>OX596013.1:25924276-26112014 GCA_951394025.1 Heteromyza rotundicornis | reverse complement strand
AGAAGACAAATTTCGGCAAATAAGCGGTTTCGGTCGTGTTTCGGATTCGGCCGAAAAATAAAATATCGTTTTATTTATTATTATTTATTATTATTTATTATTATTTATTATTATTTATTATTATTTATTATTATTTATTATTATTTATTATTATTTATTATTATTTATTATTATTTATTATTATTTATTATTATTTATTATTATTTATTATTATTTATTATTATTTATTATTATTTATTATTATTTATTATTATTTATTATTATTTATTATTATTTATTATTATTTATTATTATTTATTATTATTTATTATTATTTATTATTATTTATTATTATTTATTATTATTTATTATTATTTATTATTATTTATTATTATTTATTATTATTTATTATTATTTATTATTATTTATTATTATTTATTATTATTTATTATTATTTATTATTATTTATTATTATTTATTATTATTTATTATTATTTATTATTATTTATTATTATTTATTATTATTTATTATTATTTATTATTATTTATTATTATTTATTATTATTTATTATTATTTATTATTATTTATTATTATTTATTATTATTTATTATTATTTATTATTATTTATTATTATTTATTATTATTTATTATTATTTATTATTATTTATTATTATTTATTATTATTTATTATTATTTATTATTATTTATTATTATTTATTATTATTTATTATTATTTATTATTTTTTATTATTATTTATTATTATTTATTATTATTTATTATTATTTATTATTATTTATTATTATTTATTATTATTTATTATTATTTATTATTATTTATTATTATTTATTATTATTTATTATTATTTATTATTATTTATTATTATTTATTATTATTTATTATTATTTATTATTATTTATTATTATTTATTATTATTTATTATTATTTATTATTATTTATTATTATTTATTATTATTTATTATTATTTATTATTATTTATTATTATTTATTATTATTTATTATTATTTATTATTATTTATTATTATTTATTATTATTTATTATTATTTATTATTATTTATTATTATTTATTATTATTTATTATTATTTATTATTATTTATTATTATTTATTATTATTTATTATTATTTATTATTATTTATTATTATTTATTATTATTTATTATTATTTATTATTATTTATTATTATTTATTATTATTTATTATTATTTATTATTATTTATTATTATTTATTATTATTTATTATTATTTATTATTATTTATTATTATTTATTATTATTTATTATTATTTATTATTATTTATTATTATTTATTATTATTTATTATTATTTATTATTATTTATTATTATTTATTATTATTTATTATTATTTATTATTATTTATTATTATTTATTATTATTTATTATTATTTATTATTATTTATTATTATTTAAGTTAAATCCTTCCTGACTGTTTGACCCAAAAAAATATATTTTCGGGCCGAACAACTGGTCCAGGAAAAGACTATTTTAAGCTTTTAAAAGTTACTTTATTGAAACGATGGTTTTTTGATCGTCCCACTTTGGTGGTTGGCTTAAGACTAACATTCTTAACTTATCTACCCTAACTCGTTGGCTACTAGTTGGCGCAGCAATGCTGTGTCAGCAGATCCCACGTTGCGGTGCATTCCCTGGCTCAGCCGGATGCGGTGTCCCGTTGCACAATAAAGCCACGGTGAGTTTTGGTGGCGCGTGTGCAGCGTCAGCAATATTCGTGTGTGAACGAATAGTCGGCCTGCGTTGACTAATAGTCGGCCTGCGTTGACTCCTCCCCCTTCGAAAATCTACGTCCCGTAGATCTAGTTGGTTACTGAGGTGCGTCCTGCGGATGGTGGTTAACAGCAGGGATGTTTAGCTTCCCATAGACTTTCCGCCATATTATTAGGGTAATTGCCACAACTGTAAGGAATATAGTTAAATCTGAAATGATGGAAACTTCAAATTTTGTTGTCAAGTTAGTTAGGTGATCAATGTTTTTCAGGCTCAATGCATGAACGTAGTCTACATCGATTCTATGGCCTTGGCTGGAAACATTCACGAGGGCTGATGGCAATGGCTGGAGTTTTGTGGTTTTGGAACTTGAGTAGGTTTTGTCTTTTATCCTGATTGTCTCATTACTGAATTGGACCACGAATGTGCCTTTTAGAAACCTGGAAGTATTCTCAAAGTGTATGGTATCGTTAAAATTTGTTAAGAAAATTATGTCTTCTTTGATGTAGTCAACAACTGCAGCCTTGTTTGTTCTGTATGTGCAATTAGCATGACCACCCTTTAGTAATTTAACCAAGCAGTCTTCTTCGGATAGTTTTTGTAGTGATTTTTCCTCGCAGACCGTTGTATTGCCCATTGACATGCAATTACTGGTTACGCCGTAAGTTTCTTGGTGGTTGATTAGCACTCGTCCAAATTCCAAGTAGACTTGCTTCTCATCCTTGATTGATGCCCTTGTTATCAGCAGATTGTATTCAGCGCTCCTTACTTTGGGCATGGAGAGAATGTAAAGCAGCATTGTGCCATTGGTATAGACGGACGGTTTACCATATTCAATAGCCTCAACCTCGTTTGCATAAGGCAGGGTTTCGATTTCGCTCACAATTTGATTTATTTCTTCTTTATCAAGGAGGTTTGTATTGACGATTCCGCTTTTGGCCATTTGGCAGGCGCGGACGATTTCATCGACCTCGTCTTTGATCATCAAAATCTCATTTAGAACATCCTGAGCGAACTTCCCATTATTCGTGAAGTCGATTTCATTGTTGAATTGATCTAGTATGGAGTTCATTTTTTTAATTACCTCCTGTGTGACGCCAAAAAGTTCATCGTTCACTTTATATTGGTGGTTGTTGTTGTTGATGATACGTTGTTGGCTTTGCAGTATTTCATTCCAATCAGCTGCATCGGGACTGCCAGCTACCCACTTCCATGCCGAACCTATCCAGTTGACCGACCTCGCTGACCTTGATGATTTGCCTCTCAATAATCTAATGCGATCGCTGATTCGTTGAGCGTGGTACTGAATAATTGTTTTCATGTCGTGGTTCTGTATAGCGCCTCCTACAGCATTCATTGTTTCGTTCAAGAGGTGTTCATAACGGCCCAAATCAATCACGTGAATCAAATTAAAATGCCCATCTACGATCCAGCCTTTACCGTCCTTGATAGAGATGACAGCGTCTTTGTACTCGAAGATATGTATGCCTTGCACCGTAGCCAACAAAAAAAAGCTTGAAACTACAATATTGAGTCTATTTTTTAAAAAAAATAAAAGTGTGTATTATTTACTGATTTCAATTATATGTTCTTAAAATACCTGCCTATACTCGTACAAGGCTAGTTTCTGATTGTAAAAATTTTATAATTTTCAAGATTTAATCTTTTGATTCTCTTATGTTCTAGTTTGTAATTTCAAATTTGCAACATTTTTCATGTTTCTCTTAAATTTAACCCATTATTCTCCTAGCTGCAAGTGATATTAGCTTGGAATCAATTTAGCTCTTTCTTAAATTCTAATAGAGTTTAAACTCTTTTTTCTTATTTTATTTATATGTATATTTTTTCATATATTTCGTTTTTCCGAATTTCTTGACGAGGAGTCGAACCCCGATAGCACTTCAAATTGCTTGTGAATCCACCATTTTTGTCACGGGATTATTTCGTTTCCTGACGAGGAGTCGAACCCCGATGTCACAAGCAATCCGTAGTGTACCCACCATTTTTCAAGTATTTTCGGATTTTAATTCGTATTTTTGACATGGCTTTTATGCAATTTTTTGCCTGTCTCGGTGGTGATAGTCACCTTGCCATCTACGGCCACCACCTCGTTTTTGTAGCGCCGCTTGTGCTTGCCCTTAATTTGCTTATCAGCAATGTATACCATTTGTCCTGCTTCATATTTTTTCGGAACCGTTCTATTCTTATTCTGCCTGATGTTTCTTAGTTCTTCATTATGTTGTATCAAAGCGCTTATGTCCTTGTTCACATTGTCCCTAAAATTTAGCAGATTCTGATAGTTTATTCGTTGTAACCTGTTGAAAAATATGTCGCTGGGTTTTTTATTGGTCACTGAATGAATTGAATTATTGTAACGGTCTACAGCAATGTACAATAGCTCTTTCACCCCGAATCGTGTATGTTCCTCTTTAAGGCATCTGTACAATTCAATCAATGTTGAATGAAATCTTTCGACTTGGCCGTTCACTTCACTTTTTTGCGTCGGCGTTTTGTACAGTTCAATACCCATTGAGGTAAGGAAATTCAAAATTATTGGGGTCAGGAAACCCCTTTCGTTGTCTGTGACGATCATTCTTGGAGTGGTGAAGTAGTGGATAACCTTTGTTAACTTCGTTCGCAGATGCAATGCCGATTTGTTTTTTATGTGGAATAATTTTGAAAACTTGGAAAATTTGTCTATACAACTAATAAATTTTTCACCTTCTATTTCAAAGATATCAATATGGAGAATTTCGCTTGGGTATTTTGGAACGGGAGTGGGTTGTAATTCCGGTTTAACAGGATGCCTATCGTATTTATTCAATTTACATGTTCTGCATGTGGAGGTATAGTTTCTTATCAGACTACTCATACGGGGGAAATAATATTTTTCCAAAATTTGTCCCACATTTTCACGTGGGTTCCTGTGGGCTCTCCGATGTTCGTCTTCTATTATCTGACAGATTCTCTCTTCGTTTACCACGTCCTCCACAAGTCTTTGGGTGACACGAATTTTATAGTGCGAAAAATGTTTGACATATACTGACTGCAATAGCTGTAAATGAGACTCAGGGGCTTTAATGCCATTAATCACTGAAGGATTGAGAAATTCTTTGAGTACCCTGACAAGATCGCCCTCATTTATTGTAGTCATCGAGATATAGTGGCGGTTGTAACCCGGGTGAGGTTGCTCTGAGCAACGTAGGTCCTTACCTAATTTAATCACTAACTGGTTTCTAAAAACATTGAGCGGTGCCTCCGCGTGTGGGATTAAATCGGTGGCATCTTGTTCTGCACTATGCATGGTACCTACTGAGTGACCCGACTCGCTGGCCGTTTCCGTATCAGAGTTTTGTAATCTTCTCTGAAAATGGCTTCTTTCGCTAGCGGTTTCTGTATCTGAGTCTTGTAGTGCATTTTGGAAATGACTTGTTTCGCTGGCGGTTTCCGTTTGTGAACCTGAGAGATAATTCACTTGAGTCTTGAGCCTCGATAGAGCATCAGCAACCAAGTTTGATTTACCTGGCTTGTAAATCAACTCGTGATTATACTCTTCAATACGAGCCTTCCACCTCTTCAACTTTGCATTGAAATTTCGATTTCCCAATGCGAAAGTGAGCGGTTGGTGATCCGTATAAATCCGTATCTTTTTAGATCCATACAGGTATGATCGTAAATTATCGAGGGCCCACACGATCGCTAACATCTCCTTCTCGTTGGTTGCATAATTTTCCTCCGTTCTGTTAAGGGAACGGGAAATGAATGCAACTGGTTTGTCTAGCTTAGCAACATCCTGTGAGAGGACAGCCCCAATAGCATAGTTAGAGGCGTCTGTGGTTAGATTGAACGGTTTTCCAAAATCAGGAAAGGCAAGAACGTCAGATGACACAAGTAGTTTTTTGAGATCATTAAACGCCTCAAGAGCTTCCTGGTCTAGGTTAATTGAAATTTTTCTGGAGGCGTTGGCCTTTACCTGGGCATTCTCTCCACGCGTCAGATTTGTAAGTGGTTTTGCTATTTTGGCATAATCCCTGATAAATTTCCTATAATATGAGGTCATTCCTAAGAAACTTTTGAGCTCCTTTAAATTTTCTGGGGGTAAGATTTTTTCTATTGCAATGACTTTTTTTGCATCTGGTTTAATTCCCTCTGGTGTAATCGAGTAACCCAAAAATTCAACTTCGGTTTCCATGAAATGGGTTTTCTCAAGATTTACTTTGAGGTTAGCTTGGAGCAATTTCGAGAATACCGTGTCAATGTTCCTCAAATGATCCTCTTCGCTTCCACCAAATACTATTATATCGTCTATATATACGTAACAGATTTTCCCTATGAATTCTTTTAGGACGTCGTCTATCATTCGTTGGAAAATTGCCGGAGCATTCTTCAAACCAAATGGGAGTCTTAAAAATTCAAATTTTCCATTCATGGTGGAGAATGCTGTCTTAGGGATGTCTGAATTTTTCATTGGTATTTGATGGAACCCAGAGGTAAGGTCTAGAGTTGTGAAATATTTGGCTTTACCCAAACTAGCAAGCGTGGAATTAATGTCAGGAATTGGGTACGCGTCTGCAACCGTTACTAAATTTAAGCGTTTAAAATCTATGACCATGCGGTATTGTTTCTCGCCTGAAGGCTTAGGTTTTTTAGGGACAATCCATATGGGGGAGTTATAAGGACTTTTTGAAGGACGGATGATACCTTCGTTCAAAAGTTCTTGTACTTGTTTTTCTATCTCAGTCCTCATACAGGCAGGATAAGGGTAGCTCTTTGTATATATGGGTTGATCAGTGGTCGTCTTAATTTCTGCCCTTACTGCTGTGTGAATTTCCTCATAGCCATCAATAGGCCCAAATAATGCTTTATATTTCTCTAACAGATGCTCTATACTAGCCTTCGCATTTTCAGACATATTGCCATTGATGACATGATTTACCTCTTTGGAGAATTTTTCGAAAAGGGGTATTCGTATGTTGGGTTTTAAAATTAGTAAATTCTCTCTACGATCAATTATTGCTTCCAGTTCTTTTAAGGTATCGTCTCCGATGATGCCGTCGAAGGACTCGAGTCCCGGCAGTACATAGAAGGTTAAAATGGAGTCGTTGCCGATTCCTTTAAAGAACTTTCCTTTAACTTCGTTTGAAATAGTAATACGACCACCAGCCGATTGAACAGAAAACGGGTTTTTAATTTTGGAATGGTTTTTAGCTACGGACGGACTTATGAAATTTTTGTTGGCTCCCGTATCAACTAGGAATTTTAACACGATGCCTTCTCTATCCACATATTTTATATATGGAACGCTGGATAGGCTCCTATCATAAAATTTAGCTGGTCTTCATCATTGCTTTCAACCACTTTACCATAAGCAGCCTCATCACGCGATTCATTCACGGTCTCGAGGTTATATAGACGCTGTTGTTTCGGAGTATAATTAGCAGAATTGGCCACCCTTTTGAATGGATTATTGCCGTTTGGCCTGTTCATATAGTTAACCCGTCGAGTTTGAACAGTTCCATCAACGTCCATCCTTTCTGGCGGGTTTGGACCATTTTGTTGCGGAGGCGCAAATCGCGGATTAAGGTTAAAACTACCTCTGTACCTATTACCCGTGGATGCGGCATTAAATCTCCTAGGAGGTAATGTAGGTGCCCTGTTGCCTACTCCAGACATTTGGTTAATTGGAACCGTTATAGTATTTTGGGAAGTCACAACATGAATTGGGTATTTTCGAAAATTTAAATTTTGAATATCCAAGCAAGCCGTGTATGCTTCCGGTAGTGTCTTTGGTTTCTGCACTATTAGCATTCGCGCAAGATCTCCGTCTAATCCGCGAATAAAGACATCTAGCGCCCTGTTCCTATACGTTTCAATCAGTGCCTCCACGGTTTCAGTGGAGTACGACTCCGTTTTTAATTTATTTATTATCAGGGAAACCTGGTGGTTTACAAGCGCATAAAATGCATCCAATTTCGAACCCCCCTGTGTAAGCTGGCTTAGTTGATGCTCCAGCGTCCTTATGTCTCTTTTATCGGCATAATGCAGAGACAGGCACTTCTTCATGGAAGGCCAATCGTCGTCGAAAATATTGTAAGAGATGAGCGCCGTATCGGCACTACCCCTAATCTTCCCACGGACACTTTGTATTATAGCCCTATAAATTGGTTTGCCCCGAACAATTTCGTAATCCTTAAGGATGCTCTCCACTGAGTGCACCCAGGAAACATACTGTGCCGGGTTCCCTTCAAACATTTGCAGTTCCCTAACACTATCTGGAAGCCTACAGATTTCTTTCAAATCGGTTTCCGTCGAAGGGGAGCACAAGGGCGCAACTACAGGTGGCGCAGTTACCGGTTTATTTATGCGCTCTAAAGTTCCGAGTCGCCTTTCAGCTTGGCGTATTTGTTCTAATGCGGCATTGACGGCTCCGGTCAATTCGGTCACTGTTTTCTGTAGTGTTTCCATTACAGCGTTTCTCAAAGATTTCAATTTATTTTTTTCCTAGTTTTTTCCTTTTTGCAGCTAGGGATAGGGAATCTTGATCTTAAATTCTAAGTCTTTTTATTCTTTTTCGTATATTTTTTTTGAATATGAATTCGCCTATGCCGATAGCACAGAAAATTACGTCCTTTCTATCTATTACAGCGTATACAGGTATTAGCTTTTGTATATGAATATTGCTTATAGAAATTTTATAATTTTGAATATAAATTTATAAGCTTAGCAATATAATCTTTTTATAGTTTTATAATTCTACTTACAAACAAATTTCTTTCATCTTGTACGAGTTTTTTATTTGAATTTTTTCTTTCACTTAAAAAATGGTGTCACTATTTATTGTTCGGATTTTTTTTTTTTTTTTTTTCACTTATGAATGTCTTTTTTGTTCAAAAAATTTGTTCACTTATGAAATGTTTTTATTGTTCAATTAATTTTTTTCCACTTGTGAAATGTTTTTATTGTTCAATTAATTTTTTAATTGTTGAATTTATTTTTTCCTTGTGAAATGTTTTAATTGTTCAACTAGATAAAAAAAAAAAATTTTTAAAGGATACTTTTTTATTAAAAGGGAAAAATAATCCTTTATTTTATTTTTCCAGGAACCGGTCGCGGAAGGTCTGTGTTATCCTTTTTAGTCGTCCACGTTTATTCTTGTGGACAACCTACTAAGGCACAGGTTGCCTTCACAGGCCTCGGGTAATCCTTTGCAATCTCCTGCGTGTTCCCATGGGTACACAGGAATTTTTTACTTATGAGTAAATATTGCCAGGAAATTACCCTTGGCTCTTTGGGGACCGGTCCCTGCTCGGGCGCCAGTTAAATCCTTCCTGACTGTTTGACCCAAAAAAATTATATTTTCGGGCCGAACAACTGGTCCAGGAAAAGATTATTTTAAGCTTTTAAAAGTTACTTTATTGAAACGATGGTTTTTTGATCGTCCCACTTTGGTGGTTGGCTTAAGACTAACATTCTTAACTTATCTACCCTAACTCGTTGGCTACTAGTTGGCGCAGCAATGCTGTGTCAGCAGATCCCACGTTGCGGTGCATTCCCTGGCTCAGCCGGATGCGGTGTCCCGTTGCACAATAAAGCCACGGTGAGTTTTGGTGGCGCGTGTGCAGCGTCAGCAATATTCGTGTGTGAACGAATAGTCGGCCTGCGTTGACTAATAGTCGGCCTGCGTTGACTTTTATTATTATTTATTATTATTTATTATTATTTATTATTATTTATTATTATTTATTATTATTTATTATTATTTATTATTATTTATTATTATTTATTATTATTTATTATTATTTATTATTATTTATTATTATTTATTATTATTTATTATTATTTATTATTATTTATTATTATTTATTATTATTTATTATTATTTATTATTATTTATTACTATTTATTATTAGTTATTATTATTATGTGAGGTTTAAAAGAGGTAAATTTCAAATGGAATGCCCCATATACTCTGGATCAGCATCACCTTCTTAATCGATTTAGCTATGCCTTCTGTCTGAGCTATTGACTCCAAATTTAAACATTCATTTATCTTGAGAAATTGATCAGGAAATGAAAATCTATATATATATATATATATAGCAAAGTCGCGAAATGTGTTACTCATAGCATCAGAAATGAACGGAGCACCCGATTTGGATAATTTTTGTGTTGTCTTCTTCTCGGTGGCATGATTCTATGTCGGTCAAGAAAACCCGGGAAATTCACCCGGAAAAGTGTGAAAATCGTGAAAATAGCCAAATTCTCTGGGTCGCCTTCATATATTTGTAAGCGAAAGCTTGCATACTTCCAGGATCATCATTATTAATGCTCAAGTACTGCAGCACACCATTTCATAATTCTGGGGTTACCATAATTTATCTTTCAGTTAGCGCCGTGGTGAGATGTTTGTTGCACACAAAAAAATAATCGCTTGGCGCGAGGTTGTGGTAACAAATATTCGTCTGCAGCTCTAGTTTTCGCTTGAGAGAGACCCAAATTCGCTTGTAATACCAGAAGAAACGCAAAAATGTGCAATTCGGATATAACAACAGAATAGTAGATTGAAGCAGACACTTTTTTTCAGCTGACAGAACATTTCAAATAAAAAAGCTACCACAACCGAATCCACGCTCGCATGTAGCAACTGAATTCGCTTGTGATAACTAACAGTGATAACTAACAGTAATGCCATGTAGGAAGCAAAAGACCAGTGTTGCAAATCAATTTTTATTTTAACTTTTGAGTTTTTATTTTAATCTAAGTTTCTTTTATCAAAATTCACAAAAATAAACATTTGACCAGCTATTACATAGGCTGCAAACTAATTCAGAAAAATAGTTAAAGGCTTAAGCCCATGCCACACAGGCGTCCTTTGACCCCTATTTATTTGAATTCTTACTCTGGTTTACGCATTTTAATTTTTTGATGCGTGACACCTTTTATCTTTATGTCACAAAAGGGTTGCTATAAGTGGTCTACACTTACGATTTATCGTATGCGATGTATAGTATGCGAGAATTTCGCTTATGTATATGGGGGTAATGGAAGTTTTTTTGGACAATTTCGGGGCCATAGAGATTATTTTAATCAATATGTACAAACAATTTCTTTTTTTCCTCGATGAAGATCGATATTTTTTAAATTGATTCATAAAATATTTCATTAAAATATTCATTTGTAATAGCGTCCTTTAATTACATTACGTATTTCTTTAACAAATTTAGCAATTAAAATAACACTCTTTTGAAAAAATATTCACTCGCTCTTTCAATTAGTGTTCATTTTTAATTTTGCCAAACCACAAAAATTTTTATTTGGCAAACAACAAAAATTTGCCAGCGTCAATTGACGCCGGTGTGGCATCCCCTTTAGTATATCACCCATCACTATTATGCATCCATCTTGTTTATCTTTTACGCATCTAGAAAATATTTTTGAAACCTAATTATGATTAAACTATAATGAATTGCAAAGAAAAAGAAGTGTTTTATGCTTCGAAAAATTGTGCGGAATAGTTTCTATTTTGTTAACTTCCGAAAAACACGTATTTCAACATTTTAAACTTTTTGCAAATTAAATGAAATAATTAAATATTGCGTTTTATGAAAGCGCGTTAATTGTGGATATAAAACACGATATGTATTTGCAGTAAAAAGTATGTTGCCCATCCAATTCGTGTAAGAATTGAGAATTATTTCGCATTAAAAGTCTTGTGTTTATATATGAAATTAAATTATAAAATTATTTTTCTAGTTTTACAAGACAACATCAAACACATTAGCTTTCTTTTTCTTACATTCTTTTTCGTAATACTTTTTTTTGTATATTTTTTTTCATTTGCACAATTTAAGTAAATTGTTGTCTCGCTCTTACACGTTAGCATTATTTTTGACATTCTTTTTGCAGTATCAGAGAGATGTTGCTGCAGACAGTAGATGTTGGGACAACAGATAGTAGATGCTGCAACATCTGAAAGTAGATGCTGCAACATCTGAAAGTAGATGTTGTGACAGCCGCTAGTATTCGGTTGGCCGAAAATTCTGCTGCCCCAACAGTTTTTGTTTTCTGGGTGTACACAACACGTGGCGCCGTGGTGAGAAAATCACAGCTTCACCATTGCGCTAACTACCGTTTCATTTTTTGCTTTTCATTTGTTTTCTGTGGCTGAACGACATAGCATTGCACAGGTGCAGAGGTTTTATTACATTTTCTGCTTTTCCTAACATTAAATTTCATTGATATTCTACAGTGAAATTCAGTGATTTTCCTAACTTCGATGAGATCTATTCCAAGAAAACATTTCTATTCCCAGAAAACATTCTACTTTATCCAATTCGTTCACTATAGTGCATTGAACAGGCGCAACTACACTTTTCAATATAAATCGGGCATTTTCTGACATTAACTTCAATTGCGAACTTTCAACGGCAGATATTTACATATTTTTCTACTTCGTGCAGCTGTCTATATTTACCTTTGGCAAACAGCCAAATTCTTTGTATACTTCTGTACCGCTTGATTTATCTATCAACACAAACGTGTATACTTCCACAACACTCCAGTGACCTAAATAATAAAGAAGTGACCCTGGAAGTATATTATTATTTAGGTCACTGGAGTGTTGTGTGACCTAAATAATAAAGAAGTGACCCTGGAAGTATACACGTTTGTGCTGATAGATAAATCAAGCGGTACTTTCTGGAGTTGCCAATATTAATCAAGCATTTTCTGATATTCACATTAAACACAAATTTCACACAAAAAAAAAACAAAATTTGTGTCAATATACCTATTGTTAACAAACAAACAAATAGATCAAATTGATAAAATTGTTTTGTTGACCGTATATTGGCCATTGCAAAACCTGTTTTTTGTGTGTTTAAACCTTCAGCTACTTTGTATACCACTACATATTTAGTTCCTTAATTGGGTTCAAAGATTACCACATTTCCCTTACAGTATATAACCCAATTGACTAGCATTATGCCGCCAAACCGTAAAGCCAATATCGGCCCACACAGTCGCAATACACTGTCAGCTACGAAATCTCATGCGACTCGAACACCTGCGGAACGTGCAGAATCCAACGAAAGGAAACGTGTTTCTTTGGCACAATTGCATACTGAACGAAGAAGCAGTTTTGTCGCGTTGCATCGCGTCGCTTTACAATACGATCCCACAAAACCACATCCATTATTTCAATTCCAGGCGATACGGAGTTCGCAGGGTCAGCTAGTTATCGATAAATGTCATAAATGTCGATAAAATATTGGTAAATATTGACCAATTTTGTGTTGACTACTTTTATATTCTCGTATAGTTTTTTTTATCTCATCTTTACATCGTTTTTATACTATAACTTTTTAAATAATATAGCAACATAGTACTTCTATATCATTTTTGAAAGACAATTGAATACCTAACAACTTATATTATACAACTTTTTAAAGATAAACTAACAAAGTTATATTACCTCAAAGTCAAAAAATCGCTTTTTTTTAAGAAAAATTAAGATTTTGAGGGTTTTTTAAAAAAAAAAAACTAGAATTGTAACATTAAAAAGTTTTATAAGTTTTATAATATGAAGAACATCATTTTAGAAGATTCTCTACAAGTTTGTCATACACAGTTTTTTGTCCGACGTCTAAATAACGGTGGATAGAGGTAGTATATAAATTTAAAATGATGTTACTAAAAAATAAAAAATTCATACCGAAACTGCTTTTTTAAATTTCGAAACCGAAAAAAAACAAGAAGAAATATTATAAAGTAGTACATAATTAGCCGTTTCAGTAGGCTTAAATCGTTCATTTTAAATTCAGATCATGAATTAGATGAATTTAGAAGTAAACTATCTGGAATTTATTATTTCAGATTAGAAACAATCAATATTTTCATTTTGGGGGGATTATTGGCAATAGACGTTCCTAGCCACTTCACTTTAGCCAGAAAATCCACTTTGAAATTTTGGGTACATATCGCTTTATTGACTCCGGAAGATGCTGACCAAGAAAATATATATTTTTACATACCGGACACGCCTCCTTATGTGCGTTACAAACGGTGAGACAAAAGCGATATACAGGGTGGCTCAATTGAACAGCAACTTTTCGAAACACTCATTTTTTTTTTTAAATTAAATTTTATAGATCTAAAAGAAATAAAATGTTGGAAACCAATTAAATTTTTCGACTTAATTTGCAGTTTTCGATACGGCCGCCTTTAGCGCCAACTACGGCTCTGAGTCGGGCTTTAAAGAAGTCGCTTGCTGCACGAATGTAAACTTGTGGAATCTTCCTCCATTCACGAAGAAGGGTTTTCTTGAGCTCATCAACACTTTGGTATTTTTTAGTGCTGACCTTGGCCTGCAAAATGCCCCATACCGAGAAGTCGAGCGGATTTGCATTCGGTGACAGTGGAGGCCATTGTTTCGACGAAATGAAGTGTGGAACGTTGTCTTTCACCCATTCTTGGTTGACGCGTGCTTTGTCTTGTTGAAACGTCCACTCTCTCCCGCCGAAATGTTCTGGTAGTCAATCGGATGTACAAATTTTGATATGACCTTTCTGGAAGGTAGACTCAATCATTTTGTTTGTGTACGAAATGCTCAATTGGGAAATTTTTCTCATCAGAGAAGACGATATTCGGTAGTTGACCACGATCGTACAAGCGCAAAAGCTCCTTCGCCCTGTCGAGTCTAACTTTTTTTTTAGAATCGGTGAGATCCTGTGCTTCTGTTGAATTTGTGATGCTTCGCTTTCAGCTCTTTTTTCAATATTCGTCGCATGGTTGTTTTCGACAATGACAGTAATGTTGTAATGCGGAAGAACTAAAAGAATTCAATAAAAAGTTAAAAGTTAAAAAAAATTAAATAAAAAATATAAGATTAAAATGCAATACTGCAATCTGGCTTGACACCGGCCGCGTTGAAGAGCTGTGTTGCTTTAATCTTCTCTTGGAAGCAAAGCCAGCTTGTGTATGGCACGCCGAATAGTGCCTTTCGTTGTTTTAACGTCGGCGACTCTGACTTTGTTGTCCTGTCCGACGGTTACGCCAGTTATTCTGCCGAGTAGCCGAGTTCGCCGACTACGAGATTGGGTTGCTGGTGTGTCCACTTGTTGCGCGCCTGCAGACTCAGCAGATAATCCCTCGACCACGCTTGCCAAAACCTGCGCTTGAGATAGCAAACAAGCTGCCATCTGTCTAAGCAGGCCATTTTGTCCGGGACCTGTTCCGGTGGTAGTGACCGCAGCGGGCCGCCTATTAGAAGATGCGCTAGCGTTAGCGCCTCTACATCGCTTGGATCCTGCGTGAGCGGTGCTATTGGCCGGGAGTTCAGCACGGCCTCGACTTCCACCAGCACGGTTTCCAATTCTTCTGTTGTTAGAAAAGCAGCGCCTGCGGTGCGAACGAGCAGATTTTTGGCCGACTCAACGGCCGTCTCCCACAGCCCGCCGAAATGTGGAGCCCTCGGTGGAATAAAGGCGAAGTTTAACCCTTTACCCGCTGCATACTGGAGAATTGGTCCTTGGTGATTCAGGAAGGCGTCTCTCAGATCCTGAAATTTCCTGTCGGCTCCTACGAAATTTGTCGCGTTGTCGCAATACAATAACTTTTTGAGAGCAAAAATGAATCGATCAGAAACAATCTCTCAGTGGACCACTTTGGAAGTGCAACAAACGAATACGGCAATGTAGGTTTTGACCGGTGGTCGACCGCTTATTTTTAATGTAGTGCATACGGGACCACAATAGTCAACACCACATATCAAAAATGGCCGAACTGCTCGCAGCCGATCTGCTGGTAGATTTCCCATAATTTGGGTCAACAATTTTGGCTTATATCGAAAACAATGTACGCAATTTCGCACGGTTTTTCTGCACGCTTCTTGGGCATTTACGAGCCACACATTCTCTCGCAACAGAGCTACCAACGCTTTTGGACTCTTAGCCTTTGGGCTCTTAACAATCATCATGCATTGCGAATATGCAGATACCGTAAGAATATTTTTACAAAAGGCGATTCTTTTGTTAAGAGCAGAGGAAACTTCGCGTCATATGCAATCGGTGCATTTAATAGACGACCACCTACTCGGAGTAGCCTTGACGCAATATTATCTTCTACAAATGTGTGTATAAAAGGGTTAAGCTTCTGAAGACTAGGCGGAAGTGCGGTATTCTTTTCTATTTTCTTTATTTCTTCCTCGAATTCAAACCTTTGGACGATCTCGACTAATTTCAAAAAACTCAAACGCATCTCATTCGCTGTTAACACCGTTCAAAATTTTGAATTCTCACCCTTCAACTTTTGTATGAATTGTAGAACATAGACAAAACTGCGAAGTAACTTTTGGTAAGATGAATTTTTTCCAATCAATGCGATGAATAAGGTTTGCGGCTCCTCAGCCGCAAATTTTCTTTTTCTCTAATGTCTCATTCTCAGGAGACAATTCAAAATGGCGATTAATTGGCCAACCAGCAGGGTCTTCCAAGAGGAACTGCGGACCATTGAACCAGATCGAATTAACCAGTACGTCCCCGCTACAACCCCGAGACACTAGATCCGCTGGATTTTGTTTCGTTGGGACATGTCGCCACTAGGCATTATTTGACCACTCTTGAATTTCAGAGACTCTGTTAGCGACAAATGTATTTAACGTTGATGGATGCGTTTTAATCCAATGCAACGTTATTTCAGAGTCACTCCAAAACACTATTTCTTCTATATCACGACTCAACATTGGCGCTATTCTTATCCACAATTTGGATAATAAATGCGCTGCACACAGCTCCAAGCGCGGAAGCGACTTGGTCTTCAACTGCGACACTTTCGATTTCGCTGTCAACAACGTTGACTTGACACCACTAGCATCCTGGCTGCGTACCTATATGCAACAACCATATGCTCGCATGGAAGCATCGGCAAATCCATGAATTTGGATTTTAGCATCGTTATGTGTCTGTACTAGGGCTTTCAATCAAGATGGCTTTTCGCAATCCCGGGATTTTCGGGACAGAAAATTGCAATCCCGGGATCGCGGGATTTTTCGAGATTTTTCAGGATTTGATATTTTCACAAGCCAAATGCATTTAAAAAAAAAAAATGTTTTTTATAGGTTTTATTGCAAAACTGATAGTTTTAGCTTAAATAAATAAACATAAACAATAATTTCAATTTATTTAAGGTACAAATTAATGCATTTTTTTATTTTCAGTATTTGAGTTTCCGTTTCTTTAGGAAAGACACAATCCAATTCAAAATATGCTTGAATAAGGTTTCTGAAATTACTTTTGCATCAGTTTTAAGTTTTAATAATTATTTTTATTAAGAAATTCTTTTTTGTGCGTTCGTTAAGACTGAAAATAACAATTTTCTTCAGAAAAAAATATAAATTTATTTTTTCTTAAAGAAAAATTTCAAGCACAAACAATTTTATATGTAATTTTTTTAAATAAATTAAAAATTTTAAAGTTTTGTGTTTTCTAACTAACTTTTTTTTCATTTTGGGGTTGTCCAAATGTTGTCAAAAACTATTTTTCTGCTTACACGATTTTTTTTATATTTTATGAGCGATGAAAAGTTGTATTTTTCTTGTATTCAACTTTTTTTATGGACTAATTCATTTAAAATGTAGTCCCGAAATTCCCGGGATTAAGGACCTGTACAAAACGAGGTATTCTTATCAGATGAAGCTGACTTAAATGATCTTTAAATGCTTGCCAGCTGTTGTCAAGGCGCAATGGAATCGATTCATCCCAGTCAAGCTTTTGAATCCAAAGCTCTTGTAATAAGATTTTTGCTTTGGTAACTACTGGGAACAATGACCGAGTGGGTCAAACAAACGAGCAGAAACCGACAAAATGTTGATTTTCGTTGCTCGCAACTCATGGAAGCTCTGATCTAACACAAACCGGAACACATCTTCCTTTGGCAACCAGTTAATACCCAGAAATTTTGTGGAATCGATGTCATTGAATTCAATAACCTTTTGTGAATTCTCACCATCAGTTAGCTCGGGATGGTTTGAAAACCATTTGGCTAACTGAAACCCGGCAAATTTTAGGACTGTGCTAACTGCAAGACGGATATCGGACAATGTTTCAAGACTGTCCGCGCCAGTGAGTAGATCGTCAACATAAAAATCGTAGGTCAACATAAGAATCGTAGGTCCCACCATTAATATGTCATTCAATGCTAATTGGCTCGATGTACGACATGAAGCGTCAAATACAACACGTAACTTCGTGCTAGTACTCTGCAATCGCAATACACACTGATGCGGAATGACATAATGTGGACTATTCAGAACTTCACCCGCCCGGTCTGTTTGAGATTTTATCGAACGGACGCGTTTTAATCGGTCCCGCAGAAATAATAAATAACATTGTGAAACAATAACAAAACCCTCCAAAAATTACGCGAAATAGACGCTAAAACAATTTCAAGAAAAAGAGTGCAAGTGGCGTATCAAAGCCACTGCATATAAAGCAAACAAATAATATAATATTTGTGTGAAAAATATGTCAGTAAATCATTCCCCCCAAAAAAACAGGAATTCTCTCTCAGAGAATTCATCATCCCGCTCAAAACAAGAGCTTGAAACAGTATCAGCAAGTGGTAGTGAAAATGAGGCGAATTCACAAAAGAAAGCTTTTGCCATTCAACCAACAGGTGCGAGCAGTGCGAATGCATCGCAACCTGTCATTGTTACCCTCCCCGCCATGAATAGTGCAGAAACAACTAAAGCAAATAATCGATCTGCAGAGGTACTCTTTGCTAACTCTCCCGCATCGCAATCGGGCTCTCTCTCATGTAGCAAGCAGTGTCAAACTCCAACACCCTACACCCAGCAGGCAGCTAATATGACGGCGATTTTAACATCACAAACAAATTTGGCAAGTACAATTACTACTAATACTCTTAGGCCAGACCCTGTTAAGATATTCACTGAAATAAAGACCCTGCAAATAAGATCTTTGAGAACAAAAACCCATTGTATAAACCTCAGTCGGCAAATACGAGTAATGCAATTGGCGCAAACACTACAGAGAAAAACACTCCACGTGCAGCAGTGCAGACTGGCATGCACCGCTACCTGCAAAAGCCAGACCGTACATTGCAAAAGCGCAAAACGACCCCTCCCAAAAATACGAATACGCCTAAGGTTTTAAAGACAAAGCCGAGTATACAGCCCATAAATCTTGGGCAAAATAGATACTCCCTATTATATGAAGAGGGTAATTCAGACCCTAAACCCAAGACGTCAAAGCCGCCACCAATTTATCTCAGAGAAAAAACTCGAATTCCCTTGCTACTCTGATAACACAAATTGTAGGTGCCAATAGATTTCATGTGATGGCTATTCTCAAGGGCGCCATCCATGAAACAAAAATACAAATTTATAATTTAAAAGAGCTATTACACATACCAGCTCAAAAGTAGCAAAGGTCTATCGGTTGTTCTAAGAGGTGTAGACTCGTTTGTCGAATGTGGCAATGTAAAAGAGGCATTAATTGCATTAAAATTCCAAGTTAGATCTGTGTCTAACATTATAAACAAGGAAAAATTACCCCAAACCACTTTTCCGCATTGAACTGGAATTTGACCCTAAGACCCCACCCTATATACAATTTGCGATATTTACTACACCGTGTTGAGGAGCCGCATAAACGTCGTGGCCCAATACAATGCCAAAACTGCCAAGAATTTGGTCATTCGAAAAAATATTGTACACTTCCCAGTGTTTGTGTTATTTGTGGTGACCTTCACCAGACCCAATTGTACCCAAAATCGAGAGAAGACGTAAATGTTAGACATTGTAGTAACTGCGATGGAAATCACACTGCGAACTACAGAGGGTGTTCAGTCTACAAAACCCTTAAAAATAAGGTTATTACCGAACCGAAGCCCTTAAGCGCAACAGCTACAAAGAGGTCAAACCCTACTCCAGCCAATTTTGCACAGATGAAATCATACCCACCACCCCAAGGAAATGGTGCTAACGCCGCATCACAACAACAACAATTTTCATACGCAAATGTACTCAAAGGCAATACCCAAGACCCTCCAGTTATTCAACCCGCCCAACAGAACATTGGCCTTGAACAAACACTCCAGATGTTTATGCAAAACATGTCGCAGTTTATGAACGGCATGCAAACTATGATGCAGGAAATGATACACAATCAAAACCTCCTAATCCAGACCCTTTTAAAAAATAAGCCATGAATGCTATAAAAATATCCTTCTGGAACGCGAACGGCTTATGCCAAAATAAATTGGAACTCATTCAATTCCTCAATTCATTCTGTATAGATGTAATGCTAATTTCAGAGACTCATTTGACTCAAAAACACTTTTTTTATATACCCGGATACAAGTTGTATGACACTAAACACCCAGGTGGTAAAGCACGAGGTGGATCAGCGATTCTAATTAAGGGCAGAATCAAACACTATGTTTTACAGGAATTTTGCACCGAGTACTTGCAAGCCACCAGTATTTGTCTTGATGAGTACATAAAAGGATTGACAATATCTGCAATTTACTGTCCACCCAGCTCCAAAATAACTGAACAGCAATTTCAGACATTTTTTGCAACCCTTGGCCCAAAATTTCTCGTAGCTGGAGATTTTAATGCCAAACACACTTATTGGGGCTCTCGTCTGATTTCACCCAAAGGAAGACTACTATGGAATACTACCAGCAAACTCGACCTTGATGTGGTTTCGTCAGGCACGCCAACATACTGGCCATCAGACGCAAAATTCCAGATGTTATTGATTTTGCAGTAATCAAGACCCTTAAACGAACTCAACTAACCATTGAGTCTTCAGTAAAATATGCGCCAAATTCAGAAGTCAACCCACCCGACAAACTTACCAGTATCCATACGAATTGGCTTAAATTCAGAAAATATAGTAGTTCACACATTACCCTACATGTGTCACTGAAAACTGAGGAGCAACTGAATGTGGCAGTGCGTAACTTAACCCTTCTGCTTACAAACGCCGCACTGGTAGCGACCCCAAAAATCAATACCAAAAAAACTACCCAAAAAAAGGAATTTGTGCCACAAAATATAGCTGCGCTCTTAACAGAAAAGAGATCAATAAGGCGTGATTGGCAAAAGTTCAGATCACCCTATCTGAAAAAAAAACCGACCCTCATTACACGAAAACTACAAAATGAACTGAGGGCGAAAAACGAGAATGATCTGCATCAATTCATGGAAAAGCTTACGCCGACGAGCTCAACAAATTACTCACTTTGGCGTGCCACAAAAAATTTGAAACGACCCATTATTGCAGAATCGCCAATTCGTTTACCCAACGGAGACTGGGCGAGAAGTGATGCCGAAAAAGGTACTGCTTTTGCAAGTCACCTACAAAATGTATTTACTCCCAACCCCCCAAATGCAAATTACCCGTTACCACAGCTCGCAACCAGGCCAAACTATAACCCACTACTCATCAGAAGAAAAGCACTTATGGATGATATTGCCAAGTTGAACCCAAAATAAGCTCCAGGACATGACTTAATAACGGCTAAAATGGTGAAAGAGCTGCCATCAATTGCTGTTACTCACTTATTGCATATATATAATGCTATATTAAGAATAGGTCACTACCCAACTGACTGGAAGCTGTCGCAGATCACGATGATCCCAAAACCGGGAAAAGACCCTACAAACGTGAGTTCATATCGCCCAATAAGCTTAGTCTCTACCCTATTAAAACTTTTTGAGAAAATTCTGATAAAAATGATGTTACCCACAATACTCGCTAAAGGTGAAATACCCAATCACCAATTCGGATTTAGAGAAAAGCATGGCACAATTGAACAGGTTCATCGCATTGTTGAATTGATCAAAAAAACATTTGAGATAAAGCAATACTGGTCAGCAGTATTCCTCGACATCACATAAAAGTTTCGTTTCTAGTAGATTTGATATTCTTGCCGGTGTACCCCAAGGCAGCGTCCTCGGACCCCTCCTGTATATACTCTATACAGCTGATATGCCCATTTATGATCAGACCCTCATCGCAACATTTGCCGACGACACCGCAATATTGTGCTCGCACTCAGACCCTAAAATGGCATCACAACACGTGCAACAACATTTGAACACTTTACAGAATTGGCTATCAAAGTGGAGAATTAGAGTCAACGAGTCTAAGAGCGCACATATAACCTTCACCCTAAGGAAAGACACTTGTTCCATGCTTACAATAAATAACAGTGAAATACCACAATGTACTGAAACCACATATCTTGGTATGCATCTCGATCGCAGACTCAGATGGAAAAAGCACATCGAAGCTAAAATTACACAAATCAAATTAAAAAAGCTCGAATTAAATTGGCTCCTCTCGAAGCAATCAAAACTCAACACCACATATAAAATCCTTTTATACAAAAGTATAATTAAACCCATATGGTCATATGGGATCGAGCTCTGGGGAACAGCATCTCCATCAAATGTTGAGAAACTGCAAAGGATGCAGTCAAAAATTCTGCGACAAATACTTGGAGCGCCATGGTTTATAAAAAATGAACACATCCACAGAGATTTACAAATATCGAAAATATCTGATGAGATACCGAAACGTAATACAAAGTATGCAGATAAGCTAAAATTGCACCCTAATATTCTAGCTGGAACCTTAATAAAACCCACCCGACCCTTACGTCTAAAACGAAATTATTCTATTGCCTTTGAATATATAGTTCAGGGACACCCTCGTCGATGCAGCCGTTCGTCTATGCCGACATCCTGTAGATGCCGACATCCAGTCAACGCCTACATCGCCTTGATATATACATTAAGTTGTCCAAATCAGTGGATAAGGTCAACTAGTACTATGTTAAATCTTTTATGTAATGTCTAATTATTTTGTTCAAAGTTATTGTTAGTTCTAATTTTTATTTTAGCAGATTCAATAAATAAATTTTATGTAGCTAAAAAAAAAGTCCCGCTTAAGCGCCATGAAAATTTAGAATTTTTCTAAGAAAAGTTTATTTGGCCGTGCCAATTATTCCTGAAAAGCGCAGAACGAAAAAAGAGCAGAGATGTGGTTCGGGTGAAAGAATTTAACAAGTGATTTATTCAAATTGAGCTTAGCCTAACATATGTATGTGTGTAAATGAATTCATGTAAAGTGGAATGTAATTATGTACAATGTAATGTATTGTACCGATTCCACGTCCGAACCAATTCAGTATTGTAACATGAACATGGAATCGGCACTTGCAAAAACTAATAGAATTCAATAAAAAGTTAAAATGCAATACAGCAATCTGGCTTGACAAACTCTATGTTAAAAATCCCACACGATAATTTAAATTCCATATTTGCCTGATAGCAGAGTCGTGAAGATTCGGACGGGTTTAAAAACCCCCGGCCGAACGAACAACACTAATACGCGACAACCTGATAAATAAACTTTTGAAATACTACACCAAAACTGCCGCATATATACAAAGAAACCGAAACGTTCCCGACAAAAGAAAATTATACTGAACTCAAACGGAACCCTTTTTAAAATTGACACAAAACGATACATAAACAAAAGAAATTAGGTACACACAAAAACTATATTTTTTAAGCGCACTCGATTTACGGGATCAGACCGACCTGACTGAATATTTTACACGATTTTGTATAGAATCAATTCACCAGCTGGACTTCGATAAAATCACGAGAGAAAAGAAAGCAAGAAAACTTTGACAGCTCAAAAAAAATGAAGTTGTCAATTTCACCATGCGGGTCGCCCCTCTAAAGGCGAGTGGCTACTTTATTTTGCTTAAAACAATTAAACAAAACAAAATAAAAAAAACAATTAAAAAAAAATTGTGCTATCAATAAAATTATTCAGTGCGTGATCTCGGGTAGTGTGTGTCATTTCCTCTGCTTTTGTTGGCCCGTCCCCAAAACGAGTGGAAACACACAAAAAAACCAAAACAAACAAAACAAAACCAAAAAAACAAGAACAACAATTGCGTCGCGATTTTATACCGCGACAACACTTGTGACTTTCGCTCAAATAAAGCCCTATCACACTATTACATATAATTTTTAATTTGTTTACGCAACTGAAAAGCACGCTTGTAAACACGCTTTAATCAGCAGCCATTTAGCGAAAAAAGGGCTCTGTGCTACCAGCGGTTCGAAAATTGCAGCAGTTTGATTTTGGTTGCAGTCCAATTGGGCCACCCTGTATCCTTGGACAGTAGTGTGCAGGGTATAAAAAGTGTTTTAGAAAAATCGATTAGATTTTTGAAATCAGCGGACCTAAAATGCATTTAGAAACTTAGTTTCAATTAATTTGCAACACTACTTCGATTGTTTGAGACAAATCACTGTGCGATGGTGTCCTCAGTTTTTCTGCAGCACGTCATAATTATACCCCCACACTCACTGTGGCAGGGTATACTAACTTTGACACAACTTTTGTAACGCCCATAAGGAAGCGTGACCGGTATGGACAAGTATATATATTCTTGGTCAGCATCACCGCCGGAGTCGATTTAGCCATGTCCTTCTGTCTGTCCGTCTGTCTGTCATCACGATAGCGGTCGCAATTTAGGATATATCGACTTCATAATTTGGGTACATATTTTTCTCCTCCAAACTGAGACCAAGTTCGAGAATCAGCCCAATCGGACAAAAAGTAGAGGGGGATCCCATATAAAACGACAAAAAAGCGAATTTTTTTATTGCTGTATTCGATTGGAAACGTTTAGAAATGATTTTTTGACATAGTCGGAGGTTCCAAAATCACATATAAATGGGTCAAAATCGGGTCTTGAGACCAACATTTTTTTTGTAGGTTTCGATTGCAAATGTTTTGAAACGGATTTTGGACAAGGTCGGAGTTTCTAAAACCACATATAGCGTCCTGGGACCAACATTTTTTCGAGGTACTTCCAAATAGGATTTATTGTGTGGGGGTATTTTAGCTTTGGCATATCCAAAGATAGTCCACTCTCTTGTTTTTTTTTTTTTTTATGTTCTTATAAAAAAATCTATATGTTCAAGAAAATATATTTTGATGCAGCTGCTCCTAACATAACGGAAGTAATAAATCAGTTTAAAATTAAGTTATTAAAAAATAAAAAATTAAAGAAATAATACGAAGTAGGACCGACCGAAATTCAGTTTCGGTTTAACCAAATAGTTAATCAAAAACTTAACTTCGTTAAATTAAAAAGTTTATTTCGTTGAAAAGTGAACTGCGTTGAAAAGTTAACTTCGTTAAAAATTAGAGTCAAATGTTAAATTTACTATAGAAAAATAAAGATAAGATTTGTTTTCCGAAAATCACATTAAAAAAACTTATGAGCTATATTTAATCAAATGCGTGCACTCACAGATATGTTTTCCGAGCCTTTTCAGCTCTCTATTGAATATTTAAATTAGTATTTAGTTTTATATTAAATTTCAAATATCGAAAACTGAAAATAAATGCTAAAAATTTGTATCGAAAGCGAAAGCCGACGACAAACGGCTTTAATATGAGTGGGAACAAATCGTCGTCAATTTCACTAACTGGCAAAATTTGTATACATTGTATACGTCAGTTTATGATATTGCCGACGAGTGTATTTCTCAGGACCCCATTTATAGGTGGGTTTGGAACCTCGAATAATCTCTAAAATCCGTTTCCAAAAATTTCCAATCGAATATACAATATACAGGAGGGCGTTATAAATCCGACATAATCGATTCAATATTTCGTAGCTGACCAAGCCGGTACATCGACTTAGAACTCTGCTCGCACCACGATCGTTTATGTTTTTACTTTTTTTACATTCAACAATAATTAGTTTTAAAGTTAACTAATGCTAGTTAATCGAGGAAATTTAAAAAATTTTACTTTAATTTGACCCCATTTTGACCTATTTATAAGTGGGCTTGGAAGCTCGGACCACGTTAAAAATCCATTCCATTTTAAAAATTGTTTCTCCCCCCTTTTTTACTCTTTTTCCCGAATGCAAACCTAAGAACAAAATTTCAGCCCTGTAGCTTAAAAAATACGAAAGTTAGTACTTTAAATTGGCTCCATCCTGCTCCCCTTTACCTCCACACCCCCCTTTCCAAAGGGTATAAAATTTCATTTTGTCAATAAGAATCCACCTACCATTTCATCATTGTAGCTTGAAGGAATTGGAAGTTATGCCATGTTTAAAAAAAGGGGTTTGAGTGCCCCACGGCCCACCACGCCTCTGATGGACCCCAAAAATTTAATGGATTTAATAATTGGCTAATTCTCGAACTTGATCTCAGTATTCACGAGAAAAGCATGTACCCGAAGTTTAAAGTCGATATCTCCAAAACTGGTTTAGTCTGCGCTCAGATTACGTTGAAGCAAGACTGAATGGTGCTTTATTTTATTGTTTTTGGGTACACTGGGAAAATGCATGCCACGAGAATAATGCTTACAGGTCTATTCTGACATTGAATCACAGTTGATTGTGACTTACCTTTTTGTAACTTTTCTTGTGATCGGATTTGTTTTTCGTATTCTGTATCAGCGATGACAAGAAAAAAAGCTCTGAAATTCACCACAACGAGGATGATCAGCTGTTGATTCTTCCAAAACTAAGGATAGTGATGTATATATACATCATTCTATAAAATGTACGAAACATATTTGTTCCCCAAACTAACCATTTAAAAAAATTGCACTGATACATCTCAAAAAATTAGTAATAACTTCTGATTACCGAATACTTCTGGAAACAAGTATTCGGTATGTACCCAATGCATCTCGATCGCAGACTCACCTGGAAAAAACACATCGAGTCTAAAATTACACAAATCAAACTAAAAAAACTCGAACTCAATTGGCTCCTCTCGAAGCAATGTAGGCTCAACACCACATACAAAATCCTTTTATATAAAAGCGTAATTAAACCCATATGGACATATGGGATTGAGCTCTGGGGAACAGCATCTCCATCAAATGTTGAGAAACTACAAAGAATGCAGTCGATAGCTCTGCGTCAAATCGTAGCAGCTCTATGGTTTATAAGAGATTAACAAATCCATCGCGATTTACAAATACCGACAATTTCCGATGAGATCCCTAAGCGTACATCAAAGTACAAAGATAAGCTTAAGCTGTAT
The DNA here is from genome assembly GCA_951394025.1 of Heteromyza rotundicornis. Taxonomy (NCBI): domain Eukaryota; kingdom Metazoa; phylum Arthropoda; class Insecta; order Diptera; family Heleomyzidae; genus Heteromyza; species Heteromyza rotundicornis. The sequence goes on along the minus strand of OX596013.1, from coordinate 26,085,139 downwards.
CCGAATATTCTAGCTAAAAATTTGGTTAGACCCACCCGACCCCTATGTCTAAAGCGTAAATATTCTATTGCATTTGATTAGATAGCCCCGGAACCCTCGTCGCTTCCGACTTCCCGACTATGCCGGCATGCAGTCGTTATCAACATCCTACGATGTTTACACCAATTTGATGCCGCCATAACCATCGAGTACTGCATAACGTTGTCCAAATCATTGGATTAGGGCAACAAGCATTTGTATTGTCAAATGTTAATTAAATTGTTGAATTGCATCTCAGCCTAGCATTGCATCTCTTTTTAAAACGGATTGCCAAACTCAGCCTAGTTAAGGCTATTGTTATGCCTGGTTTTCATTATGTCATAATCAATGGCATCACAAACTGACAACGATTCAGCAAAGTGCTGAATTTGCTGGCCCGTGCCATAAGCAAATAAATTTGACAGCATGTTGAATTTTATCGACGTATATGACAAACGGTGACGTCACCTCATATTCATTTTCCGATATTTTACAACAGTTCGTTAAATTGACAACGAAATGCCAACCTGTTCTCACAACAAATGACAACAATTGCCATTATTTTGACATAATGAAAACCAGGCATTAGTTCTAAGTAAATAGAAATTTCCAATAAATAATATATTAAGTTACATTTGGCCAACATTTTTTTAAACATTCATTTGTTGTTTGTTTGGACTGAATCGACCTTACACAGTTTTCAAAATACCCGTGCCAAAAGCACGATTTCTACTTTCAATAAATCTTTTTAAAACGAACTGAAATCAATTTTTTAATTTTTTGGGTAAATAAATGTGTAGGTATACAATCATGCGATGGACATTTTGATGGTAATGCAGTTTATGGTATTTTTGGATTCCTACAAAGAAGCTATATCAAGAGAACTATTGTGGAAATCGTAAAAGTAATTGAAAAACATGAAAAGAAAATTTATTTCCATACCAAATTTAACTTTTTTCGGAAAATTTATTATTTTGTGACAGATATGTATATTTGTGATGACCTATTTAGCAGATCACAACTTTTATGACAATAGATAACGAAAGAGCTTTTTCAAATCGTTCAGAATACCAAATTGTATCAAATTGAGACAAAAGTCACTAGTGATACTGTGGTGACTATTGATACAACCAAATACACGAAAATGACGGATCTTTATTTTTCGTTCCACTGAAATCTTGTTTTTCTCATAAGCGGGATAGAGTTAAGCGAGCTCAACAGTATATTTATTCATCTGTTATGCTTTGAAAAAATATATGAGCTCTTGTTTTTATTTTAAAAAAGTTTTCAGAAAGCTTTTTGTTGCAAATTTTTCTCAGCGCAAAGCTTTTAATTTATGTGCAATATGAGGATGTGTACATTTAGCGAACACTGCTTTACAGGCATATCTAAAAACCATTATTTTGTTCTGAAAATTTTACTGTTGCATATGATCCCAGCACAGACCAAAATTGCTAGGGCTAAGATGCGCACCGAAGTGGTTGCCATGGCAATCAAGGATTGCCAAACTCAGCCTAGTTAAGGCTATTACAACAACAACCGTAACATTTTTTTAATACCAAGCTAAATTTTGTCAAATAAGGGGATAACGAAGTATTTAGGCAAATGGTTTGGAATGTGTTACAAGTCATTAGTATTCAGAAAAGAGGTACGTGAACGTCAATCGACCAAAACTGGTACGTCCACCTTAGGTAAGTTTAATATTAATTAAGCTTAATTATGTACTTAAATAAATTACAAATGTATGGTTTCGACATCGTCATCATCCTCTTCTTCGTTGTCGTCAATCAGTCCGTTTCGATCATCATCGATCTGTACTCTATGATTTGATGTGTGGCGAATATGCTTCGTTTGCGTCATACCGTTAGAGAGTGCAAGACCTCCGACGACAAGAGGAGCAGGTGCAATGATTGAGGGCTCAGTTCCAAGATTGGTGGTATAATTCAAATCCTTTGAGTTGGTGCGACGATGTCGTAAAATATTTAGGGCCGACTCAGCAGCACTGGGGGCTGCTGTAATATTTCCCGATGTCACCTTTTTATTTAAATCCTTAGAACTACGAAGAGCGAGTCCGTGTTGGTCTATCTCAGCCTCGTTTGAGTTTTTCAACCTATTTTCCATATTTTTTAAAAGATTCACATTCTTTTTGTGACCTCGAAATAAATCAACATCAAATCGAATATTGTTTGGCATATAAATCTGATCATATGAGTGGTTGCGTGAGTGCTTCTTCACAAAATGACCACATCCGGTTGTTAGTTCTTCCTCTTCTTCATCTTCCTGCGGCTTCAGCTGATTTTGTATATATCTGATATTGTAAACTGGATCGTCTCGGGAATTTGTGCGTGAGTGAACCATTTTTTGTCGAAATTCCGTAATAAGATCGTTGGAATTGTTTCGAGAATGTGATTGTAAATTTTTCAGATTTCGGAATTTCGTAGGTTCAATTACATCAGCCACGGCTGTGGTGCAATGGTCCTTAGAGAAGCTTCTTATCATTTTAACATCACAGGATGCACTTCGAAAATGCTTCTTTGATTTGGTTTGAGGTACATAAGTGGATGAGAGCAACGTATTATTGCACTTATCGTACCTGAGGATAAATTTTACTCAATATCGGAATAAATAATGAATTTATAACACATACCCATACTCCAATTGAACTGTTCTCGAATCGTTGCGTGAGTGACGCATTACTTGTGACTGTATATCAAAATCACAGCTAACACCGTAATTCGAATGGATTTCACTTCCTGAGAGCTTCTCCTCGAAAACTAATTTTTAAAAACATGTATGAAACAAAGGGTTACGATGGAATTCAATAGCACTTACGCTTGTCTAAGCTGATGATAGATCCAATTATCGGATCATTTGTATTCAGTGGCTTTAGTTTGTCCAGATTCTTACGTCTATGCACTAGCCACCAATCCACTATAAATATTGCCAAGGCTATTATTTTTATGCTGGCGCAAAGTCCTACATATCTAAAATAAAAGAAGAGATTTTTACTTTACTTTCAAAGGTCGCAATAATATGTATTTAATATGCATTTTTAAAATGTATGCTGATGAAATAAACTACGTAAAGCTGTATAATGTCTACATGAGAAGTTTAATCATCATGCTACGTAGCTTTCTCTATTTCTAATCCATTCGCAGTTATTGCGCTCACGACTTTTCATACTTTTTTAAAATCGTGCACTAAATTTTGTTTTAATTTTTATAGAGGTATTCATTTCGTTCTAGAGGGGGCTGAAATTGTCTACATTACATTACTCAATAAAAAAAACAATTTTTTCAAAATAATTACGGGTTTTAATGTAAATATAACCAGATTAAAATCTTCCAAAAATGTTTCGAGAAATTATAGATCGTTTAAATTGATTTGATTTATTCATAACCTATGAACATTATTTTCAAAATGCTTAAACCCGAATTACAATAGCGCTTTGACATTAGCAGTATATGTAACCAACTGTAAAGTTAAAGACTCTTCGCGGACTTTTGCTTTGATAAACAATTAATTTTAAGTTTATATTCTTTAAAAAATAAAGTTTCTTAAACGGTAAACTAAAAATTGTCTGCTTTTCTTTCTTTTATTATTTAAGCTTTGTCTCCAACTCTCAACTTTTTGTCAAACTTCATATAAAACAAAACCTGCTAGGCCAGTGGCGCACTACAAATTTTTTTCGGGGGGAAGTTTTCAAAAATTGTTTAATTTAGAAAATTATCGTATTGATATTCTTATTAAATTTATTAACTACTTTTCTTGAATTGGATAAGTTAGTAGCTAGTGAGTATAAGTACACTCAAAGAATTATTATGTTTGGAGAACGTTTGCTACAAATATACTACTTTTGAATACAAACTTAAACGAAAAAACAAACAAAAAACATTTGTTCCAAATTAAGTCGTTTTGCCGCAAATAATAAATAAATTTGCAACAATTTAAAAACGTTTCCAATAAAAGTATTGCATTTTACTTTTATTGGAAACGTTTTTAAATTGCTGCAAATTAAAAACTAATTTCTAATAAACGTTTACATGATTTCGATATAAGCTTTGTTTTTATCGACCAGAACGAAAGTAGCTCAGTGGCACAGCGTGTATGTGCGTAACTTATAAACCTAACGTCCCGCGTTCGAATCCTGGCTGAGCTGAACATTTTTTTTTTCGTTACTTAAACGTTGGTCGCAAACGAAACAAGAAACGAAATGTGTTTGTCTAATTTTTCGTTTCTTACGAACGAAAAATTTCTTTGAGTGTACCAGCTAGAGAATTTAATCCAAAAAAGTTTTGGCAATCTCGCGCTATCTTTCTTGCAATCCTCAGGAGTTTTAAAATTTTTTTTTTTATAAAAAGAAAAACGTATGAAGACAAAACTAACTTACAATTTCTGTTATACATCGCATTTATGCATTTTTTATTGAATAGGATGTAAATTCATCTCAGATATTTTAATTTTTTAAAGTTTTTTTAGTTCAAAATTTTGCAGTGTATTTTTCTCTACAATGAAGAAATTTTGAAGCAGAAAACTCTCGTCCGTTTTTGTCTCAATATTATGAATATTTTCAAACAATGTTTCTAGTCTAGCGTGATGAGTTTACATCCTATCGCAATAAGTTTACATGTTTTTAAATGTATGGTTTTCCCCTGTCAAATGCATATTTAAATTTTCGTAATTCTTATATGCCAGTTAATACCCTACTATACTATATAACGGTACTCCACTTTAGCTTTAAATTCATCCATAGTGGAGTCAGCGAATTACAATATACATAAGGAATCTATAAAGAAGGTTCTGGAAAATTCCATATTGATAAAGGAGAAGCTTTCAGAAACCTTGAATTTCACAACGACGCTTCTCCATTTCATCATCTTCTTTGTCTTTGGTGAAGAACATAGAAATGCTGTTGTCAGCAACATACACTCAGGGAAAAATACTATAAAATAAATAGGATTTTACTATTAATTACATTATTTTTACCAGGGTTCAAATTGCTGCAGTATTTTCGAATACTGTTGCTTACATAGATACAGTAAGCAAAAATTTTATTTTTGAAATACCTGGCTTACTGTAAAGCATTTTAGAAAATACCTTGAGCACAGTTTACCTCGTCAAAGTATTCGTGTCACAATACACCTTTTCATTGCTTTGAATACTTCCTTTGCTTTAAATTGCTTTGTATGGAAAAAAAGGAAAACAAATAAAAAGAAACCACAAAATGATAGAAAATATTTATTCTATTAATAAATAAAATTAAAAAGAAAAAAACCAAAATAGGAATTAATATATATGTATATAGTCAAGCCAAAGCAAGTTAATATAAGCGTTATAAAATCCCAAAAGGTTCCTTCCGAGAATTCGTTGTGCGAGGTTTAAGGATTTACACTGACATGGGCATGACGAAATTTTACAGTTTTTATATGAAAATGTAAATAAACGAAGCATGGAGTTGCCACCTTTTACGTTTTTTGTATGGATTTTCGGTGCAAAATTTTCTATCCCGTTTTCACTACCGCAGTTCTTATTAGCTCTTTGTCAGATTTTTCGTCATGGAAATGATAGTGTAAACTTGACTTAAACTTGAATGCGTAATCTTGTAAAAGTGATTTGTGACATTTTATCAGCCAGCTGTTCAATTAAAAAAAAACCAATTCTACAAGTGGTAAAAGTTAGTTTGTGATCTTTTGAATGCATAAATGCATGTGCGATTTACGGAAAATATCTAGATAAAGGTTGCAAAAGTCAGGGGCCGAATTACGGCATTCGTGATCGAGCAACTTGTATCAAAATTTTGTGTTCCAATCCTAATTTTTCCTATTGAATAATGGAAATTGAAACACAAATTTCGATACGAGTTGCTCGTTCACGAATGCCGTAATTCGGCCCCAGTATTTCTTTCAATCGTTGACTTGGACCAAATTGTATAAGCAAAAAGTAATTTATAGCAAACTAAGTATTCAAAGCATTGACAAGGGAGCAATTTGACGGTATTGTGACACGAATACTTTGACTCTGTAAACTGTGCTCAAGGTATTTTCTAAAATGCTTGACAGTAAGCAAAGTATTTCAAAAATAAATTTGTCGCTCCCTGTCAAAGCAAAGTATTCAAAACCGGATTTTTTGCTTTTGCTCCCTTTGCTTTTAAGCCCTGCCTTAAAGCACATCATCCTATGGCCGTTTTCATGAGTTTTTGGCATTTTTGAATTCCTGAGAAGAAGCTGCAACAGACAGGTGATAAAAATATTTATTTTGAATTTTGTATTTCAACGATTGAATTTAAAGTTAACAATAGTAGTGTGCCCACCGACGTATTGCAACCCTGAACTAATCGTCTTTTTCGATTATCTTTGATTCTCCTTTGGTTATTCTGTGCAAATGACCGATTTCCGGCATATTGCAATTTCTTATTCGATTGAACGGCAAAGGGTGCAAGCGTGGGTGAGCGCAAGAATTGTAAGTTTATAATATAAATATTATTAGAATTTAAGCTGAATTTGTACAATTATAGGAAATAAAACCTACCAACCTACACGGGAAGAGGTTCTTATTTCGGCAAACCTACCAAGCACCCGGAATGCCAAAGGCATTTCAACATCTTTTATTTCAATTCTTTTGTCGAAGGACGCCATTTTATAGAATGTGCTAAGGCAAAGAATCTCGGAACCGTTAATTGGATAAGAAGAACTGTGTTGGACAAGAGGGCCTACTTAGAGTATAACATCGATTTTAAGACTGGATTACGAGGTAAGTGCCTTATTGAATTTGATTGGTTGTTACTGGTTTATTTGCGAGGTTAGGAAAATTGGGTTTGTGGAGCGAAGCGCTAGACAATTTGCGTAATGCCTATGACTAGGTCGGGAAACTCGTCGGGAGCTGGAAGCAGCGGTGATGCTGCGAACGATCAGCAAGTTGAAAACGATGGCTATGATTTGAATGACACTATACGTGAGCCCCAAGTGGCTTCTGCAACACTTGAAGTAAGGCTCTCTCAGATGATGGAGCAAATGCAACAATTGCGAGCAGAGTTGGCGAGCAATAGGGCGACTTCGGCGGCTACCCCGGTGAATAGTGAATTTGAAACCAGTTCAACTTTAGCAACGGCGTTAAGCGAATTGAGTCGTACATTAGCGACTAGCAGACCGGAGAATGGGCGAAAGATGATCGATCTAAACCCGATTCCCGAAAACAAGATAGAGCAGATTGTGCCGTTCACTACTAAAGTGCAAAACTTGGCGGCTTTTTTGCAGGCCGCTGACTGCGAGCACCATTTGTGCAATCCGACCTTGATGGATGAATTGCTTCGCAAGCTATCTGTGCAAAGAAGGCTGGAGTGGGCGCGTCATGCGAGGACAATTGTACCGCGGCCAACAATAAAGCATTTTAGCGACTGGTTGCAGGAGCTGGCGGCTACGGTGAGTTCGATTTGTGACGACTACAATGAAGTGCCATCAGACGTCAGAGGCGGAGCGCGATCAAGATTTTTCCATGCAAACGAACCGGAGCGCGAATGTAATAGACGTGACATTTCTGATGGGGGCTGCAAGGCATGCGGTGCCAGACACGAAATTGAAACTTGTCAGCAGTTCTTGAATACAAATGTAAATCAAGCGTTTGGTGCGTCAAAAGCGCCTATGTTTCAATTGTTTGAATTGTGGCCATAGGAGTAACACCTGTACAAAGCGTCATCAATGTGAAGTTGAGGGTTGCACGAAGAGGCTCCATGGGCTGCTGCACAATCGACTGTCGGATTATGAAGGGCAGCGACGAGCAGCACGGCAGCAGCAGAACGCACCTCAGCAGCAGCAGAACGCGTCACAGCAGCGCAGAACGTCTCGCAGCAGCAGCCGGCGTCTGTACAACAGCAACATGTTTTCGCTAGCACAGTAGCGCGACAAAGGGATTTTACCAGTAACATTGTACGCGAATGATAAAGAGGCGACGTGTTACGCATTTTTTGATGAAGGTTCCGCGGTCTCTTTAATGAACAGTTGTTTGGCGGAGCGCCTCAACTTGAAAGGACAGGCGGAGAGCCTTACACTACAGTGGTTTGGCGACAGAACAGCGACGGAAGAGTCAATTCGAGTGGATATGAAGATATCAGGGGTCTCTCAAGGCTGTAGGAGGTTCGATATTAGGGATGTTCGAACCGTGAAGGATCTACGACTGCCGACTCAAAGTCTTCATTTGAATGAGCTACGCACGAACCATCGAATTTTGAAGGATTTGCCTGTACGCGATTATAATTCGGCAACTCCAGAATTATTGATTGGTTTAGATAATGCCCATTTGGGAGTCGCAAGTAAAACCGTGGCTGACGGTTGCAGTGGACCGGTCGCTATTTTAACGAAGCTCGGCTGGGTCTTATATGGTTCCGGCAATGGTAACGTCGGAGGTGAAATCAGACGGTCGCACTTCGCAAGAGTTTCCCGCGATGATGATAACTGTTTGGAGGAACTGGTCCGAGAGTTTACAGCGGATGAAAACTTGGGTATGCGAACGATAGTAAATGCAGTTGAATCTTCGGAAATGGTTAGAGCTAAACGAATTCTGGATACCACGACGGTGAGAATTGAGAATCGCTTTGAGACTGGCCTGCTATGGAAGCACGACGATATAAGCTTTCCTGAAAGCAGAGAGATGGCGAAGAAACGATTGTTGTCACTAGAGAGGAAATTTGAGCGTAATGAAAACTTTCACGGCGAATATGTTCGTACTATAAGTGAGTACGAGAGAAAGGGGTACTGCAGGAAACTCACCCAATCGGAGATATCAAATGGAGGTCGGCGTACCTGGTATATACCGCACTTCGGAGTATACAATCAAAATAAGCCGAGAAAGCTGCGCTTAGTTTTTGATGCCGCGGTAGAGGTGAAAGGCGCATCATTGAATTCTGCATTGCTCAGCGGGCCGGACCTGGGCGAACCGTTAAGTACAGTCCTTATGAAGTTTCGCCAGGAGCCAGTGGCGGTGTGCGCAGACATAGTGCAGATGTTTCATCAAGTGAAAATACGACGAGAGGATCAGATGGCGCAACGCTTTCTTTGGAGGGCCGACCAGAAGGGACCGATAGAAGATTACGTGATGGAATCTATGACATTTGGGTCTACCTGTTCGCCATGCTCCGCCCAATTCGTTAAAAATAGTAACGCGATCGATTTTCGGGCGCAGTATCCAGAAGCCGTTGCAGCGATTCTGAATAATCATTATGTGGATGATTATGTTCACTGCTTCTCGAGCGAGAGTGATGCGTTACGAATCTCGAAGGAGGTCACACGGATACATCAGCAGGGAGGCTTCGAACTACGTAAGTTTATTTCGAACTCCGAGATGGTGACACGAGAGCTCAATGGAACGGATTTCAGTCGTCGATGCTAAATCTTAACAAGGACGACGCTGCGAAAGTTCTTGGCATGCAATGGGACACGGCAAGCGATAGGCTCAAGTTTGTACTAGCGTTCGGCAAAATAAATCCTGAATTGTTGTTAGGAAGTAAGCGGCCGACTAAGCGTGAACTGCTAAGTGTTACAATGTCAGTTTTTGACCCTTTTGGCATGGCAGCTGAGTACACATTGATGGCGAAACTGCTATTGCAGGCGATATGGCGTATGCGTGTAGACTGGGATGATGCCATACCAAAGGAGGCAAATGACGTTTGGGTGCAGTGGCTTCGTTTGCTAGAAGAAGTAGAAAGGCTGAGCATTCCACGCTGCTACAGCAATTGGTTCACGAAATCAAAGGTAGAGCTACATGTTTTCGTAGACGCAAGCGAGATGGCATTTTGCGCAGTGGCCTATTGGAGGATTCAAGAAGAGCAGCAAGTGCGTTTATCGTTTGTGATGGGTAAAATCAAGTGTGCCCCTTTGAAGCTTACTTCGATACCCCGTTTGGAGCTGCAGTCTGCCGTTTTGGGAGTTCGCATACGCCAAATGATACTTCGCAGTCACACGGTGAAACCAGAAAAGATCGGGATGTGGTGCGACTCGAGAACAGCATTAGCCTGGATTCAATCTGATCACAGGCGTTATAAGCCATATGTGGCGCATCGCGTCAACGAAATACTGGATGGCAGTATGGTAGCAGATTGGCGATGGGTTCCAAGCGCAATGAATCCCGCCGATTTTGGAACGCGCTTGAAAGATAAGCGACGCGAATCGTTTTGGTTAAATGGTCCGGAATTTTTACTTGATGCACAAAAAGCGTGGCCGCTGTCAAATATTTCCGAGAACACTGATGAGGAGCTTAGAACGAAAACAAATTTTCTTCACGTCGACATGATCGACGACCTTTTTATAAATTTTTCATGTTTTAATAGATTAAAAAGAGTAATCGCTTGGAAAGATAAGCGACGCGAATCGTTTTGGTTAAATGGTCCGGAATTTTTACTTGATGCACAAAAAGCGTGGCCGCGGTCAAATATTTCCGAGAACACTGATGAGGAGCTTAGAACGAAAACAAATTTTCTTCACGTCGACATGATCGACGACCTTTTTATAAATTTTTCATGTTTTAATAGATTAAAAAGAGTAATCGCTTGGATTTTACGGTTTAAAGATAGTTGCACCAAGCCTCGGCCGGGACGAAATTGCGATGGGCTTCAATCGGATGAGCTGGCTAGATCGGAGCGTACAATAATACGGAAAGTTCAGATGGAAACCTACCCAGACGACTATCAGCGTTTGGCGAAAAGGAAAGAAATAGATCGCAGCAGTACCTTGGTGAAACTGATGCCCTACATGGACGATGAAGGCGTTATGCGAGTAAACGGACGCATTAATGGAGCTATAGCAGTACCTCAGTCCACGCGTAGGCCAGTTATCCTTCCCAAGAATCACCAGGTGACGAAGCTGATAGTCGATCTGTATCATCGTCAGTGGATGCATCAAAACTTCAATACCATCATAGCCGAGTTGCGCCGTAAGTACTGGATACCGCACATCAGGACGGAAGTGAAGCATGCTGCTGAAAGATGTCAGTATTGTAAGCATGAGAAGGCGAAGCCGGAGGTGCCATATATGGGACAGCTGCCTGAAGACAGGCTGTCTCCATTTGTAAGGCCATTTAGCTACGTGGGGCTTGACTACATGGGCCCATTTTTGGTGGCGATCGGTCGACGTAGCGAGAAGCGGTGGATATCGCTTTTCACTTGCTTGACGACGCGCGCTGTCCATTTGGAGATTGCAAAGGACCTCTCGTCTGATACGTGTTTGATGTGTATGCGGAATTTCATGAGCCGAAGAGGGACTCCAGTGCGTATTCGTTCGGACAACGGTACGAATTTTGTTGGAACCGACAGTGAGTTGAAGAGGCAACTGAACGAGTTTAACGACGGCAAAATAGCAGACGCACTGGCGAACAAAGGCATCGAATGGGTGTTCAACTGCCCCTTGAATCCACACGCAGGTGGCTGCTGGGAGCGCATGGTACGAAGTGTCAAGAGGGCCATGGGTCACGCGCTCCACAACGAGACGCTACAGGAGCACACTCTATACAGTTTGATGTGCGAAGCCGAAAACATCGTTAATTCACGACCGCTAACCCACATCCCACTTGACTCGCCCGCTGATGAACCACTAACCCCCAATCATTTTCTTTTAGGCACAGCAAACTCGGAACAGACGCCTCATCCGTGCGAAGAAGATCGGCAAAATACCCGAAAGCAGTGGCGCAGGGTGCAGCAAATGCAACGGCGATTTTGGAAGAAGTGGCTCGCGGAATACCTTCCTGATTTGTGCCGAAGGCCGAAGTGGTACCAGTCGGTTAGTCCGCTCGCGGTTGGCGACGTCGTTTTGGTGTGTGACGGTGGCGTGCATCGTTCGAAATGGCCGATGGGCAGAATTACACGAGTGTTCCCTGGCAAAGACTCGCAGGTCCGAGCAGCCGAGGTGCAGACGAGTACGGCACTTCTGAGAAGACCAGCGTGCATTCTGGCAAAGTGAGATGTTGGTGAATCGTAAATGTTGTAGATTCACGGAGGTCGGGATGTTAAAAATATTTATTTTGAATTTTGTATTTTAACGATTGAATTTAAAGTTAACAATAGTAGTGTGCCCACCGACGTAAATGACCGATTTCCGGCATATTGCAATTTCTTATTCGATTGAACGGCAAAGGGTGCAAGCGTGGGTGAGCGCAAGAATTGTAAGTTTATAATATAAATATTATTAGAATTTAAGCTGAATTTGTACAATTATAGGAAATAAAACCTACCAACCTACACGGGAAGAGGTTCTTATTTCGGCAAACCTACCAAGCACCCGGAATGCCAAAGGCATTTCAACAACAGGCTATAGTGGTTTGTGGGAATCGTAATGAAAGCAATTGAAAAATGGGGAAATAAGAACCAATTTTCATAAAAAACATACCCATTTGCAAACTTATTTTTCATTTTCTAGAGTTTTGAAAAAATTGACATAGGATTGTGCTTGAAGGCATCGACAAAATAATGTATTAAAAATTTCGAAACAGTTACTGTTATTTTGGGCATAAATGTTTTTTAGCGCTATTATTGGAGTTTAGGTAAGGCGTTACAAAAAAAAGCATAGGTAGGGCGCTACTAAATCTGAGTTAAACTTCAGAAAAGTGTCCTCACGTTAACCCAACCCTAAAATTTAAAATTTAAGCAAAATCGGTCCACCGAAGCAATTTTACCACATAATAAAAGGTAAACTTAGGGAAATGGTGTGCTCTGCACACATTCTGACTTCATGAGCGTTATGGATCATATGGAATCAATAGTTGTAATAACAAAATCTCGGAATTACTTGTATCGAAACTTTTCGATGTCGTAGATTAGACAGCGTCCTCCCTTTTCACCGCAAGTTGATTTCCATAGGAGACAAGTAGAATCGATTAGATTTCCAAAGAGAATGGGTGCCGGAATATAGCCAAATATTCGAAATATGACGAATTGCATGCCAAGCGCAAATGAACGCTCTTCCTCAGAAACCGAACGCAAAACGATCATTAAGAGCGGCATTTGCGTGGATGCCACTATAAAAGTCATGAAGAAAAGCAATATTAAGAATGGATATATGGTGTGGCAAGGACTGGCGCAAGGCCCGGCAGTGGCGACTGGAACCACGGTCACTTCGGTGAAATCTTCGTTAGCATTGAGAGCTTTAGCACCAGCTCCGGCATAAAAGTTCTTTGATGTATAAGAATGAACACCTGAAGTTTAAGAAAGCTTAGTCAATTCAGTCAATAACATACTATTAAATGTTGACTTACATGCGCAATTCGTATAATTTGAGCTGGATGAGAACGCTGTGCATCCAGCATGACAAGGACTGAAGTATGTGAGACCATTATTGCCGCACACCGGTTCCACATCGCTGGTCAAACATTCGCAGCCAAAGTTGCAGGCAGCGGTTAAATTAACTTGGAACGGCTCAATCATAGTTTGTTTCGAGATTTCGTAATATGGTATAGTAGTACCGGCCATCTTTAGGTTGTCACATCCCAGGAAGAATACCATTGCATAACAGGCCAAGCAAATAATATTAGAAATGAGGACAAATTGCACGGCACCCTTTGGTTTCAATTGAAAACGCTTTAGAATACATCCGCCTATGAATATTCCAATGCATGCACCAGGTACGGCAATTGACCCAGTGAAGACACTTGCTTGACTTTTACCCAAGCTGAATTGCGTCTCCAAGTATTTCGGTAAGAATACCACAAACCCTGAAACAATCATCAGCTCCATGCAAGCGCCAAGACATGTGACAATATAGACAGGATTGGTGACGAGTCTTAACATTGATTGGGGAATGTCTATTGAAAAAAGATAAAATCATGTAACTATGTGAATAAAATAAAAACAAGTGAGTTAGTTTTAGTCGGACAAAGCCGACTTATGTATAATTAGGATGTGACGGAGCATCCCCATGACACCCGCATCAATGTTTTAAATTTGAAATTGATCTTATGCATCCGTATCCCCAACATATAATCTTCAAAATCCGCCAACATCCGCACTTGACCAATTTGACCAATTTAACCACTATTGCTTCGATAGTTATTTTTCCAAGTTATATTTTTCTTAGTAAGTGTCGACTCTACATGGCTGTGGTAACAATTCTGTAGGTTACAGCAATAAGAATTTTTACAAAATTGGGCAGATTTGAATCTACTTTTTAATCTTACGCGCGAATCGCTGTAACCAATTGTATTGTTTCTGAATCTGACAGCCAGCGCTGAATATCGTGAACAAAACTCACTCTATGCCAATCAAGGGTAATTTTTATAAAGAAAAAACACAGAATATTTCAAATGTAAAAAATCTGCTCTAGGCAAGTGCCTACTGTGCATATAGCTAAATCCAGCGTTGCTCTTAGGGCGGACCCTGTTAAGAAATTCACTGAGAATAAAGACCCTACTAATAAGTTCTCTGAGAACAAAAACACTTTGTATAAGTCTCAGTCAACAAATACGAATATGCCTAAGGTTTTAAAGACAAAGCCGAGTATCTTGGGCAAAATAGATATTCACTATTATATGAAGAGGATATTTCAGACCCTAAAACCAAAACTCGAATTCCCTTGTTACGCTGATAAAACAAACTGTAGGTGGTAACAGATTTCATGTGATGGCTATTCTCAAGGGCGCCATCCATGAAACAAAAATAAAAATGTATAATGAGGCAGATTTTCGCAAAGTTGTGGACCATTTCGACAAGTGTAAAAAGAGCTCAAAAATAGCAAAGGCCTATCGGTTGTTCTAAGAGGTGTAGACTCTTTTGTCGAATGTGTTGATGTGAAAGAGGTATTAATTGCATTAAAATTCCAGGTTAGATCTGTTCTAAACATTTCCAATCGAATACAGCAGTAAACTAGAGACTGGACTATCTTCGGCAATCGGAAATACACAATAGTAGTTTAGAAATACCTCAACATAAAAAATTTGGTCTCAAGACCCCATTTTGAGCCATTTATAGGTGGTTTTGGAGCTTAACCACAACCAAAATCCGTTTCTAAAAATTTCTAATCAAATACACAAAAAAAAAAATTTGTTTTCAAGACCCCATTTTGACCCATTTATATGTGGTATTGGAAGCTTGGACCATGTCGAAAATGAATTAAAATGTCTGCATCAATACATGGACAACCTTACACCGACGTGCTCAACAACGCAATTTTGTTTACTGAACTCATTCAGGGGAGTGTACATACATACATATTTTGGCGCTACAACCCTCGAGGGATTTTGGCCGAGCTTCTTAATGCAATTATCATGGGCAAGTGTATATGATAATTGTGGACCTACAGTTTATTGCCGGTTCCGAACGGCGGGACTCCCAAAGAAGAAGCTTTTCATGGCAAAGTTACTCTCGCAAGATTGCCAGAACTTGGCGAGAGAGTGGCGGTCTACACAGAAAAACAGAAAACAAATTTCTGCCTTGCCCCAGGTGGGAGTCGAACCCAATACCTTCTGATCGTAAAGCAGAGGTCTTAACCACTGCACCACGGCCGCAAGGAGAGTGTCCTAAGCTTAATTCCAAAATGGCGGGGCTTTACAGGTTGTGCTTCAGCTGCCATAAGGAGAAACGCGTTTCCACGAATATCTCGTGAACGGTGCATCCTACAGGAAATCGTCGGGTACTAATTTGAAGAGAATTACACCGCCCACTTTTTAGACTAATGAACCACCCCCGAAATTATTTCGCATTACCAAACCAAATTGCAGATAAATGTTTTTTAATATGATTGGTAAAAATATATTGATGAAACAAAAACAGCTAAAAAAATCCCCAAAAGTTTAAAATGGACAAATGATGACGAGTTTCATGTATTTTTCACCATGTTGCATTAAAAAATTGCCAAAATCCTTATATACAGTGAAATTCCTCTGTACGGACAGTCCTTATAACCGGATAGCTTCAATAACCGGACAAATTTCATATACACTTCTTTTTCATTAATTTTTCCATACAAATATCATTCCAATAACCGGACGTTCTAATAACCGGAAGCGGACACTATATTTCAAGCAATTTTGATCAATAAATCTCTAATAAGCGGACAAAAATCAAAAAAATCCCAAACAATATTTTCAAAAACTCTGTAGATCCAAAACACAAACTAACTGAAAAAGCCTCTATTTTGTCCTTTTGGCCGCAAGAGTCGCCCAAGACGGTCAGAGGGACAAAAACGCACAACACTTCGTCATTGACATTAGCAATGACGATGGGGGATACTCTGTTGAAAAATGGAGATGGATTGAGTGTGCAGACGAGCGAGCCGTGACCCTGCTCAAAGCCGCCGCTTCGATGCTGGGTGAGGTTTGGCCTGGTGCCGAGGGAATTCTGACTATTTTGAAAGTCACGAACCCAAATCTTCCGACTCACAATTGGAAGATAGGAAGGCTGGAAGATCCCAAGGGACCCCGTAGACAGGCCGTTTTGGTGCTGAACGCGGAGTCTCTTGGTCCCCTATCGGCATCTAGGGGGGGTAGTCAACTATGGCTTCACTAATGTAGTCCTCAAAGTGTATAAGAAGGACGAAGCTACAGAGGACAAGTGTGCTCCAACCGAATAAACGACTGCAGTCGGTGTTACTGATGTGGTCATGGAGGAGGGCACGGGCACTTTGACGGTACCCGACGGTCTTAACAGTGGCGAGGAATCTTCTGATTCAGACTTGTTGGGGGGGATGTTTGCACAGAAAAAAAAGGTCGGTAAAATTAACCGAAAAAAGTGGTTGACGTACAGCATTTCAAAATGTATGAAAATTGGTAATTTTTTTACCGAGCTCGTCGGTAGATTTAACCGACAAAAAATGGTAAAAAAAAATAGTTGAAATAACCGAAAAAAATTGTTGTTGTACAGAAATTGTATGTTCTTTTACAGCAATTGTTGGTTAAATTTGAATTTTCATCAACTTGTGCAATTTACCATTCGCGCATCTTCAGTTGAATCGTTGGGATTCAAAGAAAGAAGAATTCCCAATCGTGTTATGAATGTTGTGCCTTATAGAGGCAGCTTGAGCAGAGCCAAACAGAGTTTTTTGCTTGTAATACTACTTTTGAAAAATAAGTGCTTGTGTCAGTTATGCGCTCAAGCTAATATTTATTTTTTTAAACATGCAATCTTGCATTTTCGAAATATATTTTTGTGTTTAATATGTTTTTTTTGGTTGTTGGGCTTTGTTTTCAAATGAAGAAAAAAATTAATTCATCGAAAAAAGTTTTCTTATTAAAAAAATATGTATCGAAACAAATTTTTGTGGCCTTTTTTCAGGAGGAAGAGCTACTGGCTTCCTCTGATACTGAAGACGAGGCCAATAATACTGTGGTGTAGAAGTCTGCTTGTTTTGAGGATGCTCAGAATACTGCAGATGAATCTTCACCACTCAAAACTGGCTTCGGCCTCACTTCTTCTTCGCCTGGCTACAGGAGGAGAGGATATTGTTCTTATCCAAAAACCGTGGGTCTGTGGGGACCGTATACTTGGATTAAGGGCAAGCGGGTAAAGGTACTCCAAGATCCTGTGTCCTATCGAAGAGCAGTCTTAATATTTTTATGCTCTCTAATTACAGCGATAGAGACATCGTCGTGGCAAACCTGGAGCTGGCTTCAACCAGCTACTGGGTCACCTCGGCCCATGACCATCAAGGGCCCCTCCCTCCAGGCCTACTGGGGAGGGTGATCGATGAAGCGAGCAGACTAAGGCGCGGGCTCATACTTGGATGTGTTGCCAACGCACACCACACTGTCTGGGGTAGCACGGACATTAACGAAAGGGGTGAGTCACTTTTTGATTACATTATATGCACTAACCTACTCATCTGTAATAAGGGTAACGAAGCAACCTTTATTACTTCCAATAGGCAGGAGGTTTTGGACATAACCTTTGTCTCTGACTTCCTGTTTGATAGGGTTACGGATTGGAAAGTGATCATCGATATCTGCAATTCGGTTTAAACGACCTTTCCTCAGTCCAACCACCTTTTAGTAATCTTAGAAGAACGGACTGGGAAACATACAAGTTAATGGTGGCTAAAACGCTACCTCCTTCTCCACTTATTGAGGAATTCTTGATAGTATGGTGGATACCTAACGGCGGTTTTAAACATAGCCCTCCATAAATCCTGACCTGCAGGCAAAACTAGGTGCAAAAGCAAATCACTATGGTGGTCTGATGATGTCAAAGCTCTTAGGAGTCAGTATATGAAGCTCTTCAACAAGGCAAAGAAGTCAAGAGCTGCTTGTGATTGGGACTTTTACAAGAATAGTCTCAGGATTTTTAAAAAAAGTAGTAAGGAAAGCTCAGTAGTAAGGAAGACACATCTGAGGCGTCTAGGCTTCGGTAAGTTCTTGCTTGGAATCAGTGTCCCACGGGCTATCTGAAAAGGTCAGATGGTTCTTGGACTAGCTCTAGTGAGGAATCTCTCGACTTATTGTTAGACACTCACTTCCCAGGTTGCTCTAGATCAGATCTGAGGAGCATTCCTGATACCCGTATATCGGGTATCTCTAGCGAATTAATATCTGAAACCAAAATAAATTAGGCAATTTATAGCTTCAAGCCCTTCAAATCGCCGGGCCCGGATGGGGTTATTCCTGCGGAAATGCAGAACGCCTTGGAGATCATCATGCCCTAGCATAAGGTGATCCTCTGTGGCTGCATTGAACTCTCCTACATTCCTTTGAAATGGCAGGAGGTAAAGGTTGTTTTTATTATCCGGGATATTCCCCGGTGTCTACGCCAAAATAATTTGAATTTATATATTGCATGTAGACAATCATAGTTTTATCTACTCGCCACTTACGGCGCTCTCGTATTAATTCGAATTTGAAAGCTTACGATCCATCTCTCAAAAATGTTACTTCCATTCTAAGCTCTAGATATTAAGTCTCTTTCTATTATACACTACAGCGAAGGTAACACCTACTTATCTCCTAATAAAATATATTGTGTTACAAACTTATATTTTGTGTTCCATTTTCTTTTTCCTTTATTCCAATAATTTCTGAATCTCAAAACTTCTACGAGTTTTGAGAGCGAGTTTCATGACGACGTTTTTCTAGATCCAAGAGTTCCTACACTTTTGCATCACCCTACACCGATTTGGAGAATTCCCCTTCATCATATATTCATGGTCCAATCGAGCCGGATTCCATCATCCAAGGAATAATTCCAAATCAAAATCCAGACTCCAATCATCAAAGTTGGAGAGTTTAGCAGAGAACAAACGGCGTCATCTCATTTCTGACAGGTTCGTTTACATATTCATTTCTTTATACTCAGTAGTTAGTGCACACGCGGTCTGTCGATATATCGGTCGAGAAAAAGGTTACAAAAAAAACCTTCGGCGATTTCCCCCTAAAAGTGCTTAATTTTCTGTCCAAAAGTGTAAAAATACACTAAAATTCATAAAATCCTACTTAAAAAGTGAAAATTCTATTTAAAAGAGGTTAAAAATTAGCTCAAAATAAAGTGTAAAAAGTCCTAAGGTAGTTAAAAATTGCCTTACTTATTAAAAACCTCACAAAACCTATCTAAATAAGTGAAAATACCTTAAAAAGGTTAAATTTAGTCCCTAACCCTAATTTAATCTCTTTTTATTAAAAAATTTCTACATTAAAAAATACCTATGTTCTAAATAGTGTTAAATTCATTTACCTAAAATCAAAAAAAAATTTCAATTTTAAAGCCTAAATGTTAAAAATTTCCTAAAATTAAAAAATTATTCATTTGGTTAATGATCATTAAGTTCATCATTAAATTCCGCTAAGGGTACCTTTTTCCCATATCCAAATCAAAGTACCATCAAAACCAAAAACAGTTCTCAGAAGAGAAGCTGGTGAGTCGAGATTACTGTATTCCTTTTGTACATTTCAATTTTACAACAACAACAACTTTCAGTGTGAATCTAATTTTCAGCACACTTTGTTTTAGTGTGTTCCCATACGGTCTATGTTTCAGCAACATAAAATTTGTGGCTAAACAAGTCTAAATAAATTCTTGAATTTCAGAACTTATTTCCTATATACATTTCCTATTCCAAAACTAACGACTTTCCAAACAACATTTCAAAATAAAAATTCGTCAAAAATATATTTATATAAATATTCTTGGAGTAATCCGAATTTTGCTTATTCTAAAAAACTACTGATATAAATAAATAAATAAATAATTTATATATCGAAATTAAAACTCCATTTAATTTGGATATTGTCAACAAACTTTTGAACTTATTTTCAAACGCGTTTTAATGAAATAAATCTATTCATTCGCTAACTTTCAACAAATGCAAAAATTTTCTAGTACCTACAATTCTGATAGTTCTTTTCAGAAATCATCCTGCCGTCAAGCTCTTGTTATTTCTGTTATTTCTCCATTGTTTTAATTCCGACCTGTTCAAAATGTCCTCTTTGGAAGCTTTTCTCCGCGCTACAGACATTTTAGTCGAATTTGAAGCAGATTTTAATGCAATTCCAATTGCTCAACACACCCTCTATTCAATAGAGCCAAGTCCTTGAATTCCAATTTCAATCTACCGCCTTGCGACACGGAAGCGTTGAATGGCGACTATCTTTCATGGCCTTCATTCCGCGATTTATTCACGGCAATTTATATCAATAATTCAAGACTCAGTCCAGTGGAGAAATTATTTCATTTAATTCAAAAAACCAAAGGTGAAGCGCGAGACATTGTCAAAAAATGTCCATTGACAAACGAGGGTTTTCCAATAGCGTGGAAAAATTTACAGGATCGCTTCGAAAATAATCGCATTCTTGTTAATAGTCAACTAAGGCTCCTATTCAATCTCCAGCCTGTACTTTCCGAATCAGGTTCAGCGATCAAGCTGTTGCAGCGAGAGATAAACGGTTGTATCTCTGCGCTTCTGCTATATAATATAGGTATCACCAATTGGGATGCTATATTTATATTTCTGTGCTCCTCACGGTTACCAGACGCTACCCTAGCACTTTGGGAGCAATCTCTGAGTAACAAATCCCAAATCCCATTGTGGAAGGATCTTGACTCCTTCCACACTAGTCGATATCAAACACTCAAAACCGTGTCTGATATCAAATTCATATCTAATTCGAGAAAACCCACTCCAAAACCCCTTTCTAATCCAAATAATCGTGCTGATTATAAGAAACTCAATGCATATTCCGCTCAGATGTCTATTCCTACATGCAAGCTTTGTCCAAATGAAACTCATACCATTCGCTCATGCACCCGCTTCCTACGAATGGATGCTGGTCAGCGAATGTCGGCGGTTAAAAAGTACGGCTTATTTCTCAATTGTCTGGGAAACACTCATTCAATCAAGGATTGCAAAAGTAAGCACAACTGCTACAAATGCAATAAACGTCATAATACCCTTCTTCATTATGATACTCCAGTTCCAGCAAGTCCTGTTCAATCATCCAGTAATTCCAATTCTAATTGTAACCAGGCAAATCAATCTCCGCCACAAGAATCTCAAATACAGTCCGCTAATACCTGATCTGGTGCTCATAATGTACATTCCTGTTTTACTTCCAAGACAAAAAATGTTCTTCTAGGTACCGCCGTAGTACAAATCAACCATTGTGGAGTCACGTATAAAGCTCTTGCGCTCATCGATTCCGGCTCAGAAGCGACTTTCATTACGGAAAGACCTTTCCGTCTTCTGAGAATTCCATATCAGCGAACATCAGCCAAAATATCTGGCCTGAACAATTCAGTTTCAGCTCATATTCAAAAAATATGTTCTTTCTATTTGGCTTCTTCTTCCAATGCTAACCACTCAATAGCAGTAGAAGCACTTGTGGTCCCACACCTAACGCAATACCTGTGGTTCTCTGCTCGCTCAGGAAACCATTTTAGTGCCTTACAGGCACTATTTCACAAAATTCCATTTCTTTATTTTCTACACAAGTCTGTTTTTTCTCAGAAGCTTCTCTAGATAAGCAGATTTCACATTTTTGAAAGATGGAGGACTTTCCAAAAAATCGTATAATGTCTTCATCCCATAAGTTTTGTGAAGAAAATTTCATTCGTACGACCAAGAGAAACGAGGATGGTAGATATACCGTCACTTTTCCATTTAAAGAGGATTATCCTGAAACTTTAAAACTAGGGCATTCACGTTCCATTGCTAATGCTCAGTTTCTGAGAAATGAACTTCGACTTAGCAAAACTCCAGATTTTAAAACACATTACGATGCTGTTGTTCAGGAGTATATTGATTTGAATCATATGCACCCAATTCCTGCTCCTCTTTTTGAAACTTTTCCAAAACATTTTTACTTGCCACACCATGCAGTAATAAAACCTGAGAGTACTACGACAAAGGTCCGTGTAGTATTCAACGCCTCTAGCTCATCTGCTAATGGTAAAAGTCTAAACGACATTTTGTATACTGATCCAGTACTCCAATCAGACTTAACTTTGTTATTTTTAAAATGGCGATTCTTCCAATTCGTATTCAATGGTGACATCCAAAAGATGTACCGCCAAATACTAGTTCATCCTGATCATTCGAAATTCCAACGTATTCTATTCCGAAAAACTCCTAGCGATAATATCCAAGATTATGAACTTAAAACAGTTACTTTTGGAGTAAATTGTGCTGGACTTCCAATTCGAAGCAGATTTTAGCTGGAATTCCTGTTGGCCATCTGTTAAATGAAGACTTCCTTTCGCTGGAAGACAGCAGTACTGCAAAAACGTTAGGTATCCGTTGGAATGCGATCACTGATTCATTTTTCTTTTCCGCTAAGCCTTTAGAGTACAAGGCTACATTCACAAAACGAGAGGTTCTTTCCCAAATTTCAAAATTATTCGACCCTGCTGGCTGGTTAGCTCCATGTATCGTCATGGCTAAAATTCGAATGCAACAGATATGGCTAGAGGGTATAGGTTGGGACGAGAACATTCCCGAAAACTGCTTACAATCCTTGCATTATTTCCTTTTAAGCTACACACACCTGAATGAGACACAAATTCCAAGGTGGCTGCACTATTCTCCCAATTCCAAAGTTGAGTTCCATGTATTCTGCGATGCATCGGAAAAAGCTTATGCAGCAGCCATATACATACGCGTAAATAATTCCAATTCGATTACAACTACTTTACTTGTGGCTAAAACAAAAGTAGCACCGGTAAAAACTATATCCTTGCCGAGGCTCGAACTGTGCGGGGCTGCTCTTTTATCCGATATGGTCGACTCTATTTTGCCTCCACTGGGAATCCAAACTCAAAATGTGTATTTTTGGACAGATTCCACTAAAGTCCTCGCCTGGCTTCGAAAACCACCGTGCCAATGGGCAACTTTTCTAGCAAACCGAGTGTCCAAAATTGTCCAAACTGTTGGCTGTACAAACTGGTTTCATGTCGACTCGAAATCAAATCCAGCAGATCTGGCTACCCGTGGTGTTCAACCAAAAGAACTTTCCGAAAATTCTCTCTGGTGGCATGGGCCTAAATGGCTACAAACGCCACACTCCTTAAGCAATTCGCATAGTTTCGTATATATTTCGTTTCTTTTTACGAACCCATCCAACCCATCGATTAAATTTCTCCTATAATTCGGCAATTATTTCAAGTGCTGAAGCTAGAAACCAACTAGTTACTACATGCCAAAGATTTTCGTATCCTAACGAATGTTACAGCTTGAAGTTAAAGGAACCATTAGCAAATTCTAGTTCCATTCTAAATTTGAATTCATTCATAGACGATTCTGGTATACTTAGAGTGTGTGGCAGGCTTGTCTCTTCTCCTACAATGTCGTATAACGAACGACATCCAATCATTTTACCGTACAATTGCCAGTTCTCCAGACTGCTTGTAAGGTTTACACATCAGATTTCGTTCCACGGTGGCAATCAGTTGGTGCTTCGCCTAATCCGATTGCAATTTTGGATACCAAAAGCGAAAAACCTAATTAAGTCAACAATCAATAATTGCAAAGTTTGCGTCATTCATAAGCAAAAGGTCCTAACACAGCTAATGAGTGCTTTGCCGCCAGCACGTACCGAATTTGCCCACACTGGCATGGACTTTGCTGGGCCATTCGATATCAAAAATTACACAGGCAGAGCCTGTCTCATTACGAAAGGGTATGTTTGTGTCTTTGTTTGTTTCGCCACAAGGGCCATACACCTCGAGGCTACTTCCAGCCTCTCTACTCCTGCATTTCTTGCTGCCTTCCAACGCTTTGTTTCCAGGCGTGGATGTCCTCTCCATATGTATTCCGATAATGGAACCACTTTTATGACCAAAGAATTCCTACAGCTTACCCATTCTGCAATCATTTCCGATTACAACTATCAAGGCTTAAGCTGGCATTTCATTCCTCCGGGCGCCCCTCACATGGGCGGTCTTTGAGAAGCAGGGGTGAAAAGCTTTAAGCTCCATTTCCGAAAAATCGCTGGTCCATTCAAGTATACGTTTGAGGAGTTTTCAACTTTACTCTCCAGAATCGAGGCCTGCCTCCACTCTCGTCCTATTTCACCCATGTCCGAGAATCCTTCCGATAATTCTGCTCTTACTCCTGGTTATTTCCTAATCGGAAATGCCATATTAACTCTTATCGATCCCGAAACATCTGATCCATCTACTTCCATAATTAATAGATGGCAGTGCTTAAAAGCGTTACATCAAAATTTTTGTTCTCGTTGGGAAACAGCATATTTAAATGAAATGCACAAACGTAATAAATGGAAACAACCCCAAATTGATATTAAAATAGATACGATGGTAGTCATCAAAGAAGACAACTTGCCACATACTGATTGGCGTCTAGGTAGGGTAACAAAATTATACCCTGGTAACGATAATCGAGTACACGTAGCTGACATACTAACTCAAAAAGGTCTTATTAAACGACCTGTTGTCAAACTTGTGATTTTACCTCCTCAGTAACTTATTTTTTCGTTTCTTATGTTCCTGAACCCCACAACACTTTAACAATTAGATCTATCCTTCCAGATCAATATGGCTAGCAAAATAATCAGTCGAACCGTTATCTCGAAAATTCGTTCGTTCAAAAACGCTTCAAATGTCATGTGTGCAGTCGTTTTCATGCTCTTCAGTCATGTTGGAAATTCCGTTCAATGAACACCGAGCATAGAATGCGCATCGTTCTCCTCTACAAATATTGTTCCAACTGTTTAGCACACGTACATTCCAATGGGACCTGTTTCAGCAAGACTGGATGTCATTACTGCCAGGAAAAACACCACACGCTTCTTCACATTCACGAACGCCTGCGTCACTCGAACTCCAAGAATCAATTTCCAATATCACTGAAATTGACGTAGCGTGAAGAAGCTCCAACTTACTTATCCATCCTATCACATCACGTTATCACTCTTATGCCAACAGCGATAATTCAACTCGAAGTGCGTAAAAAATCACTATCAGTACGATCTATTATTGATCCATGTACGCTAGTGAGCCGTGTATCTGATACGTTGGCTAAGAAACTGCAGTTAGCCACTACATCCATTGGCAACGAATCTTACGGCACTGTTGTCATCTACAGTGAGGCAAGTTCTACAACAAAAATCGACGCTACTCTACAAATTAATAACCGAATCACGATGCTGACTCCTTCGAAATCACTCGATGCATCAATTAAGGACAAATTTCCTAATTTAGTTTTAGCCGATCCGAAATTTTATAAATCAGCCCCCATTTCTGTGGTCCTGGGTGTCGATTTATACCCCAAAATTATCCAATCAGGCGTCATACCAAGCAACGGTGCTCTCCCCGTTGCACAACAAACCATATTTGGTTTGATTCTTTCCGGATCCGTCTCACAATAAACACTTCCGCTTTTCGACAAATTTCCAAACCGCTTTTCTTTCGACCCTTAAAAAGTGCACTATCAAACTGAAGTATTGTAGAATTATGCAAACACCTGTACTTTATCATACCACCTTATATAGTATATATCATATTAAGCATTATGTATATTGAATTTATAAACAAAAATTGAATATATAAGATATTGTTTGCAGCCGTACTGCAAGGCGGGCGGCATGTCTACGCCAAAACAATTTGAATTTATATATTGCATGTAGACAATCATAGTTTTATCTACTCGCCACTTACGGCGCTCTCGTATTAATTCGAATTTGAAATCTTACGATCCACCTCCCAAAAATGTTACTTCCTTTCTAAGCTCTAGATATTAAGTCTCTTTCTATTATACACTACAGCGAAGGTAACACCTACTTATCTCCTAATAAAATATATTGTGTTACAAACTTATATTTTGTGTTCCATTTTCTTTTTCCTTTATTCCAATAATTTCTGAATCTCAAAACTTCTACGAGTTTTGAGAGCGAGTTTCATGACGACGTTTTTCTAGATCCAAGAGTTCCTACACTTTTGCATCACCCTACACCGATTTGGAGAATTCCCCTTCATCATATATTCACCTGGAAAACAAGGAAACTTTCCTTCAGCTGGCAACTCTGGTTACTCTGATAGTAGAGAACAGAACCTGTTCAACAGATTTAACAGTTTTGACTATCGGATGGTTTTTAACCGCGAAAACTGTTAAATTTACCTACTTTTTCGTTGATTTTACAGTTTTTTTCTCTCGGTGTAGGAAGGCCACAGATGCCCTCTACTCATGTAAGAAAGCTATTGGGAAAACGTGGCGTATGTCACCTCGGGTAGTTCACTGGCTCTATATGGCTATTGTCAGGCCTATGTTATTATTTGGAATTCTTGTATGGTGGCCAGCTTTGGACAAAGTCATATATCGAAAGTTGTTGACGAAAGTCCAGCGTATGGCCTCTATCAGGGAAGTAACCAGGAAAAAATGTGGGGGGGGGGGGGTGTTTTCATAACATTTTTTTTTGCTAATAAAAAATAAAATCAACAACTACATCGTTTTTCTTCTTTTTATATCAAATTACTAAAGAACATTTTTTAAAAACTAAACCGAAGTGTTTACTTATTGTTTTTCAAATAAACCTCTAATTGTATTGAAATACAGTCGAACTTCTCTATAGTAAACTTCTATATAATGAAGTGATTTCCTGATCCCGTGCGAATTCATTGTAGGGAAGTTCGACTGTATATTATTGAAATACATGTCTTTTTGGATTTGAGAACGACAGTTGATATCCATTTGAGGAAAAAACCTTTATGAATGATTGGCATCATATTCTTTTTTGGTACACAAAAATTTTCAATTAAAAAATACATGGTGCCCACCTACTGGCACCCATCAGTTCTGACGTTCGTGGCGATGACAGCGGCAATGTGCTTAGTGTCAAAGTGTCATCTCATCTCGCGTTCACTTTTCATAAATCATTGAGTTGTATGCACGTGCTGCTGTAGTCGCACGGTCATCGAAAAGTAAAAAATACGAAAATATCAAGACTGATCTAAAATCGTTCATCTTTGTTAAGTGAATCTACAAGTGTTTTTTTTTTATCAATATAGAAGGGTAAGTATGAGTGGAATTCTTAGTTTGTTCTTATTCTTCACGTTTTCGACAAACAAAGGAACATTATTGTGAAATGGGAATGAGGAATTTCAGATTCTGTCAGAATAGCAAAAGTACCCATACATCGTGCTGTTCACTTAAAATGTGCCAACATGCAAAGGAACTATTTCACTTGCAAAATTTGAATATGAGGAGGATACTGAAGACAGCGAAACATAATTTTAACCCATTTTTTCACTTATTTCCATTTATTTTGCTAATAAAATCTCAAAAATTATTTTTTTCAGTTCAAATGGTCAGAGTGAACTACTCAAAGAATAAACAACACATATAAATTAATTAACTAATGTAAGCATAAACATTGATAAACATCGATTTTTTACTGCGTATTGTAAATGGGTGCAAGTAGCTGGGCACCTTTTATGGGGTGTCGATTTTGGAGACTTGTGCTAGATCGACTGCCAAAATCGTAGTTTTCGGAATTTTGAAGTTCCGTTGAAAATTCTTGTTATCTATTGACCTCAGCTTTCAAACGAACCCGAGATCTCCGCAAATGTTTCAAATGAAAGTTATGGCCTGAAAACCTTAGGGTGCTGAAGTTTCTCTTCAGCTGTGTCAAATTTCATAATTTGTTCGTATTAATTTAGAGATATAGAGGCTGTTCGACACCCAAAACCCCTCGCATTGCTTTCTGGGTACACTCAAAGAATTTTTTCGTTCGTAAGAAACGAAAAATTAGACAAACACACTTCGTTTGTTGTTTCGTTTGCAACCAACGTTTAAGTAACGAAAAAAAAAAAAAAAATGTGCAGCTCAGCCAGGATTCGAACGCGGGACGTTTATAAGTTACGCACATACACGCTGTGCCACTGAGCTACTTTCGTTCTGGTAGATAAAAACAAAGCTTATATCGAAATCGTTTAAACGTTTATTAGAAATTAGTTTTTAATTTGCAGCAATTTAAAAACGTTTCCAATAAAAGTAAAATGCAATACTTTTATTGGAAACGTTTTTAAATTGTTGCAAATTTATTTATTATTTGCGGCAAAACGACTTAATTTGGAACAAATGTTTTTTGTTTGTGAGCAGTGGCCACGGAAGAGGGATCAAATTCACTTTTATACGGACGGTTCCAAGCTCGACAACCAAGTCGGTGGAGGAGTCTTCTCTGACGAACTTAATGTAGGTCTCTCATTTCGCCTTCCCGACCACTGCAGTGTATTCCAAGCAGAGGTGATTGCAATAAAAGAAATTATGAACTGGTTGCGGCGGGACGTAATATCTGCTCAGGATATTACGATTTTCACAGACAGTCAGACCGCAATCAAATCCTTGGAATCTGTTCTCCTAACATCAAAGGTAGCCTCGGACAGTCGCAAATCTATTAACGAGATGGCTAAGCAGTTTAACATCCACCTTGTCTGGGTACCGGGGCATAGGGACATTCCAGGGAACTGCAAAGCTGATGAACTCGCATGGCAGGGCACCACAATAAATCTCCTACCAGATAAGGTAAAGCTAGGTATCCTGAGTGTTACTAAACATAGATTATGATGTGTGAGACAAATCTTCTATTTGACATTTTTTATTACTGGCGATAATTATAGATAGTATTGAAAATGTAAATTACCACATGTAAAAGTGTCATATTTGGACAATCTTGCATTTATTTAAACTAGGGATGTGACTGAGCTCCGCATCCGCCTCTGCATCCGCGGCGCATCCGCACTAAATTGACATCCGCGTAGACATCCGCACCAGCAAATAACTCATTTAAAACATCCGCAGTCGCATCCGCGACATGACATCCGCATGTATGCGGATCTTTTCAACTTATAGCTTTTTGCACTTTTTTGAAACTTTTTTACTGTGTTTTTGGTTTTTTCTCAGAAACTATAGGCGATCTGTGCAAGATTTTGTCAGATTCAGTTTAAGAACGTCAAAATACCCAACACAAAATTAAAAAAGTCAAAAAAATTAAATTTTTTCGAAAAATCTGGATGTCTATTTCAGCTAATTTAAACATACGGTCGTTAGAAAAATTTCACTTCGTTTCTGGCATAACTCTCGTGGTTGTTATTGTTTTAGTGGAGACAAATATAACAGTAAGCAAACGTTAATTCACTCTGCTTGCCATATATCGGCCACCGTCTCTCAGTATCAAATCGTTTATCGAAGGATGGGAGAGCTTGCTCACAAAAAAGGACAAGAAAAACGACTCAATAATTGTCGGTGAGATTAACCCATTAAGGACCACTGTTACACGCCAGCAACGTTTACTTAAACTTCCATTTACAAGTAACATGTGCTTGTTTATTCTTGTCTTGACATCACATTGCAATCAAAATAGTTTAGAAAATGCTTTGAAATTCAAATTATATCAGTAGTTCGTTTGTTTTCGGCGCGTGCTAAAAAAAAGTATGGTTTCAATAACATTTATCACATTAAAAATTCATTTTTGACTCAAATATGACAAGATTTTTCGAAAAAAGGAATATGCAGTCTTAATAAACTAAATTAAGGCGCCGAATTTTATTTCTGGCTATTTCGTCTAGGACTTCCTCAGGTCGGAATTCCATATTTCTATGAATGGAGAGCGAAACGGTACCATTAAGTCTATCCTCGTTCATTGTGTTGTAACGATGTTTTCTGGGGGCCGGGGTGAAGCCGTCGGCGTCCAGAATTCGTTGCAAAAATTTGTAAATTTTGGAACCGTGTGTGCAAATTTAAAGATTTTTTTAGTTTATTATTCTAATTTTTAATTTCATTTATTTTGTGGTAATTTTCATGTATACACTTTGCTTAGCTTAAATTATCGATATCGGGTTTCGTAGCAGCGGAGGATTATGGGGCGATACGCTGTTAGCTACGGCAAGTCTTAGCGAGAGCTGTAAATTCTACGTCAGAGAGTCTATACACAGATTTGAGGTAAACGGAACCGTTGCACCCGACGAATTCGCGGGCGAAAATTCTGAATCAGGGTGGTTGAGGTTTCTGCGGGAGAGTATAGGGTCGCGGAACTGAGCTCATCACATGGATCGTTGGCGAAAGTTCTAAATAAAGAGAGTTTTCGGGAGGGGAAACGAGGTTTGGGCTGAATTATCTGGTATTTTGCTGGGAGAGCGGAACTACTGTCACCACATGGGTCGTTGGCGAAAGTTCCGAAGAGAGAAGACTATAGGAAGCGGAATTTGCTGGCCAAATTCTGCTGAATCCTTTACGAGAACGAGCGAAACTAATGTCACCACACGAATTGCTGCCGAGGTTTCGAGAGCTTATGTTAAAGGCAAGGGAAAGGGAAAAATGATGAGGGGTGAGATTTTACCAAAGGAGCGGAATTAGCTTACCACGCGAGTTGCTGGCGAAATTCCGAATTTATTACTATGAGAAGAGAGACGGGGTGATGGGAAAACTACGAGAGAGATTTGGTCCAGGGAACGGGAAAACTATCACCACGCGGGTTGCTGGCGAAATTTCCGAATAAATTTCTACAGGGAGAGAGACTGGCTGAGGGGAAAAAACTATGAGTGAGATTTGGTCAAAGGAACGAAATAAATCACCACACGAGTTGCTGGCGAAATTCCGAATTTATTTCTACGAGAAGAGAGACTGTGTGAGGGAAAAAACTACGAGAGAGATTTGGTCAAAGGAACGGAATAAATCACCACACGAGTTGCTGGCGAAATTCCGAATTTATTTCTACGAGAAGAGAGACTGGGTGAGGGAAAAACTACGAGCAAAATTCTATTCAAGGAGCGGAATTGCTATCACCACACGTGTTGCTGGCGAAAATTCCGAAATTAATTCTACGAGAGGAGAGACTGGGCGATGGGGGAAACTACGACCAAAATTCTATTCAAGGAGCGGAATTGCTATCACCACACGTGTTGCTGGCGAAAATTCCGAAATTAATACTACTGGGCGATGGGGGAAACTACGACCAAAATTCTATTCAAGGAGCGGAATTGCTATCACCACACGTGTTGCTGGCGAAAATTCGGAAATGAATTCTACGAGAGGAGAGACTGGGCGATGGGGGAAACTACGACCAAAATTCTATTCAAGGAGCGGAATTGCTATCACCACACGTGTTGCTGGCGAAAATTCCGAAATTAACTACACGAATCAACTACTCTCGCTAGACTACCGACTCTAATTTTCTACTTATTCCTTAATCTCTGTCCGTTGTGTCGTTCCACCGCGAAATGCCGTCGGTGATTTGTGCTTCGATCTCGACTGTTCGCTTCGAAGGTCCGCGACTGACTAACTTCTTATTTTGCTCCGGCCGATCTGGCCATTTCGCAGACTCCGGCGCCGACCATAAAACGGATTTCCCCCGTCGTGTGAAGGGAGTTGCCACCCAGTGTGCTAATTGCCCCAGTGACTTTCCTCCTGTTATGGTAATGCTACACCTAGGATTACGATTAATTAATTCCGTACACACTAGTGGCGGAATTCCTTAAAATTAATTCGAATACTCTGCTTACTGTAAGGGATTTTTTTAATTCATATAAAAAAAATGTGGAAAAAATATAAAAATAGGGAAAAGATGCAATTCTTCAAAAAATGTGTGGGGGAAAACGCGTCCCCACAACTTTCCTCCTCACAGTGTTTCTTAGGTAGCTTTTTATCAGTCTGAGCGAAGAAAACGATCGATCGTTTGTTGCTGTCGTTACAAGCAAAATGCCTAATATCTGCAGCAAAAAAATTTCAGAAAAATTTAAATTTAAAATTCTTACATTAAGCATTAACGTCAATTTATCATTGCAAAATGAATTGATCGCGAGAAGATTGAATTTTGAATCGATCGTGAGCTTATTTTTT
This sequence comes from Heteromyza rotundicornis, assembly GCA_951394025.1. NCBI lineage: Eukaryota > Metazoa > Arthropoda > Insecta > Diptera > Heleomyzidae > Heteromyza > Heteromyza rotundicornis. Next base: position 26,052,884 of record OX596013.1, on the reverse strand, counting down.
AAAGTTCGTGGGTTAAGCGCTGGTGTAAAAAGTAAACAACAATTTAATCGAAAAAGTAAATTTTTTAATTGAAAACCCTTTTCTTGGTATTGTTTAAACTTTTATCCTTAATTTGAAGTAATTTTTTTTTTATTATGGAATTTTTTTATTGTTTAACAATAAACATTTTATTTTATTAATAAAAATAATATTATAAAAACCCTCAAGTGTCGTTATAACTTGCCTGCTTTGAAAACAAGTCGTTGAGGATACAAAATGTTTACTGCAAAAATACGCTCGCGATTAACTCGCGAATAAATCATTACCCTACAAATTAACGAATCAACGAATGAATTTATCGCCGACGCTTGCAGTGAAGATTTTTCGTTCGTGATATATGCGAGCTTTTCTTTCGGTTGCGAGCGATCGTAAATGCTTTTGTTCGCTGCGTAACTTTTTCACTCATGAGTTATTGAAAGCAACGAATTATTGGTGCGATTAATTGTGAGAACAATTGTATTTTGATCGTTCTCCGCACCCTGATTTTCAGTCTAAGCGAACGCACAAAAATGAATTGCTTAATAAAAATAATTAAGTAAAACTGAAAACTGATACAAAAGTAATTTCAGAAACCTTACTTAAGCATATTTTGAATTGAATTATGTCGTTCCAAAAGAAACGGAAACTCAAATACTGAAAATAAAAAATTTCATTAATTTTTACCTTTAATAAATTGAAATTAATGTTTATGTTTTTTTATTTAAGCTAAAACTATCAATTTTTCAATAAAACATATAAAAAACATTTTTTTATTTTTTTAAAAGGCATTTTGCTTGTAAAAGTAACAAATCCCGAAAAATCCCGGGATTCCGGGATTGCAATTTTAAGTCCCGAAAATCCCGGGATTGCTAAAAGCCTTCCGGATCGAAAGCCCTAGTCGCAACATCAAGAAAAGGAATGAATATATTTATCCGACAATAATCTTCGATATTTGTGGAAATAGCCTTTCGTTTGGTTATATTTAAAGGACTAGAGTGAGTTTTGCATATTCTTTCCACTTGCGTAAAAATTTGTATGAATACATCATCAGCATGTTCACGCTCTGTTCTTAGATCATCAATTACAATAACACACAAACTAAAAAAATATCAATATTTTAAAAATGTATTTTCAGGGCCACTTGTATAGTAGGGTTTTTTCTTGCTTATTTGATAACACTATACGACAATAAAATGTTTGAGTCGTATTTTTTGCATATTCGGATTCTACTAGTCAGAATTAGTGATACACTAAAAATGTTTTTGTCTTAAAAAAATTCCGTTTTTGTCAACTTTGCAGTGTTTTAAATCTTGATTTTTGTATGAACCACTCTACTTTTTTTATAGAGAGGCATTCCTTACACATATTTTAACGAATCCACTAAGGAGCTACGACAATCGGTTGTTAATCGCGTCGCTATCTCAATTTTGGTTACTGTCTGTGTAGCCATATAACTATTTGTGTTTGAAAAATTTGATATGCTGGTAACTTTGACAAAACCTTTTAGTTTAACACTAATTATGCCTAGTAAAATCCGAAAATACAAAAAAAAACACTCAAAAATTTTTTTTGGAGCAAAGTGCAATATTTAAAACATTGCATAAAATAAAAATGCATTTAAGATGACTTAACTTGGTATTTCGAGCAAAGTAAAGTTGGAATATGTTCGTTGGAATGTGATTGCTTTGAATCAAGAAGAAAAGACATTCAAACAAACTTTTTCCAACATTTATCGAAGATAACAGTGGAAAACGGAAAAAAAATCAAAATGTTTGGGTCATTTAATTGCCTACCAATGAAAACAATTTTTGAGTATGTTAAAAATAGTTTTAAAAATAATTTTTTTCCCATATTTGTAATTTACCTCCAAGTGTTGTTGCTGCTGAAATACTAATAAAAAAAAATTTTTGTTTTAGTAAAATTGAAAAAAAAATTATTTTAATGGTTTAACTTACGATTTAGAGAAAGTTTTGATACCGTTCTGTTAGTTTTAATGCGTTCTATCAGAATCAATCAAAAAAACCAGCCAAACAAACATTTTTCCAAATTTTGCCGCATAAAAATGTTTGGGTTTGCCTTGTACATTGTTTGACAAATTGAAAATTAGAAGTGTCATGGTGGTGTTTAAATCCCCAAAACCCCCTCTTTCGCTTCGCCCTGATGAGACGCAATCGGTTTGACTTGATATTTCGCTACAAACTGAAAAATAAAGAACGTGGGCATATTGAAAGTACAAAAATGGAACCAACGGGAATAAAAAAAAAACAAATGGGTTGACAATGCGGTGGTAAGTGTGCCTTCATACATGGAAAACTTTCAATTTCGAAAATAGGAAGATATTCCCGCGTTGAACAAAAAAAAATCATGGTTCCAGTACCGAATTGTGTATAACAATACAACCAGCATATGGGAGGTACCGACAGAATGGACCAAAACGTAAACGCATACAGAATTGGTGCGCGTGGTAAGAAATTGAGATGTTCCATTTTTACTTGGCTAACACTGTGCGACAATTTGAGCATTATGGAAACCGACCTGGTACCGGTCAAGATGAGTCGAAAGTATTCATATAGAGTAGCAAATGGGTTTTGCAAAGTTAGTTTCCCTTCCAAAGATATAGCGTTTTAAAGTTTGCATGTTTTGCTGTATTTTTCAAATTAATTTTTCGGCCATAACTTGTAACTTTTATAGGTGGTAACGGTATTGAGCTCCCAACTGCATTATCAAGGATATATTTTAATACATTATTACCTCTAAATTAGCATTTTTTGACAATAGCAGGCAGTGTTGATAGGTGATGCCGACAGAAAAACGTCAATTTGGCTTTAAAAAAAACATCATTGGGGTCTAAAAAACGTCAAAAATGTTAAATGCTAGATTTGTGAAGAAAAAACGGTTAGAATATCATAGAAAGAACAACATTTTTATTTTTTGGTAAATCGAATGGCCCATATTCATAGTCAAATTAAGCTCCAACTTAACTTTAGTAATCTACTAAGTGAACAGATAATACTGAACTGACAGCTACTAACCTGGTTCCAAAGTTTAGCAGCTACTAAATTTGACTATGAATATGCGCCAATGTATTTAACCCATTTTTAGCAACAGCGGTCGACGTAAAATTTCCAAAATTCTATTGACGAACCTAATGGACTGAGTTCTAATATGTTTTTGTGTAATGATGGTTTGGTTCTTTGACAATGAAAAAAAATCATGACGATATGGGAGACTTTAAATTGCAACAAATACACCTTTTTTGGACACTTTTTAAGAAAATTAGAAAAAATCTAAAAAAAATTTCGTAAAGCTCTCAAATCTAATAACTGTTATTAAAAAAGATCAAACTATAATTTTACGGCCAAAAATTAATTATTTTTAAAAATACGAAAGAGTATTTGTAAAGAAAATTTGATTGTCGTAAAATCGACCACTGGCCAAAAATGTATACAAAAAAAACGCCGGAACATTTTTTATCACAAAACTTTCTTCTACAATGTAGTTTGTTTTTGGTCAAAGAAATTTTTGAACCTAAGGAAAACCTAATTCCTGCCTAAGGAACACCTAAATCCCTTGAATAGGACCCGAGTTACAGAGCTTCAAAAATTTTAGGGCGTGGCAGTGGGCGGATCTTAAATTTCAATAGTCAACCCTCTGCCCATTCACCTCCCAGCACCAAATCCACAATTTCACCGAAATCGCTTGAATTGAACCCGAGTTATAGAGCTTTAAAAATTTTAGGGCGTGGCAGTGGGCGGACTGCAAATTTTCAGAATCAACATATTACCAATTCATTACCCAAAACCACATATAAAATTTCAGCAAAATCGGTTAAACACTGCATGAATTATAGCATTTTAGAATAATATTTGCCACGCCCACCTCGAAAGCCCAAAGTAAATGAAATGGCATATAGCCTATGATGAGGTCAATGAAATTACCTACATTTTGACATGTGTTTCATTAAAATAGGTGAAGTATTTCCAGAGTTATAAGGGAACAAACATACAAACAAACCCACAAACAAAGAATTTTATATAAGTAAAAAGATATAATAATTTTTTCCACTTCATTCCAAGAACACACTTGCAACCTAAAAACAATTTTTGAAAGATTACATTCAGCAAACCTTAAGATACAAATAGACAAATCAGAATTTTTAAGGAAAGAAATACAATTTTTGGGTCACATAGTTTCGACAGAAGGTATAAAACCAAACCCTGACAAAATACACGCTGTTAAAAATTTCACATTGCCAAAAACACAAAGGGACATTAAGGCTTTCCTGGGATTACTAGGATATTATAGAAAATTCATTAAGGCTTTCGCAAAATTAGTCAAACCCCTCACCGTATGCTTAAAAAAAGGCAAATCAATAGAATTCACTGATCAATACATCAAAACTTTTGAAACTTGCAAAAACTTACTTACCAATGACCCAATCCTTCAATATCCAGACTTCACCAAACCATTTATACTTACCACAGATGCTAGCAATGTAGCTCTTGGCGCTGTGCTTTCACACGGTACCATTGGGAATGATAAACCAATATGTTTTGCAAGCCGAACACTTTCAGATTCAGAATCAAATTATTCCACTATCTAAAAAGAATTATTAGCAATAGTTTGGTCCACAAAAAATTTTCGCCCATATCTATTCGGTAACAGATTTCAAATTGTAACTGATCATCGACCTCTAACATGGCTGATGAGTCTGAAGGAACCAAATTCTAAACTCATCAGATGGAGACTTAAGTTGGAAGAATTCGACTACCAAATAATTTACAAGAAAGGAACCGCCAACACTAATGCAGATGCTCTAAGCAGAATTAAGATAAGTAATTCTGAGAATGACCCCTACTTTGACATTAATGTGAACGACATAACTTCAAATTAGGGTACAAGTGGCACAACAGTTCACTCCTCGAATGAAAATCTAGACGACGGGATACCAATATCAGAAAGAGCTTTGAACGAATTCAATATCCAAGTGGTATTGGAAAAATCAGGCAAAGGATCGCCAATGACAGTGGAAACAATTTTCAAAAACAAACAAAGACGTACGATACGAAGACAAAATTTTGCTGAAAAAATGATGACAGACATTTTTAAAAACTTTTTCCCACCCAATAGGCTTTCCGCAATGTTTTTTTACTCTTTTTTATTTTCCTGTTTTTTTTTTAAAAAATGTTTTTTCTCCCCCACTAAAAAACCAGTTCTCCGAGCAACTCGTATAGTAAGCGAAACATTTTGGTGACCCCGACAATTCAACACGCACCTACAATTCGACAAGCGCTAACAATTCGATACGCGCCGCGAGAATACAGTACGAAAGTGTTACAAATCATCATCGAGAACCACAGCGCTTTGAAGTGATGGCAGTTTTCGAGACGTTGATTGCATATCAGCAACAAAACGGAGAAGTGATCGCGCAGATAGTCCGCAACTTTAACAAAGATGCGGAATCCAGAAAGCAGTCGGCAGGTTATTTTGAGCACAAGTATTTTGTTAAGGAATATTACAACGAAATCAGGAACTTGGTCAGCGAGTACCACGAGAAAGCATCCAAATTGGCCATAGAAGCAAGGGTCAACACGGAATCTAAGGAGGCACCGCCAAACCCACCTATAAGGAAGTTGGCGACCAATCAACCAACAACGAGGGAGTGTCAAACTACAACGGTGGGAATCATACGGAAACAGCAAGCCGCATTAGCGTCTGTACGCCGAATCAGCAGTGGATTGTTTACCGACGGCGAGCATCCGATTCAATTTTACGAAATCAAAATAAAAACGTTGAATCGGATGTGGCAACCAATTGAGGAGCTCAATCTTGTAATTTGGGAGCAGCACGAGGATCCCGCAGCCGTCGTATACGACGAATCACTGTACAACAGCACCGAAGACATGGTCCAGGAGCTGTTGGTTGACTTAGCAGTAAAGGTCAGCATAACAACCAGTACGGAACACCAGGGACCGATGACTGGAGACAACTACGGCGATACCAGATGTTTACAGTTGCCTAAGGTGACCATTCCCAATTTTGACGGAGATTACCTGAAGTGGCGGTAATTTTTTGATATCTTTAATCAAATGATCCATACCCAAGCAATACCAAGGATTCAAAAGATGTGGTATCTAAAAACCAACTTATCCGGAGAAGCAGAGCTACTAATTCGTCATCTTACACTAACTGATTACAATTACGAAATAGCATGGAAAACTTTACAAGATCGGTACAACAACTTACGAGTGCTACACAGAAAAAAAAAAGATAGGTTAATCTAACCAAAAAACGTTGTAAAAAAACAATTTTTTATTTTATATGGAAAACACAAACAACAATTACAATTGTTGTGGTTAATCTAATCGTCAAAAAATTGTTAAATAATTTGCCAGCATTTTCGTATTTCGGCATATGATTCGCAATGTCATCGCTCGATGCAGAAATGCAACCATGCCGCAAATATTTCATAATTCTGAAACAGCATGACATTTAATACAAGAGAGAAAAATTATTATATATGGCTGTCTCGTTTTCGCTCTCAAAGCAACAAGTGCTGCATAATATATGAATAATTTATATTCGACACTTGACTCATGAAGTACTTGGTTCCATTAGTATGCGATACTATTATTGGTATTTTAGGGAAGTTTGTATGAAAATTGTTGGGTCGTAATAATAAAAACGTCTTAGAGCAATTGCTACGTGCATTTACTTTACTCAGAGATTTTATTTCAAATCAAAATTGAATGAAAATTATCGTAAAAATTATTAAGTATTCACAAGAAAGTATCCGGTTGTATCGAATACAAAAAAATCGAATTTTCGCAGCACTAGAAGATGGCGTCCAATTTGTTTACATTTTACATTTTTGATATTTCGAAAACAATTTTTAAAATCAAATTATGACTATGTTATAATTCATTATTAACAAATATTGTGATATTACGATTTTAAAAATTGTGCAGAATGTTTTTCAGCTCGTTTTTTCCAGGGAAAACATTAATTTCAATATTACAATATCATTGTAAACTTAATGAAATATTAAAATATTGCGTTTTGTGGAAGCGCGTTAGTTCTAAGTAATGAATATTATATATATTCGCAGTAGAAATGATGTTGCCCGACAAATTTGTGTACGAAATGTAAATTATCTCGTTTTTAAAGTCATGGGCTTACATTAAATTAATTTAAGCTTCATAAATATATTTCAATACAACACATCTACAGAAATACCAAACACATCAGCTATCTTTTTTTTGCATTCTTTTTCTAATATGTATTTATTTATTTTTTCGCTCAATTGGATAATTGCTTTCTCTGTCTTCCATAAAGTAATATACGAACAATTTTTAATTGTACGCCAACAAAATTTGATTGTACGCCAACAACTTTGAGTCGGTTCCATTTACAACGTTTCTTGGTTGCTGCATTTTTAATCGTCTTTTTTGGTTAGATTTACCTACTTTTTTTTTTGTGTGTAACGTCTACACTAATACAGAAATTGTTGGCACAATCAGCCACCACATCAACTGCAGCATCAATCAAGGGATTACACGATACCACAAACGAGTGTCTTCAAGCTTTTAAAATTTAGGAGTTGCAACCACTTCATGGGACCCACTTTTACTACACATTTTGGTAAAGATGTTGGATCGATCAACGCATATGCTATATGAACAGTCAATTAAGCATCCGAAGGATTTACCAACAATAAAATGCTTCTTATCATTTTTGGAAGACCAGTTTCAGTCTCTTAAAGCAATTGGCCACAAGGATAAACAAGGTGGGCAAGGGCAAAAACTCTTGTATCATGCATCTAACAGGGCAAAAGGAAGGAATGATGGAGTGCCCGCATTGCAAACTAAAACATGCAATATATCACTGCGAGAATTTTTTGGCACTCAACACAAGCCAAAAATATTCAAGAGCCAAGGAGTTGAATTTATGCCTCAATTGCTTAAGAAAAGGGCATGGATTCAAGGATTGCAATTCCCGCAGTTGTTCAAGATGTAACAAAAAACACAACACATTGTTGTATCAGGAATCAATCATCAAGACGGCACCCGAGTCGGCATCTAGCTCAGCATTCGGGTCAACATGCAGCGCCACATCCGAGTCAGCGAACAAGGCACCAAAATCCGGTGCTACTACATCAATAACAAATCTTGGAGCAGAACATGTTGACCAAGGATCTGGTTACGTATTTTTAGCAACAGCGACCGTCCATATACTTGACAAAGATTGACAACAGATTCCATGCAGAATTCTTCTCGATTCGGGCGCCCAGATGAATTTAATCACGGATCGACTTCGCAGGAGATTAAGACTGCCATATACAGACTTCTCGAAATCTATTAACTGTGTCGGAAATACTGAAGTCATCGCTGATTATTGTCGCCGAAGACACTTTTCCAAGTACAACCCATCCAAACACCGTGTTCTGAAGCATTGGAAGTTGTTCATGGAGCTTATAGCGGCCGTTCCGAGTAAGTTCGCCATAATATGCTGCTCCCAATAATAGGTCACATCCCTGAGGGGTATTGAAGCTGGGGTCTGCCAAGACCATATTTGCTGGTATCTTCCAATCGTCGATGTTCACGTGTATTTGAGGATGGTGAGAAGCAATTTCCTTGATGGTGTTCACCTCAACTTGTGTTGAAAAATTGTTGATTCGAGATGTAATTGTTATGATGTTAACGTTCGGATCTCGGATCTATTTTGACTTCAGTATTTCCGACACAGTTAATAGATTTCGAGAAGTCTGTATATGGCAGTCTTAATCTCCTGCGAAGTCGATCCGTGATTAAATTCATCTGGGCGCCCGAATCGAGAAGAATTCTGCATGGAATCTGTTGTCCATCTTTGTCAAGTATATGGACGGTCGCTGTTGCTAAAAATACGTAACCAGATCCTTGGTCAACATGTTCTGCTCCCAGATTTGTTATTGATGTAGTAGCACAGGATTTTGGTGCCTTGTTTGCTGACTCGGATGTGGCGCTGCATGTTGACCCGAATGCTGAGCTAGATGCCGACTCGGGTGCCGTCTTGATGATTGATTCCTGATGCAACAATGTGTTGTGTTTTTTGTTACATCTTGAACAACTGCGGGAATTGCAATCCTTGAATCCATGCCCTTTTCTTAAGCAATTGAGGCATAAATTCAACTCCTTGGCTCTTGAATATTTTTGGCTTGTGTTGAGTGCCAAAAACTCTCGCAGTGACATATTGCATGTTTTAGTTTGCAATGCGGGCACTCCATCATTCCTTCCTTTTGCCCTGTTAGATGCATGATCCAAGAGTTTTTGCCCTTGCCCACCTTGTTTATCCTTGTGGCCAATTGCTTCAAGAGACTGAAACTGGCCTTCCAAAAATGATAAGAATCATTTTATTGTTGGTAAATCCTTCGGATGCTTAATTGACTGTTCATATAGCATATGCGTTGATCGATCCAACTTCTTTACCAAAATGTGTAGTAAAAGTGGGTCCCATGAAGTGGTTGCAACTCATAAATTTTCCAAAGCTTGAAGACACTCGTTTGTGGTATCGTGTAATCCCTTGATTGATGCTGCAGTTGATGTGGTGGCTGATTGTGCCAACAATTTCTGTATTAGTGTAGACGTTAGCACTCGTAAGTTGTTGTACCGATCTTGTAAAGTTTTCCATGCTATTTTGTAATTGTCATCAGTTAGTGTAAGATGACGAATTAGTAGCTCTGCTTCTCCGGATAAGTTGGTTTTTAGATACCACATCTTTTGAATCCTTGGTATTGCCTGGGTATGGATCATTTGATTAAAGATATCAAAATATTTTGAGTACGATTACAAGTATTGGTACTCAAAAAATTTTGATTACCATTACTTGTATTCGTACTCAAAAAAGTTTGAGTACGACTACTTGTAATCGTACTAAAAATATTTTAAGTGCGATTACTGTAATCGTAATCAAAAAATTTTAACATTTTTGATTACTGTAATCGTAATCAAAATTTTGATTACAAAATTTTTTGAGTACGATTCAAGTAATTGATAACAAATTTTTTTGAGTACGATTACATGTAATTGATTACGAAATTGTTTGAGTACGATTCCAAGTAATTGATTACAAAATTTTATATTGCTTGATATTTATTGGATTAAGTGTTACATTTTTATTTCTGTTCAACCTAATATGAAATATCAGAACTTAGTGAAATACAGAACAGTAAAATATTAAAAAACATAACTTTTTCTTTTAAATTGAACCGTGTGTACTAAATACATACACAAAAACCAAAAATTTTTTTCTTAACGAACACAAAATTACTACTACACAGGCCAAAAAGAAATAAAAATGTAATAAGCTGTAATATATAGTATTACTTCTTCTAGACCCAATAGTAAAAGTAATCAAAAAATATGTAATCGATTACTTGTAATCGTACTCTAAAAATTTTGTAATCAATTACTTTTAATCGTACTCAAAAAAATTTTGTAATCCATTACTTATAATCGTACTCAAAAAGGGTTGAGTACAATTAATTTTAATCGTACTAAAAAAAATTTGAATACGATTACTGTAATCGTACTCAAAAAAGTTTGAGCACCATTACAGTAATCGTACGATTACTTTAAAGTAATCGTACTCATATAATTTTATATGTTTGAGTACGATTACAAAGTAATCCTACTTTTTGTGTAATTGATTACAAAAGTAATCGATACCGCACAGCTCTGTCTCCAACTAATCATGTGGAGGGAACAGTCATCTGACCCTGTTAAATATTATCAAATAAAGACGCTGACATACGGCACCAAATCCGCACCATATCTCGCTATAAGATGTCTTCAACAACTTGCGGAAGATGGCGAAAAGCAGTATCCATTGGGAGCAGCCGCATTAAAAGACTTTTACGTTGATGATGTAATGTCGGGGAGCAATGATTTGGAAGAAGCAGTTGAAAAGCAGTGACAGCTTAAATCACTACTTATGTCAGCAGGATTCGATTTACGCAAATGGTGCGGCAATCACCCGAGGCTGGTGGCCGATATACCAAAACAACATGTGGAGATACAAGTCAACTTCTCCGAGCTAGACGATGAGCACGTGAAAACACTTGGATTGGTTTGGCATTCAGTTACTGACATCTTTTCTGTCACCTCAACAGTGCGGACCTTCAAGAACGTCACAAAACGAACAATTCTTGCAGAAGCCTCTCAGATATTCGATCCATTAGGACTAGTAAATCCGGTAGTCGTCATGAGTAAAATATTCATGCAACAGCTGTGGAAACAAAAATTTGACTGGGATGACGAGTTGCCCGTCGAACTACAGTCATAATGGCTAAGGTTTCGAAAGGAATTCGACAAATTAAGCGAAATCAAAATTACGAGATACATGTTCAACAATTCCAATACAACTAACATTCAACTTCATGCATTCGCAGATGCCAGCGAAAGGCCGTATGGATGCGCGTTATACCTACGTTCAACAGATCGCTCTGGTGCTGTCGTTGTGAGACTGCTAAGCGCTAAATCTCGTGTAGCTCCTGTTAAGCCAACAGCGATTCCGAGATTGGAACTCTGCGCTGCTGCACTGGCGGCTCAGACTATCGATCGCATTATGGACATCCTAGCCGTTGAGCTCGACGAAATATTCTATTGGACTGACTCTCAAATCGTCATTTCATGGATTCAAGGAGATTCGGCGCTACTAAAAACGTTCGTCGCGAATAGAATTGCAAATATACAAGAACTAACTACAAGGGGTTCATGGCGCTATGTTAGTACAACACAAAATCCAGCAGATCATGTTTCACGAGGACTGTATCCAGAACAATTAATAGCATCACAACTGTGGTTTGAAGGGCCCAGCTTCCTTAAACATTCAAGATCAGGCTGACCACAAAATCCAGAACACACGGTGCGACTGGAAGTTGAGGAAAAACAACTAAAATGCATACTTTCCGTGACGAACTCTGAAAACCGACATCCATTATGGTAATTCATTTCAAAAGTTGCAACGGGTAATGGCATACGTTCGTCGATTCATCAACCATCTTGAAAACAAGAGCCATAGCAGCGAAGAATGGTTATCACCAAGAAAGTTAGTAGAAGCTACCAACGAAATCATCAAGGGGGAGCAACGAGTAAGCTTCAGCTATGACATAAAACAGCTTCGAGGGTCAGGACAAATTTTCAACTCAAGCAAATTAGCCACTTTAGCTCCATTCATCGATGCCCAAGGACTTCTCAGAGTCGGTGGGAGATTACAAGCAGCCGATATCGGGTACAATTCAAAACACCCATCATTACTGCCAGCAAACAGTTTTGTTGCAAAGCCGATTATGATCGACATACATAATAGACATTTACATGCAGGACCTCAGGCGCTACATGCAATTTCAAGACAACAGTGCTGGATTCTCCAAGGCCGGATCGGTTGTGGTAAACTGCGTTATCTGTGCAAAAATTCGTCCACGTTTCTGCCTACAACAGATGGGTAACCTACCCACAGACAGAGTCCGAAGAGCACGTCCTTTCAGCAATTGTGGCATAGATTTCTGCGGTCCATTATACACTCACTTCAAAATAAGGGGAAAACGGCCACAAAAGACTTATATTTACGTATTTTGTTGCTTCGCTACCAAGGCAATTCATCTGGAGATGGTTTCGGACCTCACAACTGAAGGATTTTTAGGAGCTTTAAAACGATTCATAGCGCGACGAGGCATGTGTGAAAATATTTATTCAGACAATGCTACTAACTTCGTCGGCACTCGCAACCAACTGGAGGAAATAGAGAAGATCATGACGACTTACAAATCAAAGGAGAAAATATCAATTCTTTGCTCTAACAATCGGATTCAATTTCATTTTATTCCGCCAAGAGCACCACATTTCGGTGGTCTGTGGGAGGCAGCAGTGAAATCAACCAAGACTCTTCAGCGTCGAACTCTAGCATCAGCCTCACCAACTTATGAAGAATTATGCACTCTCGCTGCCGAAGCCGAGGCTAACACCAGGTAATTTTTTGATTGGAGAGCCAATGACAGCATCTGTCAACACACATAACACTGATACTAAGATGTCATTACTATCAAGATGGGCACTGGTGAGTCATCTAAAAAATTAGTTCTGGAAACGGTGGCATGACGAATATCTGGGGCAGCTGCAAGCACGAGCTAAATGGACTAAGTCATTTCCAAACATCAAGGCAGGTACACTAGTCACAATTAAAGACGACAATCTACCACCACTGAAATGGGCCATGGGGAGAGTTATCGAACCAATCATCGGACCGGACGGCAAGGTCAGAGTTGCGCATGTTAAGACAAAAACTGGAATCACACGAAGGGCAGTACATCAATTAGCACCATTACCTGGAGAAGGAGAATCTGGACCTGAAGATGTTCGGGAGGACATATCGACATTAGAACCCGATGTCAACCAAGGAAAGGGGCATGAGGAGCGCAAAAGAAGGTGCCCAACGTCATCAAAAAACCCGCCCAAGATGATGTTGCTGACAATGTTGTTGCTACCTGTCATCACGCATGCGACAACCAGTCCATCGACTTCAGTTAGCATCCAACAATTCAATCATGATCCGGGTGTATATTTTGAAGCACTTGGACGAGCAAGCATCTCATCGAACCATTGGAATCTTCTCATCTATCACGAACTTAGAGGTTACTGGGCTACATTGGATACAATTGACAGCATCTTACGGCACCTCAGGAAATTATCAACGGGTATTAACTACAAAGGCCATTTATTGGAAATCATCGAGCAGTATTCTCACCAATTGAGCGAGTTACGTAATAGTCTAGTAATACAGGACTCAACAAGGTCACTTCCAAGACGCAGCAAACGAGCACCCTTGGACATCGTAGGCAACATCGCCAGATCATTGTTTGGAACTCTGGACAGTGAGTACGAAACTCAGATGACCGAGATAATCCAGAAGATAAAAAGCAATGAAGATCATATGTACGGACTGATCAAAAACCAGACATCGGTGCTCGAAACAACGACAAACATTTTACGAAAAACTGAAGCAGAAAGAGGAAATCAAACAAAGGAAATCAACAAGGAGTTAGACATTGTGTATGAGAAACTACGAAACTTGAGCATGGAATCAAGGCAACAAAAATCAATCCAAAATTTTCATACACTGTCAATTTTAGCAGCATCACTAATACAAGAATGTAAATTTACTCAAGGAGCTATTCAAGATATAATCACGGATACTCATCATAACCGTGCCAACACTCTCGTCATCGCTCCCTCCCAGCTTCAGAATTAGTGAATTAGCGTATATAAAGGAACATCTTCCTCCGAACACGGTACTTCCTACAAACAACGGACTCATTGAAATAACACTCATTTACAGATTAAGGAAAATCTATTATCGAGTGTTGAACAATTTCATTATATTCGGAATAACGCTACAGCTATTGCAGTCAACGGACTTTGACATATACATATAAGCTGGTTCCACTACCGTCAATAGTTAAAACTTCCGTTATTGCCATTACCAGTCAGTTCGAAGTGTTACTTACGAACTTATACCGAGATCAATTTTACTTAATGACCTCACTCGAATTCAGTCATTGCGATCAAGTTAACGATGAGCACTACTTTTGTGAACAACAACATCCAATTAAGACCACCTGCGAAATTGAGCTATTCCTCCAGCACCCAGCTCCGACAACATGCATGGTAAACAGTATGCCAGCACACAATTCATGGATACAGTTACAAACGCCAAATCAGTGGTTGTTTTCTTTATACACACTGCAAAGTGAACCTATCTTTTGGTGTGTAATTTTACACACAACACACATTTTTAAGTGTATATTTATTTTGATAAATAAAAAAAACACATGTTCAAGATTTTGGCATGTTCTATTAACACGCATGCGTTTTTTTTTTTAAAGCACTTACAGTGTTTATACACGCAAAGTTGTGTGTAAAATGTGTCTACAAGTTTTACACACTTTAGGTGCGTATGAATAACACATTTCACTTTGCAGTGCAAGCAGCAACTCATCACCTTCATTTGCAACAACACTGCTGTTCCCACTCACTTAAATGGCATCGGACTTGTAACCTGATGTCATCATAAAATCTGGAAGGCCTGTACACTCCGAGGTGTTAAGTCAATCATTTTATCCAAAAATCAACCTTACATTCGGAAGTGAATTGATACACCACGAGGCAACTGTATTCACTCACCTTCGCATCATCAATCACGAAGGGCAACTGGAGAATGTGACCAATGAGATACGAGACATCAAATCACATCAAACGCAATTACAAGATCTCCAACCATCCAACACACACTGCAAAGTGAACCTATCTTTTAGTGTATCGTAGGTATACACAAAAGTAAGGTTTACACACATGGGGCATACAATACACTAAGGCAAATACGCACGTGTAAAACTTATGCACTTATAAAATTACACGGGTGTCAAAAAGTATACACAAAAGTGTATTCTACACACAAAAGGCAAACACACTAATGAAAGTACACACGTGATGGAATTATACACTTAGGAAAGTACACGGGTGTCAAAAAAAAAAAACTTTGGAAATTACTATAATTTTTTTATTTTCAAAAACAATTTAATTACAAAATTTTTAAGTTCTAAATGAAAAATATCTTAACATATAAGTTCTTTTATCCATAAAACTCATTTCTTTCATGGTTGAGTAAACCTACAAAATTTGAACCCATTACTTTCACATGCAACAAATGATGAGGAAAAATACGCCTTATACGTATAAAATTAACGCATTTTCTACTGGTGAACTACGCTATAATTACACACATTATATGTTTAAAATTACACATGTTCCGCTCTTTAACTGCGCTATAATTACACGTGATGGTGCGCTAAAAATATACGTATTTCATGTGTTAAATTTATACACCAAAACGTGTGTAAAATGTGTCTACATGGTTTTTTTTTTTTAAAGCACTTACAGTGTTTATACACGCAAAGTTGTGTGTAAAATGTGTCTACAAGTTTTACACACTTTAGGTGCGTATGAATAACACATTTCACTTTGCAGTGCAAGCAGCAACTCATCACCTTCATTTGCAACAACACTGCTGTTCCCACTCACTTAAATGGCATCGGACTTGTAACCTGATGTCATCATAAAATCTGGAAGGCCTGTACACTCCGAGGTGTTAAGTCAATCATTTTATCCAAAAATCAACCTTACATTCGGAAGTGAATTGATACACCACGAGGCAACTGTATTCACTCACATTCGCATCATCAATCACGAAGGGCAACTGGAGAATGTGACCAATGAGATACGAGACATCAAATCACATCAAACGCAATTACAAGATCTCCAACCATCCAACACACACTGCAAAGTGAACCTATCTTTTAGTGTGTAATTTTACACATAACACACATTTTAAAGTGTGTATTTATTTTGATAAATAAAAAAAACACACGTTCTAGATTTTGATATGCTATATTAACAGGCACTTGTGTTTTTTTAATGCACTTTAAGCGTATATAATATTTATGCGGCATAAGCGTGTAGCAAAAATGATACTGGGAATTAATACGCGCTTTTAGTGTATCGTAGGTATACACAAAAGTAAGGTTTACACACATGGGGCATACAATACACTAAGGCAAATACGCACGTGTAAAACTTATGCACTTATAAAATTACACGGGTGTCAAAAAGTATACACAAAAGTGTATTCTACACACAAAAGGCAAACACACTAATGAAAGTACACACGTGATGGAATTATACACTTAGGAAAGTACACGGGTGTCAAAAAAAAAAAACTTTGGAAATTACTATAATTTTTTTATTTTCAAAAACAATTTAATTACAAAATTTTTAAGTTCTAAATGAAAAATATCTTAACATATAAGTTCTTTTATCCATAAAACTCATTTCTTTCATGGTTGAGTAAACCTACAAAATTTGAACCCATTACTTTCACATGCAACAAATGATGAGGAAAAATACGCCTTATACGTATAAAATTAACGCATTTTCTACTGGTGAACTACGCTATAATTACACACATTATATGTTTAAAATTACACATGTTCCGCTCTTTAACTGCGCTATAATTACACGTGATGGTGCGCTAAAAATATACGTATTTCATGTGTTAAATTTATACACCAAAACGTGTGTAAAATGTGTCTACATGGTTTTACACGCTTTAGGTGTGTAAAAAAAACGCATTTCACTTTGCAGTGCACATATCGTCTATACAAGCATGGGCCTTATACTATCAGTCATTGTTTATTTAGGACTCAAATGTATCAGAAGAAGACATACATTTCAACCAACACCAAGACGTCCTCAACTGTTAAAACCTGCGCAAGGAATACTTCACAAGAACTTCAGAACACCATGTAGCGAGGACTTTAGTTTCGAAGTTGAAGACTTCAAAAGGGGCCAGAATGCTGAGTCCCCGCACAAACTTGGAAACAAATTGTCAAATGTTGTAAGAATTAAGCTTGACTCACAATTGCTATGCAAACAAAAAATGCAGTTCGTATTCCCAGCAGAAGTCAACGACCAGACGCCTGACTCAGCATATATGCTGTATTTGGGTCACGCGTGCCAATCCAAGCTGCATAATGTTTTTTGCATAGCATTTGTCATTGCAAATATTAATGTTGTTATCAGCAATATTGTTCTATATAAGCAACCAATTAAATAAAGAACGGCGAGTTAAATCAGATAATTGAAACCAAGCAGTCATTGTTTTAATTCGACATTTAATTTAGTCTTGAAGTACCGTGCAACACCGTACTTCAAGAATACAACAATTGACACTGTGTAACACAGTGTTCGATTTAATAGAGTGGAACTTACTATACGAGCAACTCGTATAGTAAGCGAAACGGGGAAGTAATATCGAAACATCAATAGCTGACCAAAGCAGGGTGAACTACGAAATGATTAGAAGATTCGAAAACATAACTTCACACATAAATAATGACCAAAAAATTTTAGAACAATATTTGGCGTCAACTGCAAATACAATAAAAAAAATTAGGATACACTGATGGAATTACAATTCCTCAATCAGGTTAACTACAATATAGATTTACTAATAAATCATATAGCATATATAACAGAAGCTATAACACTAGCTAAGCTCAACATCATTTCAAAACAAATATTGAGCCCTCAAGAAATTAAAGAAATGTATTCCAATTTTAAAAACCAATCCATACAAATTAAATCAGAGGAACTTTATATTTAATATCCGCATTCCAATTTTATCACTATATCCCTACAAAATTTTTCATATTGTTTTACTGCCTATTAATAAAACAAAAGAAATAATAACAAAACCGTACATCTTGTATAATGAGAGACAATTCAGTACTTTGACGAAGACAGAGGATACCTACTACTGCATGGAGGCAGCATACCAGGAGGATACTTCAAAATCAGCATGTATTGGACAAATCCTAAGCAATAAACCAGCACATTGCCCTTTAAATGACATCGGCAGAATAGCAACAATATTCCAACCGGAGCAGAATTTTATTTTATTCATAAATGTCGAAAAAACACTAATCCAATCTACTTGCAGAAATGAGTCTGAAATAATTGAAGGTACAGCTCTTCTCCATTACCAAGACTGCAATGTGGAAATAAACGGCATATTCTACAACGGGAATCCGAACCAATTTTGGGATGAAATATACTTTCGGCTAAAATCGAGGCTAAATCTACAAGGGAACTACTCACAATGGAAAAACTAGCAGAATACCAGTTCCAGCTGAAACAAGCCATGATGCATCTGGAGGAAACCACGAATATCAAACAAACCGATACCATCGTGGCCTTGATAAGCGTCGTCGGCTTTCTCGTTATAATATTTGCCATATTTCCAAAGAAGACCATCACAAAATTCGCCACACACGACTTTAGCATCGCTCCACCAGATATTGTTCTGTCCAGTATCAACACACCTAGTATCGCTCCAGGTCAGGTTCTCTGTGGCCATCGCTTTACTCTAAGGGGGGAGGAATTACGGTACCCTTCTCCACCACAACACTTCAAACACCACCAAAACTACCTAGGGCATCAAATGCTGGCACAGCATAGAAACAATTGTACTTTAGCTTATTAAGAGTATTTTAATTTAGCTTATTAAGTAGAATTGTAATTTCATTCATCAATATTTTTGTCGCTCCATTTTAATTCAGCTTATTAAGTAGAATTGCAATTTCATTCATTATTGATTTGTTAACATAATTTACTTATAAATATCAATCGTAGTAATAATTCAATTCATTAATAAACTTACAGTTACCAATAAAGTTATATTTTTTAACTAAGGTAACATCGTAGTTGTTAACTCGCGCACTGAACAATTTTATTGATTGTAATTAATATATTTTTTTTGATATCTGTTTTGCTTAATTTTTTAAGCAAAACAAAAGAATCACAACTGCATTTGTTTGAGCTGTCAAAGTTCTCTTACTTTCTTTTCTGTCGCATTCGCTAAATTTTTTAATGGGCCCTCTACGATCTAACGATGTTGCCATTGTCGTGAGACTGTACGAACGATACGAAGATGGAAAAATGTAAAAAAACTAAACTAAAGCTTTTTGTACTCTTTGAACCTGTTTGAGGGAGGGGAATTTGAAAACATTGATGCTTTCGCCCATGCACACATGAGTGCCGCCAATTTTGTATATTCATTTTGGTGGGTGCGGGGGTGTATATGTAAATTTGCCAAACACACTCTAGGAAAATCCGAAGAGATACTGGCTTTTGCGCTAGGTCGCGTTTATGTGTGGGGGATGGCAGAAAATGGAAAGTGAGCGTCATAGATGCTTACATATTCTGATTCTTTTAGTTATTTTTAGCCAGGGAAAAAAGGAAGTGCGAACAGTTTTAGTGGACTTGCCATTTTTAATTTAAATTTAAATTTTTAGTAGTGTCTTAGAAAAGATTGTGGTTTTATTTTTAATTTGATATTTGAATTGTGTTTTGTGATTGCTGAGGACCTTCGTTGGATTGTGGAGAGGAGCCTGGAGAGAATTTTCAAAGCGAGTATTTTTATGTTGTGGCAAGTCGGCCATTTAGTTTTGTTAAATATGGAAAAATGTTTCCCCTTTCCCTTCCAATTTTTGTTGTGGCGTCCCGCACCTTAGCCAAGTGGTTGCTGGACATCGATTTTATCGAAGTCCAGCTGGTGAATTGATTCTGTAAAAAATCGTGCTAGGGATTTCATACAGGTCGGTCTGGTCCCGTAAATCAAGTGCACATAAAAACATAATTTTTGTCATTAGGGTTTTTTTTAATAAAATACTTTCGTTTGACAAATTTTCGTTTTGTGTGTCAGTGATTTTTCGTTTCCTTTTCGCGTTCGGGTTTCGTGTGCATATACATATATATATATATACACTTGTATATATTGCGGCAATTTCGGTGTAAGTAAATAGCGCGATACCGTCACATCGACAAAAGTACACTATCAAGTACACCAGTCCGTCAATACCTCTAATAGTAGAATATACATAGTTTAATATAGAAGAATATACAAAATATTCAAGATTATAAAAACTTATTGATCATTTCAATAGTTATAATATTAAATCTGTTAAAATGGGTTTTTAATGTTTTTGCTAAACTACAACTGATAGCCAGAAACGGTTTCCAAGTTTGAAAACAGCGAATCAAGGACCACTAGAATCCGTTATTAAAGCTAAGAAATATAATTGTAGAGTTGTATTATATGCATAATAATGAAAAAGAAAACCATAAGAAAACTATAAGGGTTACAGAAAAACCGATTATATTTTTAAAATCAGCGGGCCAAAATACATTTAGTTTCAATTTACTCAGAATACTCCTTCCATTTTTTTCCCAAGCTCATATGGAGACAAATCACTGTGGGGTGTCCCCCTTAGATGCTACCTTATACGGTGTAGGGTATATAAATAATCAGGGAGTTCACAAAGGTCTCATATTGGTCATATCGTTGTATAAATATATATAATAGTCCTAAAAATGTTGTTGCTTTTTTCCATACAACAATTTTACGACCTATACAACTCAGCAAGCTGTGTTTTCGACTCTCATACTAACTGTTCCTATTGGACTTTGGGAATAATTTTAATGCATAAAATGTGCACGACTTGCCAAAAATATTGCAACAAAGATCGTGGAGACCACCAAAACTCTTCCGACCATCAACTTTGGCCAGATGGCCACTTGCACCACCGGGCACACGAATGCTGGGCACAGAAGATTTTGAAAGCATTTTCAATGCGTTAAACATGCGCGACTGCTTGAAAATATTGAAACAAAGCTCACGTGACATTTGTTCGACATTTGTATTGTAAGAGAGTTTATTTTAAAATGAGTGCGCTCACAATATGACTTTATGATTACTTGTGAACTCCCTTAATATTTCAACGATTAGGTATAATGTATACTACCTTTAATATCTTTCCCGTAGCCACTATCGATTTGTGATTTTGCTTCGTCATCATTGGTTGTAACTCTTTCCTTTGGAATTTTGCCCATCTCATCGGTAGTGTGTGACAGACTGTTGGAGTTATTTAGAACAGCAGATTTTACAGTAGATCTTTTGTGTAACTTCTTTTTTTCAAGTGTAAGGACCTAAAATTAAAAAAACATTTTATTACACTATGCGACAAAATTTGGGAAAATGTTTGTTTCGCTGGTTTTTTCGATTGATTCTAAGAACGCATTAAAACTAACCCAACGCTAACAAAAGTTTCTCGAAAATGGTAAACCATTTTAATATTTTTTCGATTATACTAACAAAATTTTTTTTATTTCTTTATTAACATTTTAGTAGCAATAACAGTTGGAGGGTAAAATATAAATATGGGAAAAAACTATTTTGAGTTAATTTAATTTCCTACCAAACAAAAATACTCAAAAATGGTTTTTGTTGGTACACTCAGTGTTGTCAGATGTGGCGATTCATCGCCCTTTTGGCGACTTCACAATCGATCGGGCGACGAATTTTAGGCCTGGGAGACATGGCGACTTTTGGGCGATATTTATTTCTGTTTTGGTGATTTTGCGGCGATTTCATTTTTATCTAGCATTTTAAAATTTTTGTTGGCGAAATTCGCTTGTCTCAAATAATGAGTAAAACCTCATTAAATCAAAAAATTAATCGATTACCAAAACTAGTAAGAGAATTATCTTCGGTCGGACCGAAGCTATAATACCCTGCAAATGCGAGTACGATACATTCTGAGACCTCGTGTTGGTCTTATCGAAAATCGACATTTCATTGATAGTTTTTCGATATTTTATGGATATTTTATTCATAATTTTTCGATTGATTGTCGATAATTTCCATTTCCACTTCATTCCCGATTCATTTTACAATTTTGTTCCAATTCTATTTTGTTCCAGTTTTATTCCCATTCCGACATCATTTCAAATCAAATACAAGAAACGGCGTCCAAATCGGTTAAGTATTTCTCAAGATAAAGGAAAAAAGTACAAATTTCGCGGCTATTTTGTATAGGAGATATATGGTATGATTTTTTCGAAAATTTTTCGATATTTAATGGATAATTTTTCAAAATTTTATCGATAATTTTCCGATAATTTATCGATTTAATATAAATATTTTAAAAATTTAATTGGGTTCCGGTCCAATTCCATTTCGTTTCATTCCCATTTCGTTCCCGACCTAATTTTCAACCCAATGCAAAAAACCGAATCCAAATCGGTTCAGTATTTCTGAAGATAAACGAAAATAATACAAATTTGGCTGCCAGGAGGTAGTGCTGATCAAAATTATGGGCGTTACAAACTTTGTGCCACATTGTGTGTGGGTGTATACAAATATTTGAAAAGTTTAAATACTGCTATCGTGTTTATTGCGATAAAAGTAGTGTGTTTTAAAATATCGGGAACATGTTTAAGTTTAAACATTGTTTAATAACATTAGGTATGAAAACAAAACAACAACAAAAATATATATTTTGTTAAAATCAATAATTTTACCCAGTGTCGGGTAATTTGGCACCTTTTTTGTCGGCAAAATTCTCACTACATTTTTAATAGTTTTTTTTTTATTAGATTTCACTGCCATTTTAAAGTATTTTTTTCCTATGGCGTTTGTTTTGAAGAAATTTTTGATATGGATGTGATCAAGTTGCTAAAACCAATCAATGATGTTTAAATTTGTGAAAAAATTGTTGTTCTTTTTATTTTTTTTTTTTTAAATACAGATTTTTTTAAATACAGACATTTTTAATAGTTTTTTTTTTATTAGATTTCACTGCCATTTTAAAGTATTTTTTGCCTATGGCGTTTGTTTTGAAGAAATTTTTGATATGGATGTGATCAAGTTGCTAAAACCAATCAATGATGTTTAAATTTGTGAAAAAATTGTTGTTCTTTTTATTTTTTTTTTTTTAAATACAGATTTGGTTTCTTTTGTCCAACATTATTCATTAATGTTAAACAAATCATAAATATAATTGGTTTTTATTATACTAATAATGGATTTTTAGCGTATTTTTTATTAGTGCCACATTACCCGGATTGTCGGTAATCTTGGGTTTCTCGATATTCCACCCCGTCCGACTTCAACAGACAAAATACGAAACCTTTTTTGTCGGCAAAATTCTCACTACATTTTTAATAGTTTTTTTTTTATTAGATTTCACTGCCATTTTAAAGTATTTTTTTCCTATGGCGTTTGTTTTGAAGAAATTTTTGATATGGATGTGATCAAGTTGCTAAAACCAATCAATGATGTTTAAATTTGTGAAAAAATTGTTGTTCTTTTTATTTTTTTTTTTTTAAATACAGATTTTTTTAAATACAGACATTTTTAATAGTTTTTTTTTTATTAGATTTCACTGCCATTTTAAAGTATTTTTTGCCTATGGCGTTTGTTTTGAAGAAATTTTTGATATGGATGTGATCAAGTTGCTAAAACCAATCAATGATGTTTAAATTTGTGAAAAAATTGTTGTTCTTTTTATTTTTTTTTTTAAATACAGATTTGGTTTCTTTTGTCCAACATTATTCATTAATGTTAAACAAATCATAAATATAATTGGTTTTTATTATACTAATAATGGATTTTTAGCGTATTTTTTATTAGTGCCACATTACCCGGATTGTCGGTAATCTTGGGTTTCTCGATATTCCACCCCGTCCGACTTCAACAGACAAAATACGAAACTAGTGCCAAAATACCCGACACTCCCTTACATTTACCTTAACATAAGTCGTTTACCACAAAAAACTATATAAATTTTCAGTAATTGAATTAAGTTTACAAATAAATCTTAAATAACAGCAAATTAAAAAACTCGTCCCGGATATGACACTGGGGCGCATATGCCACCCTCACTTTTTTAAAAAACTAACAGCTCTTTGAAATGGATACTATAGCCAGTTTGTGCATATATCGATAAAGTTTCTTCCATAAGTGATCTTTCTACCCCAATCGTGATCACGGCAAAACATGTTATTTTTTTTGTTATAATATATTCAGTTTTTGCATTAGAAAATTGATACTTTGCGTAGATATTAATGCTTGGAATAAAAGTATGAGCCCCGAAATTATTTCGATTTTTTTTACTGAATATCAGGAAGTAATGGGACTCGACTTTATCATCAAAGCATTGTTGCCAGTATTAAAACCACAAATAGCATCTAAAAATTATTTTTTTTTTGTTCCGCAAATCCAATGTTCGGAAAATCCAATTTTCTCGTCAGCTTTCTGTTTGTGAGAAACTATTCAGTCTCACTCTCCCGTTGTCAGTTTTTCTTCAAGAAAAGTCCATGGATTTGACAGCAGCGATTAGAAATGCAAAAATATTATTGCATACCCTACAAAAGTATCGGAAAAATACAGAAGAAATTTTTAAGTCAATTTTTAATTCTGCTTCTAAACTGGGCGATAATGTTTTTCAAACGGACCTACAGCTTTATTAGGATTCATACCTTGAGTTGAATGCTTAATTCAAAATATATCATATGCAGGGACTGGAACCGAATCGAATATCGGTTCCGTAAAGTCAAAAAAGTTTAAAGTGAAAGTGAAAAAGATTATTATTGAAAAAGTTATTAACAAAAACTGAATGACAAGAAAATTCTTATTTAAAAATTGTATTTTTCACTGGAAACTGGAAACAAAAAAATTAAACGGGTTTGGTTTCGGTTCCGGTTTTCATATTTAAATAATATCGATTTCGGTTTCGGTTCCCAAACTTTCCGAAATATCGGTTTCGGTTCCACGAATTGAAACGGCTTCAATTCCAGAACCGGTTCTTGCCTGTCTCTGATCATAGGTTTATTTCAAATGAAGAAGTACTTTCTTGTCTTCAGGTAAGGTTACTCCATTCCAAGCACCTGCTACTAAATTATATATATACGATGTTGATCGAACTTATACTTAAAGTACCTTCCCGTAAACGGATCAGCTTCTTGAAACCTTGTTATGACATTTGACAAAATTTGTCAACGACTTGAATCTATTTAGCCGCTGGTTTCTTTTGTCTAAAAAATCATCTAGCTATTAAAAACGTGTTTCTAAAATACAATACCCCATTACCCTCATATTCACCTGTAGAACGGCTGTTTTCGTTGCTTTACAGCAATCAACCAGTTTTTAAAGCATCTCTATCCTTTCGATAGACTTTGAAAAGAGCGGAATCATAGCGAAGTCTTCATTACGCCATGTTTCAACGAGAACGTAAACATCATAGTCCATTTGAGATGTAGCAGGTAAAACTGTATTCGATTTTGTCCTAAGACCAGGGGCCGGTTCGCGTAAGCCAATACTCGACTATCACAGAATCGATAGTTGAAATCGACACAACCAAACCGATAGTGCAAATTTGGTTCGCGTAAGCCGATAAAATAAAAGTCGAGTGCTATTTGCGTGAGCACACAAAATTTATTACATTATTTGCGAACAAGTCATTTAAACAGCTGACAACTGTCAAATGATAGATTTAAAATTAAAAAAAAATTTTTAAATAACAAAATAATAAAGAATAACACGAAAGTGATCAAGAAATGTTTCCGTTGATGCATGTTCTATTGGATGTTGACAGCGACGAGGGTTTTGATCTTGTTAATTTTAGCAATTAAATCTATCTTTTTTGTCGAACAAAAAAAAAATTCCTCAAATTGGACAAATTTTATTCAGATCGATAAAAATTTGTTGTTAACCGTTATTGACAAGAATGTTGTTCATTTGTTTGTGTGTTTTGCACAAAATCTATAAAAGTGGGCTTTTTGTAGTTACCAATTAGATTGAAAGTAAATGCACTGCTGTATTTTTGTGGAAAAACGCCAAAAATATCTTAAACAATGCATAAAAAATAAATTTTTTTTAATTCCGAGATTCCGGACTCAAAATACCGGGTTTCCGGGATTTAGAAAACGTTCGGGATCCCGGGATTGAATGCCTTAAATACGGCTTATTGAAATGAATTGGTTTTAAAAGCAAAAACGTCGTACGGTCCGCCGCCGGTTTTGAAGAGACCTTTCCTTTTTTGTGTCAGTTTTTTCTTGGCTACGTATTTGTGGTCGGTCCAAACCAAAAATTTCAATTGGACGCATTAAAAATGTGGTTAAATATTACTAGATAAATTAAATTACTTTTTGCCAGCATTTTTTAATTTTTTTTGCGAGCGCAACATTTTTTTTTTGTCAATTGTTTGAAAAATCAGTGAAATCGACACATCAAAAGGTGTCGGTTTCGACTATCGGTAATTTTCATACTTTTTTGTCGAGTATCGGTTTACGCGAACCAAAACCGATACTCACACTGTCGGTTTCGTTGACTATCGGCTTACACGAACCGGCCCCAGATATATTTTGAAAATATACCTTCAAGGACAGCTGAGTGTTAGCTATATATTTGGTAAAGTCACTTCTTCTGCATTCGTTGACTTTTGAAAAAATTCGAATGGTCTAACTTTAATATTAGCCGGCCACAGTGTAGGATCGAAAAGCTTTTCGTAAAGAGTGGAAGCTATACCCAACTTAAAATTGATGCTTCTCAAGTTTAAAAGGTTCGCATTTTTTTTTGTAAGACTAAGCCAAATAATGTTCGTCAATTTTTGCATGTTGTTTAACGTAGGTGATTACACCGTTCGACAAAAAAAAATTTTGGTAACGCTCATGATCGGGACCGACAGATTCTGTTAGAGGGGGCTAAAAAAGAGTACCCGTGTCTCCCAGTTTTTCTGGATCAGTTCTTAAAACCGTTTAAATCGCATTTATGCATTTTGCATTTTTCTCATACATTTTTCATTGAATCTTAAATCTTAAATGCATTTGATAGAGGAAAAACATACCTTTAAGAAACATGTAAACTTTTTACAACCGGATGTAAACTCATCACGCTAGACTAGGAACAATTCAGATATCGCATTTTCAAAAATTCAGGATGGCGGATCCAATATGCCCCAGTAGGTGTAGGATATATATAAGTCGACTTGCCCGACTAAAACTTACTCACCTGTTTTCTTCCTATTTTTCTTTTTTGAAACCAATAGTCGTGTTTTGTTTGCAAAGAAATAAAAAAAAATCGACATGTTTCTACAAGATTTCAATTGCAACCACAACGCGACCACGGGCATTAATTGGCCGTGACACCTGCACAGTTTGTATGAATTGTTCATAGGCAGTATGAATTTATTCCTAAAAAATTCCTTTGAGCGTCCATGAATGTATTCATTGTCCCAATGAACAGAGATTCATTCTACTAATCAACGCAAACTTTGGATGATAATTAATGATTTATTCATTTTGACACTGCATTTTTTCTTTGATTAAATGAATATTTACATAAAAAATATCCACTTATTTTTTAAAAATCCATGAATACATTCATTGTCTCAATGAATCGTTTTTAATTTCTATGAACAGTTCATAGCATAATGAATTTGTTCATACAAGTATGAACAGAGATACATTGACCCAACGAACGCAATGTTTGTACGAAAATTTATCTTTTTTACATTGGGACAATTATTTCGTTGAAAAGTTAACTTCATTAAATTTAAAAGTTAAACATTTCAAAACAAATCCGAAAAAACATAGATAGGCCTGCACTCACAGACGCATTTTCCGGCGTTTTCAGCTCTCGACCTGGGTTGCTGTTGACAATTTTGAGAAAGGGGCAAAAAAGGAGGATTTCGAATAAAACTATTAAGAGATTTATCTTTTTCATTGATTTTTGTTACTTTTTTAGCTCAGTGTACTACAAAAAGCTTTACCTTAGGAAACGAGAAAAATGGTACAGCAACTATAAGTAACAGCACCCCGCACAATAAGAAACCTCCCCACCACATGCCGACCCAACGTCTATCACCGGGATCTACAAGAAAAAAACATATAGTTTATCTTCCTTAATAACAGAAATATAAAACCATTATATAACTTACTTATCGATATAGTTGACGATGAAAGTGAATCCATATGAAATGACAGCAAATATGCTCCAAGCAAAAAGCCCAAAACTGGTCCAAATGCTGCCATGCTGTACATGCAGCCAATGTACATGGATGAACTTTCCGTTTTTACATGATCATCAACATATGTTGTGCCGAGTGTGAACAATGGACTGCCACCGCAGCCCAAGAGTAATTGTGCTATTACAAATAGCACCACTGGTCCGAACGTTGATGACTTACCCTCGAGACAGTTGTCTTCAAGTAGCGTATGGGGTGCTAGTGGTTGACTTGACAACCCGCTAGATAGACGGCCTATGCCTAGGTCCATTCCTTGATCACGGATTAAGACACTTCGGCAAATATTGTCACTGGAATCGTTGGCATGTGTTATACCTGGATTTGGCTCTCCGGTAAAATGAGGTACCATAAAAACCAATGAACCAATGCCCATTATAACCGCACCTGAACACAAAAAATTCTATAATTAGATGTCAATACTCATAATGATTACACTATTCGACAGTCAATATAATTTGGGCAGAAGTTAGGGTTTTAAAGACGTAGATGGTAACCTTTCAGGTGAGATGCCTAAAACATTTACATGAAACTCTACATAGAATTTAACTTTATTAGTCCAAAAATAGTTAACCAAAAACTTAACTTCGATAAATTAATTAATTTATTTCGTTAAAAAGTTAACTTCATTAAATTTAAAAGTTAAACAATTCAAAACAAATCCGAAAAAACATAAAAAGACCTGCACTCACAGACGCATTTTCCGGCGTTTTCAGCTCTCGACCTGGGTTGCTGTTGACAATTTTGAGAAAGGGGCAAAAAAGGAGGATTTCAAATAAAACTAGTAAGAGAATTATCTTCGGTCTGACCGAAGCTAAAATACTAGGGCTCTTGTTATTCGAATAATCGGTTACCCGAATAAACCGGATACCTAACTATTCGATTAGAAGTATTCGAATAGTCGATCGCATTCGACTATTCGATTAACCGTTCACTGTCGACTAGTCGGTTTACCGTCGATATTCGGTTAGTCGAATATTATGAATTTAAAAATCGAAATCTTCAATGACACACTCAAAAGAGAAATTATATGCATTATGCGACGCTTAGCAAATTTTATTTCGTTTGTAATTTTCCTTTTGGCAGTTGAAACTTTTTCTTTTGATTTCGATTTGAACTCTTAACCGAATATGAACGGTTAACCGACTAGTCGACAGCGAACGATTAATCGAATAGTCGAAGCTGAGCGACTAATCGAATATCATTAACCGAATAGTATTCGTACAAACGGTTACTAATCGGACGTTCGGTTAACCGGTTTTTTTTATTATTCGAATAATTTCAAGAGCCCTATAAAATACCCTGCACATGCGAGTACGAATCATTCTGAGACCATGTGTTAGTAATTTTATCAAAAATCGGTATTCGGTATTTTATCGATAGTTTTTTGATATTTTATGGATATTTTATTCAGAATTTTTGGATATTTTATCGAAAATTTTCGATTGATTGTCGAAATCTACAATTCCACTTCATTTCCGATTCATTTCAATTTGGTTCCAATTCTATATTGTTCCAGTTTTATTCCCATTTCGTTCCCGACATCATTTCCAATCAATTATAAGAAACGGCGTCCATACCGAGAGAACTTTGTAATGAACGGTCGTGTTTTTCTTTCGCTCCTGTAATTTGTAAAAGTATTCTTAATTAAATAACGAAATAGACGTTTTTAAGTAAATATACGGAGGAAATTGAATAAAAACAATGCCCTGTGTTTGTGGCCAAAAGGTTGATCGTGTACAACCCAAGGTGCAGTGCGCAAAGTGCAATGAAATATTTCATTTAAATTGCGTACATATTTTGGAAGGAGATTTGGAGTTCTTGAAAAGCTCAAACAGTCCATTTTTTTGCAATGCCTGTGCGGCCGAGCGGCGAGACTCTCTTCGTTCGCCCCTTCCGCCAGCTAATGTATCCCAACAGCCTAAACCGGTTTCATCTCAGCAACGAAGTGAAACAATTCTTACTAATGACAACACAAATCAAATAACTCTTCAATCGCTTTTTAATGAAATGATTTCTCTTAAGCGTGAAAATGCCCGTGCGCTCATAATGATAAGCTCTCTAATGGATGAAAAAAAATCTTAACTTAAAAAATTGATAACATGCAATTAGAACTGCACTCGGTGAAAAATAAATTGAACGAAAATGAAGTTGCTTCTGCTATTTCTTCTCTTTCAAAAGAAGTGAAAGATCTTTGTTCCACTATTTTTGATGCCTTAAATGATAAGGCCAAGCTGTTCAACAACAATTCCATAAATCAAAACAACAACAATATTATTCCGCCACTTGCTGTTGAGCCGACAAGTAAAACTGGCATGCACTCCGCTGCTCTTACTATCTCTGCTGATGCTTCAACTTCATGCACCGCTCTGGCCCCTGTTCCGACATCGCCTGCTACTTCTGCCAATCGTACTGTTGGAGTTCCTACTAGCTATGCAGAAACCGTTGCTGCTAATTTGCCTATGATGCCCTCTCGCCCTCCTGTCGTCGCCGGACCGCACTCGCTCATTGCAGGTGCCACTGGTCCTCTCTCGCTCGCTGCTCCTTCTCTCCCCTCTGTTTGGAAGAATGTGAGCAGAAGGAAAACAAAGAAGAATGCACATGTTGTTGTTGGGAGCAACGAAAACAATGAGTTGGATGTTGTTGTAAAAAAGAAGTGGGTGCATCTCTCATCGTTTCAGTCATCAGTTACAAGCGACAAAATAATCTCTTATGTTCAAAAATATGCTAATATTAACGAAAATCAATTGGCTTGCTACAGTCTTACGAAAAGAGATGCGAACTTTGTCAACTTACGAAGCATCAACTTTAAGTTGGGTGTAGCTTCCACTCTTTATGAAAAGCTCTTCTACTTTGTGGCCGGCTAATATTAAAGTTCGCCCATTCGAGTTTTTTCAAAAGGCGACGAATGTAGAACAAGCGACTTAACTAAAAATATATCTAAAACACAGTCCCTGAAGGTCTACTTTCAAAATATATCAGGTCTTAGGACAAAATCAAATACTGTTTTGCCTACTACATCTCAATTGGATTATGATATTGTTATTTTCGTGGAAACATGGCTGAATGAAGATTTCGGCGATGGTGAATTTTTTGATTCCTCTCTTTACCAAGTCTATCGTAAGGACAGAGACGCTCTTAAGGCGGGGTGCCAAAGAGGTGGGGGTGTGCTGATTGCGGTAAGCCGGACACTGCGTTCATCTGTACATAAGCTAAGTAACGATGATACTTTGCTTGATCAACTATGTGTTTCTGTTTTTGGATCTAAAGAAGAATTTATTTTTTGCGTATCTTATATCCCACCTAATAGCTCAGACTTTTTGTATTTTGCTCATGTAGATAATATTTTGAATTTATCGGATATAGATAAAACCAATGCTTATTTTTGTGTTTTAGGTGATTTCAATCTCCATAAACTCTCTTGGTCGTATATTGCAAATGAGTCTAATCTTACTCCAACTAATGTTAATGCCGCAAATGAAATGTATGTGCTTGATAGTTTTTTCTGCTGCGATCTTGTCCAAATTAACCATTTTGTTAATAAATTGGATCGTATTTTGGATCTAATTTTCATTAGCGATACTATCAAATATAAATTGGAGGAGTGTATGTTTCCGATCTATCCTTCGGACATGCATCACATTCCACTCGTTCTCCATGTTGAGTTTTATGAGTTTTTAAGTCTGCCTAAAATTTATGATAAACTAAATTTTAATTTTAATTTATGTAATTTTGAAAATGTAAACGCTATTATCGATAGTACTGATTGGAGTTGTAAATTTTCTAACTGTGATACTGCTGGTTGTTTTGATTTGTTTTGTACTGAAATTAACGACATTTGCATTAAATATGTTCCAGTGGTTCAACAAAAAGTATACAAGCTACCTTGGTATACTAAATAGAGACCGACCGAAATTGCTTTTTTTAATTTCGGCCGAAACCGAAATCGCCGAAATTGTTTATTTTTTTTTCGGCCGAAACCGAAATGGCCAAATTTTCATTTTTTTAATTTTGGCCGAAACCGAAGCCGAAACCGAAAAAATAAAAGAAACAATTGTGAGTTTTAATGTAATAAAGTGGTACATAATTAAGCTTATCAGTAGGCTGAAATCGATGGCACATATTCATAGTCAAATTTAGTAGCTGCTAAACTTTAGAACCAGCTTAGTAGCTGCCAGTTCAGTGTATTATCTGTCAACTTAGTAGATTACTAAAGTTAAGTTGGAGCTTAATTTGACTATGAATATGGGCCGATCATTTTAAGTTCAGATCATGAATTAGATGAATTTAGAAGCAAACTATCAAATGCGTGGAAATCAAGAGTAGTACAAATTACTTTCAGGGTAGTAGATTTCAAGAGAGGGATATGGGTTTATGCGTAGAGTACTAGAAATTCTACGAGAGTAGTAGAAATTTCTGTCGGGGAAGCAGATTTGTAGAAAGAATAGTACTTTTGCATTGTATGAAACTCACATAATATTTTGAGGAGCAGATTTCTTACCATAGTAGTAGAAAATATCTTGAGGAAAGTAGAAAAATCTGCTACCGAAGTAGAGGAGTAGAAATTTATAAATCATCGCGAGAGTAGTAGATCTACTCCGATAGGACATGTCTTCTTTGTCGCTTCTGATTCTTCGAAACTATGATCAATGCTTAAATTTGTGTTACATACCGCTTTTATCCACTTGGTTGTTCCTTATGTATTTTGATACGCTAAATCCGAAAATATTTAATTAAATTTTTCCAGCACGCACAATTTTCTTGCAAACGCCACAAAAATTGCATTTTTTGTGCTGTATAAATTTCAGTATTATTATTTTCGTATCCAGCGTGCAAAATACATAAGAATTTGTCTATCAAGTATATTTAACACACAAAAAGTTCAGTTTTGTCGATCAGTGTAATCTTTGTTATTTATTTGTTACATTTTTCTATGAAACCGAAATTTTTGGCGGAAATATAGAAATTTTGGCCGAAAACGAAATGTGGCCGAAAGCGATATTTTATTTTTCGGCCAAATCCGAAACACGGCCGAAACAGCTTTTTTTGGCCGAAAAGACGAAAAACCGAAACCGAAACCGAATTTCGGTCGGTCTCTAATACTAAAGGCCTTAAAAAGCTAAAAAACTTAAGGAACAAATTTTTCAATAAGTATAAGGCCACATATGATATAAACGATAAAATCAAATATTTGCATTATATGAATGAGTTTACTGTCTTGGAAAAATTTTTGTACAAGAAATACATCTTGAATTTTGAGAATAGCATTAGAAGTAATCCAAAATTGTTTTGGCAGTTTGTCAAATCGAAAAAATCACGTTCAGATATTCCATCCATGATGACTTGCAATGGAAATACCTCTAATTCTGCTGTTGGTATTTCTAACCTTTTCTAACCAAATTTTTTTATGTCAAACTTTGAATCCGATACCGTTTCAATTGATAGCTCTTTATTTGATAATATTTGTTCTTCTATTGATTTTGGCTCTTTGAACATTAGTGAAAGTGACGTAATGAGAGGCATACAAAATCTAAAAATGTCTGCTAAGGCTGATTGTGATGGTTTCTCTCCTTTGTTTTTAAAAAATTGTGCTTCTTCAATTTGTAATCCATTGTGCCATGTTTTTAATCTGTCTTTGTCTGCTGGTGTCTTTATAGATAGATGGAAGATTGCGCACATTACCCCTGTATTCAAAAGTGGTAGTAAAAATGATATTTCGAATTATCGCCCCATTTCAAAACTTTCAACTGTATCGAAACTGTTTGAAGTTATTGTGAAGGAAAGTATGGTTTTTCCTCTTGCTAGAATTATTTCTCCCCAGCAGCATGGATTTGTTGCTGGGCGATCGACTGTTACAAATTTTATGGCTTTCACATCGTATTGCTTTTCAGCCTTTGAAGAGCGGTGCCAAGTTGACACTGTTTACACTGACTTTTCAAAAGCTTTTGATAAAGTGTCGCATAAAATTCTGGTGTTAAAATTGAAAAAACTAGGTTTTCACTCTGTTTTTTTGAAATGGATAGAATCATACTTGAGCGATAGGCTTTGCCATGTTCTTGTGGAGGGTACTAAATCTAAATTTTTTGTTGCCTCTTCGGGTGTTCCCCAAGGAAGTATTCTTGGGCCGCTATTTTTCCTTCTTTTTATTAATGATATTGGTTCATGCTTTCATAAATGTAATTATCTTTTATATGCGGATGATCTCAAAATATTTTTAAAAGCTAACTGCGTAACCGATGCTTTTTTAATACAAGATGATTTAAATAGGTTAAATGCGTGGTGCCTTACAAATTGTTTAGCTCTAAATGTTAAAAAGTGTTTTCACGTCACTTTCTCTAAATTAAACAACAATATTATATTGTCGTTTTGTATTGGGACTTCTCGTTTAAAGTTTTTAAATGAAATGTTGGATCTGGGTGTTTTGCTTGACTCTAAGTTAACATTTGTTAATCATCTGAATTACATAATACCGAAAGCATATGCAGTGTTAGCATTTGTACGTCGTAATAGTTCCGAATTTCGGGATCCTTACACGTATAAGCTTCTTTTCACTGCATTTGTACGATCAAGGCTGGAATACGCTGCAATTATCTGGAATCCGTTTTATGCTATTCATACAAATCGGCCTAAAAGGGTACAGAAGAAATTTTTAAAATTTGCACTTTTTTCATTAAATTTTCAAGAACCGACTCCTTCTTATAAGTCGCGTTGTTTACTCATTAATCTGAAATCGTTAGAGAGTAGACGCATTATCAATTCCTTGATTTTTGTCTACGATATCATTTGTGGCAATATCAATATCTAATCAATTTTTTTGTTCCAATCAGAACTACTCGTCAGAATAAGATTTTTGCTATTAAGTGTTATAAAACAAATTATGCCGCTTATGAGGTCGCTTATTGAATTTAATGAAGTAGCTTTAAGTATTGAAATAGATTTTTCTTTGCCAAAACTCATGTTTAAAGAGCGTGTAAACAATAATTACCATTAGTTTTATGTACATATATTTTTAAATTTTAATATATAAGTACTATTTTTTGTAAATCTAGCCTGTAGATCCTAAATTGAATCATTGGCTTAAATAAATAAAAAATCGGTTAAGTATTTCTCAAGATAAAGGAAAATAGTACAATTTTGTCGATATTTAAGGATTAATTCTGCACACTAATGTCCAAGGGTATATTGTTTTTGGCACACCGTTTGTAACGCCCATAAGTAGGCGTGCCCGGTATGGAAAAGTATATATATTCTTGATCAGCATCACCTCCTGAATCGATAAGTCGTTAGCTATCGACCCCAAATTTTGGGATTCCTCTTATTTCGGAGAATGATTGGACGGTATTGAAAATGGGCATTATCGGATAAGAACCACGCCTACCTCCCATACAAAATGGCCGCTAATTTTATATTATTTTCGTTTATCTTGAGAAATATTTAACTGATTTGGATGCGGTTTTCTGCATTGGGTTGGAAATGAGGTCGGGAACGAAATGGTAATGAAACCGGAACAAAATGGAATTGGACCGGAACAAAATGGAATTGGAACAAAATTTTTAAATGGATCAGGAAACTAAAATTATAGATAAATATTTGAAAATTATCAATAAATATCGAAAAAATATCAATAAAAAATCGAAAAAATATCGATAAAAAATCAAAAATTATCGTAAAAAATCGAAAAATTATCGATAAATTATCGAAAAATTGTCGATAAAAAATCGAAAAATTATCGGATAAAATCAAAAAACTGTTGATAAATTATCGAAAAATTGTCGATAAAAAATCGAAAAATTGTCGATAAAAAATCGAAAAATTGTCGATAAAAAATCAAAAAATTATCGATAAACTATCGAAAAATTGTCGATAAAAAATCGATAAATTATCGATAAATTATCGAAAAATTATCGATAATAAAAACAGAGTAAAAAACAAGTTTTTTAAAATATAACCCTTTAACCGACTAAAAAACAGAAAATAAATTTTCTTTAAATTAATTTCAGCAATTTCGATTTAAAATTAAGGGTTTTTGGGTACTTTCCTCCGAATATCATTGCAGGTTTTTGGGTACTTTCCTCCGAATATCATTGCAGGTTTTATAGTCGCCAAAAACCCTTAATTTTAAATCGAAATTGCTGAAATTAATTTAAAGAAAATTTATTTTCTGTTTTTTAGTCGGTTAAAGGGTTATATTTTAAAAAACTTGTTTTTTACTCTGTTTTTATTTTCCTCTTTTTTTGTTTTTTTTTTTTAAAAATTTTTTTTCTCCCCCCTTTTTCCCCTTTTTCCCCCCCTTTTTTACTCTTTTTCCTGAATGCGAACCTAAGTAAAAAATTTCAGCCTTGTAGCTTACAAAATACGAAAGTTATGTCTTTAAATTGGCTCCATCCCGCTCCCCTTTGCCCCCACACCCCCCTTTCCAAAGGGTAAAAAATTTCATTTTGTCAATAAGAACTCACCTACCAAATTTCAACATTGTAGCTCGAAGGAATTGGAAGTTATGCCATGTTTAAAAAAAAAAAGTTTGAGTCTCCCCACGGCCCCCTACGCCTCTGATGGACCCCAAAATAATAGAATGCATTGTCACCGGAGTTCTATCAGTGTTCCAAATTTCAGCGCTCTAGCTCATGTGGAAGTGTATGAAAAAGCTCGCCGCAGATTTGAGGATATATATATATATATATATATATATATATATATATATATATATATATATAAAGCAAGTTAATATAAGGGTTATAAAAAATCGATAAATTTTCGAAAAATTATGAATAAAATATGGAAAAACTATCAATAAAATACCGATTTTCGATAAAATTACTAACATATGGTCTCAGAATGTATCGTACTCGCATGTGCAGGGTATTATAGCTTCGGTCAGACCGAAGATAATTCTCTTACTAGTTTTTGTTTGTGTCGTCCCGCATCTGAGCCAAGTGGTCGATTTTATCGAAGTCCAGCTGGTGAATTGATTCTGCAAAGAATCGTGCAAGAGATTTCAGACAGGTCGGTCTGGTCCCGCAAATCAATTGCGTTTAAAAATATATAATTTTTGGTGTATAAATAATTTCTTTTCTGTTATTTGTCGTTTTGTGCCAATTTTGTGTTCGGTATTATTTTCGTTGTGTCGGGAAAGTTTCAGTTTCTTTTTTTTATATATATATATATATATTTATTATATACCGCGGCAGTTTCAGTGTAGTTTTTAAAAAGTTTATTTATCGGGTTTTCCCGTGTTTGGGTTATTGTAATTTTTCATATTATTCAGCTCTGGATATCGTTTTTACCCAGAGATTCTCTGGATACATAACCAAGGAATAAAGTTATCATGGGAACATTTTAACCAGTCGAATTTGACTGGTTAACGGAGATATCCAGAGCTTTTTCTTAGAAATTTCAAAACTTTATATATTTATCACAAAATATGTGGTGTAATGTGTATATGTTTTTAGGTATACGAGACTCACAAATCGGCATTGTGATGGCTCTAAGGAACATGAACGGCATTGGTGATTAGTTGCAGAATATGCTGCATCCACTTGAAAGCGAATATGACTTTACCGAAGAGGCGGTAGAGTCCAAGAGGGACCAGCCGAATAGACTGGATGCACGATAGGTTTCCAGAGTCTTAGACGGACGAAGCCGGGCCCATTTGTCGATACTCATATTACCATTTGAAGATGTTGCAAGGGTTGTATATTTTAAAGATGAGAAGGACAGCAACGATAAAAAGCTCAACATAAAGGCTCTGAGGCCGGCGGTGTATCCACTAAATTCGATAAAGTGATGACCTGCAAATTAGGGAACAGCAATGCAGAAACCACCGATAGCCATTGATAGTCCAACCAAAAACATCACACAATTCTAATTTGCAATTCAAATTCAATGACAAACAATAACAAATAATTATTTTTGAAGTATAAAATACTCGAACTCTGGATATCTTTGACTTTTGGCTGGAAATATATTGGAAAAATCCGTTAAGATATCCAGACCGGGTAAATTGCTATCCAGAGGTGAATAAAAACAAATTTTAGCCCGAGATATTAACCGATGGATAAATTTTATTCATGGGATAAGCTACCGGCTTTATAGAGCTGAAATATCCAGAGGTGAATAATACGGGCCTTAACGTGCAAGAAAAATTTGTTGAGGTAAAGTTTAAGTTTTAAATTAAAAATTTTATACAAAAAAAAAAAATATATATTAAATTTGCCATGAGTCTTATGTCCAATATGTCCACGTTAAACCGAAAGCATTTTTGGTTCTTTGGTCCAGGTCCCATCATTGTGGGGTGGTGAGGGGCCTCAACGTAATCTTTTTTGGCGATAGCCAACACCAAACCCTTTTGACTATTTTGCGGCAAGCTGCGCTGTCGCTACTTTTCATCTTTCGCAGCGCTACCCTTATTTTAAAACAGCTGTTACACTCAGAGAAAAACGTCATATTAACTAGTGAATGGGGCGCCTATTAATTCAATAGTACGAATTCCAATCAGTTTTTGCTATTAATTCAAATATTTTCTAATGTACTTATACCAATTGCGATATTCCGTATATAGCATAAGATAGAATGAAATCGACATACATAGTACATAGTTCTGAAGTAGGGATGGACTCTGTGTTTACCGTAATTTTAAGATTTCATCAAAACAGTATGAAATTTTGTATAGTGGGGTTTTCGGCGTCGCTGATTTCGAATTTGATGTCGCATTTTCAATTTGTTCTCATTTTTATATTTTACTAGTTGAATACCCCGGCGTTGCTCGGACTAATACTTAAAGTAGTGAAAGTACCCTCCCGTGAACCCCAGACCACCAGAGCATAACATAAAAAATTGCAGAACTCTAGGTTCAGCGGCTTGCGCTGGAAGGGTCTATCACCAATCATTCAACCATCGGGACCAGTGAACGGCATGAATGCTCACTTTCCTAGTTTTGAGCCACACTATCAAAAAATGAATGAGAATGTGCCTTACGCATACATACCGAAAAGGCAAGCAAGCACTAGGCTCATCCACGCGAATGCTTCCGAAGTTCACTCTCACCAGAAACATATATTCATA
Source organism: Heteromyza rotundicornis (assembly GCA_951394025.1). Taxonomy (NCBI): domain Eukaryota; kingdom Metazoa; phylum Arthropoda; class Insecta; order Diptera; family Heleomyzidae; genus Heteromyza; species Heteromyza rotundicornis. The sequence continues at coordinate 26,013,295 of OX596013.1, read as the reverse complement.
ATATTCACCCAAGGCAGTGAATATTCATTGCCTTTTTGATGTCTCATTGCCTTTGAACGAAAGCAACGAACTCGAGAGAATTATTCGTTGTTCGTCGCACGTTGCTCGTTGCTTCAAGAAAGATTTTCACTCAGTGTTGCATTGGAGATTTGATGAATAAAACTTTAAGGTTCGGTTTCACAGTCGTCAATTAAATGGTATTTCCCATTTAAATTGTGCTTAAATGTCAAATCGAGTTTCACAGTTCGCATCTAAATGTACTTTAACAGGCCGCGGTTGGACTATAGAGCCCCCAGGCATAGAATACTTCACATACTTCAAGGCTACACACCTGATGCGTCAAAAATGGTTATACACAAAGATTCCGCCGCCTTCGTGTGAACAGTGACTTTGTCGTGACGTCACTGAAGACTTCTTGTTTTTTGTTTACTTTTTTCTGCCAGAAAGAAGCGGATTACAAAAATTTAAATACGAATGACCTCAGTTTAATTATCAAATATTTATATTTTTGTTAATTTGATTACACAATAGCGACAATATTATTTTTAATAACAACTGCAAAAATCATGAAGGCGGACTCTTTTAATTTTATACTGCAATACTACGCAGTAATGTATTTGCATCACTGCTCGGCAGTGATGCCATGGACTTCGCTCGGAATTTCATACAAAATAAAACCTTTTTCCCTCAACGAACAACAAAAAAATACCCACTGAAATTATCATACAGGAATTTAAACTTTTTTAAGATGTAAAGTCAACTGATTTTGAAGCATTTTATGAATGAATTTTTGAATGATAAAATTCGATGCGTGTTCACAAAATCGAATTTATAGGAAAAACTGTTCATCGTGGATAAAAAATTATTAAGGTACTTTGTAGAAAATTTTGCAAGAAACAAAACTGAGCAAACAAAAAAAATACAGATGGATAAAAAAAAACACTTTTTCCTTTTAGACAAAATCCAACCAAAAAATCCCTCAAAAAGGAAAATTACCCTCAATTTGGCATCACTGTTACTCGGTAATTTAGCGAGTACAAAACTAAAATTTTTCAATTTTAACTTGAGTGTCAGAACTTTGAAATGGATAACGAAGAAATTTTAAGTAACATTTCCAGTGGAATTTTTTTAATTTAATAATTAAATGAATTTAAATGAAAATATTTTTGATATGTGTTGTTTTATTTACATTGCTGACTCAACCAATTATTCCAAAAGTCATAATTTGTTTTTATATTATTTCAAATATTGCTTATTCATAAAATCTCCAATGCAACACTGAGTGAAAATCTTTCTTGAAGCAACGAGCAACGTGCGACGAACAACGAATTATTCTCTCGAGTTCGTTGCTTTCGTTCAAAGGCAACGAGACATCAAAAAGGCAATGAATATTCACTGCCTTTGGTGTATATTCACTGCCTTTGATGAATATTCACTGTTGCTCGTTGCCTTTGTGCGCTGTGCGCGAATGTCTATTCAGATTCAAAATTGTCACTGGGAATGTGTCTGAACTTGAAGAAAGGCAATGAATTTTTACTGTGATTCATGAAACAGTGTCTTTCAGTGAGGATCTCTGATCGGGACAAACACTTTTATATTTGTAATTGCGTGACGCCTAATTTGAAGTTCTCATTTGTACAAATTATTTTTTTAATCAAAATTTATTTGTTTCGTTTAGTTTTTTTTTTGTCAAATGCTTGACCATTGTTTAATTTTACTCATTGAATTGCACTTTTTGAATAAGAAGCATAATACCATGTGTGCTGGAAAGTATCCCAGATATATTTTGAAGTAATACTTAAATTGTATGAGTGAATACCCCGGGCTTCATTGACCAATCAGGTTCAAAGTAGTACATAAACCTTTCCGAGCTCACAAATAAACGTATGGTGTTTGTATGGTTCTAATACGTTCAGTGGTTTAGCCGTGATGTTCACTCATACATGCGCACCAACGTTTTTATATATTAAGACTAGTGGAATACCCCGGCGTTGCTCGGACTTATACTTAAAGTAGTGAAAGTACCCCTCCTGTTAACCTTTTCGTGAACCCACAGAACACCAAAGCATAACAAATCAGAACTGCAAGTTAATACCTTATATACCATATAACGGCACTCCACTGTCAATTTACATTTAAAGAATCTTCTATTATTATAAACAAGGAATCTTCGGTTATAATAAACAGAGAATCTTCGATTATTATAAACAGAGAATCTTTGATTATTATAAACAAAAGTAGGAGAAGCTTCTGGATATTTGAATATCACAACGACGCTTCTTTATTGCATCATATTCTTCGTATTTGGTGAAGAACAAAGAAATTGCTATTGTCAGCAAGTAATAAGTTATAAGTACCAATGTAGCTAGAAATTAAGATCAGTCTTTAGCGGATACAATACTAAGTTCGACAAATAAAGTTAAATCGGCTTTTTTGAAAAACACAAAGAAATTAGTGACAAATTAATTTGCATGCTTATGATTTGAAACGGCTATCGCAGCGAAAAATTCTACACCGCACAATTGTCAACTGGTTCCAGGAGCGGATTTGAAATAAATTTGCGCGCGGCACGATATTATTAGATTTATTCCTTTTGTTCACTTTGAAAGAATCCACGGGTCAAAAATTAAAACGAAACGTTGTCAAAACGTTCCGCACCGTTGTCAATTTCCAGTCAAAACTGAATGTTCTGATTTTGACAACAAAAATTTTTTTTAAACTGCCCATTAATGAATTGAAACGGCACATTGATGAATTGAGACGCTAATGTTGTTGTTTCAAGACTGAAAATTTTTGTTTTGCGACTGAAATGTTTATTATTTAATGAATTGAAAATACAAAAAAGGTTATTGGAAAGGCCTATTTTTAGAATTACATAAAAAAATCTTAACTTCAAATTAAATTTAATTTTGTATTTTTTTTACTCAAAATTTTTTTTTTAAACAACATTATTTATTGATATTTAATTGTTATATTTTATTTACGAAATAAAGAAATGGTTTGAATTTTTGTTTACTTACCGAGATTTGAACCCTGGCCATTCGGATTCATAAACGCTCCCCTTAGCACGCTTGCCTACCGCTGTGTGTATTTTGCAATGTTTTAACTGCATACATATGCTATGAAACTGCTTGGTTAGGATTTGAAACGGTTTCAGTTCTGAAATATAACTGAAAACAGTTTTATTTTTTGGGATAGTGGGTTCGAATCTCAGTCGGAGCAATTTATTTTTTGTTTCCTTTTTAACACATTACTTTTTGTATTCATTTTGTTTAGGGGTCGCTGGTCACGAATCCGGGGTTTGTTTTGCTGTGCTAACCCTAGATTTCTTGAAATCGACGTTCAGTACCTCAAAAATGCAACAAAATTAAAATCGGCAAATGCAGATCGGTTTTTTTTGCACAAATATATAAAAAAAATAATAATAAAAAAAAAATAATCGAAAACAAATTTGGTCTGACTGAGATTCGAACCCACGCTCCAGTAACTCATACAATCTTCAAAAAGTGAAACTGTTTCAGTTGTGTTTTAGAACGGTGCGGTGTTGAATTTTTCGTAACGATAGCCGTTTCAAATCATAACCATGCAGTTCTGATTTTTTTCCCTCTGTGTAGACATTGTTTCATCTGGACTCTTAAATTCCATTGGTAAATTTACGATTACTTCATTATATATGATAGAAGATCCGACAAGGGTACATAGAGGAAAAAAAAGGCTGTGCGAACAATCGCCCAAAAACCAAAAATGAATAATCGGTCAAAAAATTATACCAAAATTTTTGGGCGATTGTTCATTTTTGATTTGGGTGTTTTTAAAAATCGCCCAAAAATATTTTTTGGGCGGTTGTTCATCTTTGATTTTGTTGAAATCCAGCTTTTGACACATAAATAGGAGTGGGTACACTACAAAAATGTTCATTCATAAATCAACACGAAAATTACAACAACAAAAGTATTATAAAATAGCGAGATTTTAGAAAGCCTGCGGTGCTTTCTTCCAACTTACTTCCGACATGCAATAACATTATAACATTACTACACAAAAAATGACACCATTACAACAACAAAATTAAAATAACACCAACTGTTTCGTTGTAGTTGTAGCATCATTGTAATTAGAATTTTAAATCACAAAAGTTTAATATTAGTGCCGTATTTTTGCTTTAAGCTAAGGCAAATCTGAATTAGGCAAATATTAGCCCAAATACACTCAGATATTTCTAAAATCAACTAAAATCGTATGTGACTGAACCAGTATTTTATTTTTCTGAATGTATTTTCCAAGTATTTGAGCAAATATTTGCCTAATCTGACCTTAGCATTACATAATTTACAGATTGGGCCAGCTAATTTCCCTGTTTTCAAAAATCTGAAGTAGAAGCATACAATGGTGTTTTAGGACAAATAATTTCCAAGAATGGAAATTTTTTTAAATTCGTCGAATCCATTCTCTAAAGCTACGGTCAGATTAGGCAAATATTTGCACAAATACTGGGAAAATACATTCAGAAAAATAAAATACTGGTTCAGTCACATACGATTTTAGTTGATACTAGCTTATACCCACAGCTTCGCTCGCAATAATTTTGTTATTTCATGTTAACGTAGAAATGTTATATGTATTATTTAAGCAACTGAAATAAAAATAGATTTTGCAAGTCATCCCTCTGCCCATTCACCTCCCAGCACCAAATCCAAAATTTCAGCGAAATCCCTTGAATAGGACCCGAGTTACAGAGCTTTAAAAATTTTAGGGCGTGGCAGTGGTCGGATCTTAAATTTCAATAGTCATCCCTCTGCCCTTCCACCTCTCAGCACCAAATCCAAAATTTCAGCGAAATCCCTTGAATAGGACCCGAGTTATAGAGCTTTAACAATTTTAGGGCGTGGCAGTGGGCGGATCTTAAATTTCAATAGTCATTCCTCTGCCCATTCTCCTCCCTGCACCAAATCCAAAATTTCAGCGAAATCCCTTGAATAGGACCCGAGTTACAGAGCTTTTAAAATTTTAGGGCGTGGCAGTGGGCGGACCGCAAATGTTCAGAATCAACATGCTACCCATTCATCCCCCAAAATCACATATTAAATTTCAGCGAAATCGGTTAAACACTGCATAAATTATAGCATTTTAGAATAATAATTGCCACGCCCACCTCGAACGCCCAAATTTAATGAAATGGCATATAGCCTATGATGCGATCAATGAAATTACCTACATTTTGGTATGTGTTTCATTAAAATCGGTCAAGTATTTCTTGAGCTATAAGGGAACAAACATACATACTTACATACAAACCTACAAACCTACAAACTCACAAAGAATTTTATATAAGTAAGAGATTAAAAATATCTGATTCGCATATGTATGCAGTTAAAACATTGCAAAATACGCACAGCGGTAGGCAAGCGTGCTAAGGGGAGCGTTTATGAATCCGAATGGCCAGGGTTCAAATCTCGGTAAGTAAACAAAAATTTAAACCATTTCTTTATTTCGAAAATAAAATACAACAATGAAATACCAATAATGTTGTTTAAAAAAATAATTTAGAGTAAAAAAAATACAAAATTAAATTAACATTTTTTTTAGGTAATTCTAAAAATAGGCTTTTTCAATAACCTTTTTTTGTATTTTCAATTCATGAAATCATAAACATTTCAGTCGCAAAACAAAAATTTTCAGTCTTGAAACAACAACATTTGCGTCTCAATTCATCAATGTGCCGTTTCAATTCATTAATGGGCAGTTTCAAAAAATATTGAAACGTTTTGTTGTCAAAATCAGAACATTCAGTTTTGGCTGGAAATTGACAACGGTTCGGAACGTTTTGATTTTTTTCTCAGTGTATTAAACTTATTGATTTCAAAGAAAAACCATTTGACTGTATAACACCGTTCGACAAAAATCAATTTTTGGTAACGCACATGATCGGGACTGATAGATTCTGTTAGAGGGGGTTAAGAAAGAGTACTCGTGTCTACCAGTTTTTCTAGATCAATTCTTAAAACCGTTTAAATCGCATTTATGCATATTGTATATTTCTTATGTACATAATAATTCTTCAAAAAAACGTTTTTGATTGGATTTTTATTTAATTATGGATTTAATTATGCAATTGATAGTGGAAAAAATACTGTTAAAAAACATGTAAACTTTTTACAATCTGATGTAAACTCATTGTTAAAGGCGAATACAATCCTTTTTGCCGCCGGTGCGAATTTTTGTAAATTATTTTATTACACGATTTGAGCTTGGTTTTGCAAATAACTTATTTATTGAAATTATGAAACTGTTTAGCCATGTATTTAAAAGAATATCCCGTTATGACTTAGAGAGTATATAAAAATTTATAAGAATATGGAAAATGAGAAACTTGGCATTTTTTCTACTTTAACATAAGTTTTTTTGTAAAAAAAATTGTAAATTTCTGAATTGTTTCTAGTCTAGCGTGATGAGTTTTCATCCGATTTTAAAAAGTTTACATGTTTTTAAAAGGTATGTTTTTCCTCTATCAAATGCATAATATTAATAATCCAATCAAAAATTTAAAATTTAAAAATTATTATGTACATGAGGAAAATGCAAAACGCATAAATGCGATCTAAACGGTTTTAAGAATTGATCTAGAAAAATTGGGAGACACGGGTACTCTTTTTTAACCCCCTCTAACAGAATCTATCAGTCCCGATCATGTGCATTTTTTAGTGTCGAACGTTGTAATATGTAACAATATTTTAATGCCTATTGGTGCCCAAATAGTTAAAAATTCAACAATATATTTTGGAACGGAAATAATTAAACCACCGTTTGAGTACGAAGGTATTCATTACATGGAAAACCAATCAAACGAGTTAAGTGAGTTTTTACATGAAGATTTGAATGATGCAGAAAAGGATCAGTTATTTAAATTTTTAAACAAAAATAACCAGACTTTCTACTCTGAGGGACATAATTTAACCGCTACAAATAGTGTTAAGCACAAAATTATTACAACATCAAGTGAACCAATCTTTTCGAAAGTATATAAGTAGATATCCGGAAATTCATGAACAAGAAATTGAGAGGCAGATTCAGGATATGTTAAAACAAAAAATAATAAGACCAAGTAAATCGCCGTACAATTCCCCGCTTTGGATAGTACCCAAGAAATTAGATAACACAAATTAATAAATTACAGGAAGTTAAATGAAATAACAATTACAGATAAATTCCCTATTCCGAACATGGAATCATTAATTGACAAGTTAGGACGTTCGCAATATTTTAGTACTTTAGATTTAGCAAAGGGATTCCATCAAATACGAATGGACGAAAATGACATTGAAAAAACTGTATTTTCAACGCCTATGGGTCATTTCAAGTATACCCGAATGCCTTTGGGCTTAAAAAACGCCCCTGCGACATTTCAAAGAATGATGAATTACGTACTCAGTGAATTCATAAATAAAATTTGCGTAGTCTACATGGATGATATTTTAGTTTTTTCAGTGACAATAAAAGAGCATTTCGAGAGTCTTAACAAAATATTTAAAAGGCTGGACGAATACAACTTAACGGATCAATTAAATATATGTAAATTTTCAACAAAATATACTGATTTTTTTGGTCATATAATAACGCCTAAGGGAATTAACCAAATCCAGAAAAAATTTAAGCTATCAAAAATTTGGAATTACCAAAAACAGTGAAGCAAATAAAATCGTTCTTATGATGGACCGGTTTTTACAGGAAATTCATCAAAAATTATTCAAATATTGCAAATTCCATGATAAAATATCTGAGAAAAAATACTCACATAAATATAAATGATCAGGAGTATATAAATTCATTTAACAAATTAAAGACAATACTTACAACATATTCAGTTCTGGCTTTTCCAGACTTTAACAAGTCAATCGCTTTAACAACCGATGCAAGTAATATTGCTCTCGGTGCTGTATTAAGCCAAGGAGGCAGACCTGTTTGTTATGCTAGTCGTACATTAAACAGCGCTGAAAGAAATTATCATACTCTAGAGAAGGAGCTTTTAGCCATTGTATGGAGTGTGAAATATTTTAGACCATACCTATATGGAAGAAAATTCCTGGTACAGACTGATCATCAGCCTTTAAAATGGTTATATTCATTAAAATACCCTAAATCTCCAATAATTCGTTGAAAAATACTAATCGGCGAGTTTGAGTTTGACGACGAATATTTAAAAGGCAAGGATAATAAAGTAGCCGACTTTTTAAGTAGAATTTCAAACCCATTGATTATGCGATAGTAATGATAATGAAGTAATGAAATTTCCATTACTTCATTACCTATCTGCCCCAATTGCGTGTTTGCCCTTTTTTGGGCGAATCATGCCAAGTTTAATTGTAGCTTGGATGATTCATGTCAGTTGGGATTAGGACAGCTTCTGAGTGCGTCCTTGGTCATTTTATGGATGAATCATGTCTGGTGGGATTAGGACAGCTTCTAAGTGCGTCCTTGGACATTTTATGGATGATTCATGTCAAGTGGGATTAGGACAGCTTCTAAATCCGTCCTTGGACATTTTTTGGGTGAATCATGTCAGGTGGGATTAGGACTGCTTCTGAGTGCGTTCTTGGACATTTTTTGGGTGAATCATGTCATTTGGGATTATAACAGCTTCCGAGTGCGTCCTTGGACTTGGTTAGATTAAGATAACAACATATACATTTTGTATAACGCACTTAGAACGCACTTAGAAGCTGTTATAATCCCAAATAACATGAATCATCCATAAAATGTCCAATGACGTACTCAGAAGCTGGCCTAATCCCAACTGACATGATTCACCCGAAAAATGTCCAAGGACGCACTCAGAAGCTGTCCTAATCCCACCTGACGTGATTCATCCAAAAAATGTCCAAGGACGCACTCAGAAGCTGGCCTAATCCCAACTGACATGATTCACCCGAAAAATGTCCAAGGACGCACTCAGAAGCTGTCCTAATCGCAACTGACATTAATCATCCATAAAATGACCATGGCAGTAATGGTAATTAAATAAAATTTCATTACCTGTAATGGTAATGGTAATGGTCGCTCAATTTCCCTAGTCTGGTATTTGGAGAATATACTAGTTTCGTTTAAGACGTGAGGGATTCAGCGGTCTTCGTAAGTTTCTAGCTCGAATGTTTGGTTAAAACATGAGTTTCTGCTTGTACTTCAAGGTAAGTTTCGGAATTTCGTCTTTTACTGCAGGAATATTCAAATCTCTGTGGATGTTTGCGTTTCGTATATACCGAGGAGCTCTGGTAATTTGTCGCAGGATTTTTGATTGGGCTCTCTGAAGTTTTTCCACATTGGAAGGAGAGGCTGTACCCCAGAGTTCTATTCCATATGTCCATATGGGTTTTATTATACTCTTGTATATCTGGACTTTGTATGTGAGATTTAGTTTTGACACTTTTGAGATTAGTCAATTTAATTCCAATTGTTTTAATTTAATCTGAGTGATTTTAGATTGAATGTGCTTATTCCATGTGAGTCGGCGATCGAGGTGCATACCAAGGTATTTGGTTTCGGTACTTACAGGAACAGCTTGGCCGTTTATTAACAGAGCAGGGCACGTGTCCCTTCTTAGGGTGAAGGTTATGTGACAGCTGTTGGATTCATTGACCTTGATTTTCCATCGAGATAGCCAACTACTTAGAGTGTCCAAGTGTTTTTGCACGTATAGAGGAGCCATGTCTGGGTTTGAGTGAGAGCACAGGATATCAGTGTCGTCAGCAAAAGTCGATATGAGCGTTCTATTACTTTGGGGCATATCTGCAGTATAGAGAATATATAGCAGGGGCGCAAGGACACTTCCTTGTAGTACTCCGGCCAGTATTTCGTATTTTCGGGAGACAAAGCTTTTATATTTTACTACAAATTTTCTATTCGTGAGATAGTTTTTGAGTAGGCAATGCATATTAGCGGGAAGCTGTAGAATGCTGTAGTTTGTAGATTAGTCCTTCATGCCAGACTTTATCAAAGGCCTGCATGATATCAAGGAACACAGCGGAGCAGTACTGTTTGTTTTCAAAGTGTTTTTAATTGAGTCGACAATGCGATGCACTTGCTCTATAGTACCATGCTTTTCTCGAAAGCCGAATTGGTGATCGGGAATCACTTTTTTATCTAGTATTTTGGGTAAAATCAATTTTACTAGGAGTTTTTCGAAGATTTTCGATATTACAGAGAGCAAACATATAGGCCGGTATGATGTCACATTACTGGGATCTTTTCCAGGTTTGGGAATCATTGTAATTTGAGAAAGTTGCCGGTTGTCTGGATAGTGACATGTTCTGAGAATCGCGTTAAATATGTACAATAAATGGGTTATTGCAATCGTTGGCAGTTCTTTTATCATTGTGGGCGTCATTAAATCCGGTCCTGGTGCTTTCTTTGGATCCAAGCAGTTGTGTATTGCCTCCACAAGTTCCTTTTTCTTAATCGCGACTATACTAGAGATATTGTGCGGGATTAATCTTGGTAATGGGATATCACCAGTTGTCGCGTTTGGGGTGAACACGCTTTTTAGGTGGTTGGCAAAAGCTGCACCTTTTTCTGCATCGCTTCTGGACCAGTTTCCGTTTGGAAGCCGTATGGGAGGTTCCGCAAGCACAGTTTTTTTCATATTTTTGGCAGCACGAAAGAGAGAGTAATTTGTTGATTTTGTGGGTTCGAGATGTTCAACGAATTGTTGGTAGTCTCTTTCTGATTTACATTTTAGATGTTTTTGTAGATTTCTCGTAATATCTTTTAGTGGTTTTTTCAAGTTGGGCGATCTGTGGTTCTGCCATTCGCGGCGTATTTGCCTTTTCTTTTTTAAAGGCTGATCTATATATATTGGAGTACAATTCCCTTAACCGCCATTTGAACTATTTGGGTTTGGAGTGGAAGTGGCCGCTGTAGCCTCTTGGGAAAGCAAGAGTGTGAAATTACTTACAGCTGTGTTTATTTCATCTTTGGATTTTAGTGACACTTTAGGGTTAATGTGGGAGCTTTTGTACAGCCGATATTGATTGAAACGAACAAAAATTGAAAAGATCTGGATATTAAATCCTTATTTGAACTAACAAATGATACTATTTACAGCGAACAAAAAAATTTAAATGATAATTTTTATATAAATGAAACAGTTGTTAACAAATATAGAAAGCAAATAAGAATCTCTTACTTATATAAAATTCTTTGTGAGTTTGATTGTAGGTAGGATACGGGATCCCGGTCCATTTTTAGACCCGAAAATCCCAGGATATTTTTTCCTAAATCCCGGGATTTTCGGGACTACATTTTAAATAAATTAGTTCACAAAAAAAGTTTAATACTAGAAAAATACAACTTTTCATCGCTCATCAAATATAAAAAAAATCGTGTAAGCAGAAAAATAGTTTTTGACAACATTTGGACAACCCCAAAATGAAAAAAAAGTTAGTTAGAAAACGCAAAACTTAAAAATTTTTAATTTATTAAAAAAAATTACATATACAATTGTTTGTGCTTGAAATTTTTTCTTTAAGAAAAAATAAATTTATATTTATTTCAGAAGAAAATTGTTATTTTCAGTCTTAGCGAACGCACAAAAAAGAATTTCTTAATAAAAATAATTAAGTAAAACTGAAAACTGATGCAAAAGTAATTTCAGTTATTATTCAAGCATATTTTGAATTGGATGGGATACTGAAAATAAAAAAATGCATTAATTTGTACCTTTAATAAATTGAAATTAATGTTAATGTTTATTTATTTAAGCTAAAACTATCAGTTTTGCAATAAAACCTATAAACAACATTTTTTTATTTTTTTAAAATGCATTTTGCTTGTGAAAATATCAAATCCTGAAAAATCCCGAAATCCCGGGATTGCAATTTTCAGTCCCGAAAATCTCGGGATTGAAAGCCCTTGTATGTATGTATGTATGTATGTTTGTTCCCTCGTAACCCAAGAAACACTTGACCGATTTTAATGAAACACATATCAAAATATAGGTAATTTCATTGACCTCATCATAGGCTATATGCCATTAAATTTGGGCGTTCGAGGTGGGCGTGGCAAATATTATTTTAAAGTGCAGTGTTTTACCGATTTGGTTGAAATTTTTTATGTGGTGGTGGGTAATGAATTGGTAATATGTTGATTCTGAAAATTTGCAGTCCGCCCACTGCCACGCCTTAACATTTTTAAAGCTCTATAACTCGGGTCCCATACAAGGGATTTCGCTGAAATTTGGAGCTGGGTGGTAAATGGGCTGAGGGTTGACTATGGGCATTTAAGATCCGCCCACTGCCACGCCCTAAAATTTTAAAAGCTCTGTAACTCGGGTCCAATTCAAGGGATTTCGGTGAAATTTTGGATTTGGTGTTGGGAGGTGAATGGGCTGAGGGTTGACTATGGAAATTTAAGATCCGCCCACTGCCACGCCCTTAAATTTTTAAAGCTCCGTAACTCGAGTCCTATTCAAGGGATTTCGCTGAAATTTTGGATTTGGTGCTGGGAGGTGAAAGGGCAGAGGGATGACTTGCAAAATCCATTTTTATGTCAGCTGCTTAAATAATACATATAACATTTCTACGTCAACATGAAATTACAAAATTATTGCGAGCGAAGCTGTGGGTATAAGCTAGTATTGAATAATAAGGAAAAAGGAGTTGAAATATTGTATAACAATAAATTTAAAATAATTTATGTAGATTTAAATGATTTATCAAATGACTGGTATCAAAATGGATGATACAAATTATAATGTTATTAAAAAAAATTGATTCAACTTTTTTCCAATAATAATAATTTAAAATTTGTGAAGTGTACAAAATTGGCTACAGACGTCGAGGATGTAGAGCAATTGGTACAGATAATAGAAAATAATCATATTGGAACAAATCACCGAGGAGTGACAGAGAATTTTGAAGAATTGAAATTTAAGTATTTTTATCCAAATATGATTAATTATATAAACAGATATATTAACAGTTGCCAATTATGTGCAGAAAACAAATATGATAGGAAACCATTAAATAAAAAGTTAAATTTTAACGAAACCCCAAAATTTATTGAACTCTTTTGTCGAGAGAGAAACACTCATTTTACTACACCAAATTCCCATACGGGAAATTCAGATATTGTGTCGCGGTATAAAATCGCGACATGAATGTTGTTGTTTTTATTGTTTGTTTTGTTTTTTTATGTTTCCCTTTTGTTCGGGGCGACGGGCGAACAAAATCGGAGGAACAAAATCACACACGCACTGACCGAATTAACGCACTGCACAATTTTATTGATGGTCACTTTTTTTATATAAATATATTTGTTTTGCTTAATTTGTTAAGCAAAACAAATTCGACACTCGCGGGCGAGATGCGGCCGGCGCGCGGAAGAGGAAAACTGAATAGTTCGTTTGAGCTGTCAAAGTTCTCTTGCTTTCTTCTCCTTTCTTTCGCTTTTGCTGTCGTTAAGTTAGCTCAGTGAGCGGCGGCGATCCGATGAGGGTATTGCCAGCCTCGCCATTACAATAGTAAATTGTCAAAACCTGGACTAAAGCTTTTGTACTTTTTAAACCTGTTTGAGGGAGAGGAATTTGAGAACATTTATGCTTTCGCCTATACGTACATGAGTGCCGCCAAAATGTATATTTCATTTTGGTGGGTGCAGGGGGGTATATGTAAATTTGCCAAACACACCTAGAAAAATCTGAAGAGATTTTTCGCATATAGGTATGGGTAAAGCCCCGACTGCGGACACTGGTTTCTGCGTAAGCCGCACTCTATGTATGTGGGAAGATAAATGGAAAGTGAGCGTCATAGGCGCTCATATTTTCTGATTTCGTTTAGTTCTTTTTGAGCAGGGTAGAAGGAGAGTGGCAAAAGCTTTGGTTTTTTTCTTAAATTTAATTAAATTATTTGTTTCCAAAAGTTGGATAATTTTCTTTTCTTTTTTTTAAATTGTGTTTTTTTGTTGAGTGGTGAAGTGGAGCTGTTGCCATCGTCGGACTGTGGCTGGAGGACAAGTGGTCCAAAGGGAGTATTTTTGCGCGCTGGTTTAGTTTTGCCAGCTAGTGTTTATTTTGCTTTATTTTATTTGTGGCAGTCGGCCATTTAGTGTTTTGAATTTGAGGAATTGAATAGAGTTGGACAGGTTGTGTTCGGTCGTGATTTATTTCGGTGAAGTGTTTCCGTCCAAGTAGTTTGATTGGGATTTGTTTGGCCGTTTTCCCCACCCTCTTCCTTATTCCTTTTTTTTGTTTGTGTCGTCCCGCATCAGAGCCAAGTTGTTGCTGGACATCGAATTTTATCGAAGTCCAGCTGGTGAATAGATTCTGCAAAGAATCGTGCGAGGGATTTCAGACAGGTTGGTCTGGTCCCGCAAATCAATTGCGTTTAAAGAAATATAATTTTTGGTGTATGAATAATTTCTTTTGGGTGATTGTCGGTTTGTGTTGATTTTGAAAAAGGGGTTTGTGTTCGGTATTATTTTCTTTGTGTCGAAAAAGATTTCCGTTTCTTTTATATATATATATATATATATATATTTGTATATATATATATATTGCGGCAGTTTCGGTGTAGGGTTTTAAAAGTTTAGTTATCAGGTTTTCGCGGGTTCGTGTTGTTCGTTCGGACGGGGATACCATACCGCGAGGGTCGTCTTAAATCCCACGCTTCGCGACTGTGCTTTTCGGGCAAATAGGGAATTTAATTATCGCGTGGGGATTTTCGATTTTAGTTTGTTTCATAAAGTTTAGTTAAAAATAGCGCGATAAGCTGGCGCCCAACGTGGGGCTATTTTTACTAAAGTTTTTAATAATTTTTTTTTAAATTTTTTTCTTATAATTTTTTTAAAATTTTTTTTAACAAATTTTTTTTTAAAGTTTTTTTTGTAATTAATTTTTTTCATTTATATCAAAATCTGTTTGTGCTGTTTTTGTTGGTTGTATTATTTCAGTTTTTTTATAATTTACTAATTCGTATTTTTATTTATTTAGTTTTTTTGGAATTTCTCTGGTTTCCAGTGAGAGTGCTGTCGACGGCGGAGTAGCGGCAGCGGGTTTTTTTTTTGTTGTTCGGTGAGTCCGTTCCGATTTTTTTTATTTGGTACAACACCAGCAATTTTTTTATTTAATTAATTTTATTTTAAATTTTAATTTTTTTTTGTAATTTTATTTAACAGTGGTGGTGTCGTCCGCCTTTAGCTGTTGTTTTTGTATTATTCTTTTTAAATTTCTTTATTATTTTATAGTTTTATTTTTATCAATTTTTTTATATATATATTTTTTTTTGATTTTTATTAATTTTTGATAATTTTTTTTTGAGTTTTGAGAAAGAAATTTTGTTTTAAATTTTTTTTTGCGGTGCCGCCCGCCTTAAAAGTTTCGTCGTTCCTGTTTTTTTTGTCCGTAATTTTTTTATTTTAAAAAAAAATTTTTTTTTTTTGGTTTTTTTTTTGAAAGTTTTTTTTTAAATTTCTTTACTTTTTTTGGAAAATTCTGTGAGCGTATTGAACGCTGGTTTCATTTTCTTTGGGGTTTCTTTTTGAGTTTTTTTTAATTTTTTGGTTTTTTTTTGTCCGTCTGATTCAATATGGAGATTAACCGATTAAACCAAGAGGAACTGGCATACGAGATGGAGGCTCGTGGGTTGCCAGTGACTCCGGTAGAGTCTATGAGGAAGTCCTTGAGGGCATCAAGGCAAATTGAGCGAAGGGAGTCCGTGGATGTCTTTGCGGGATATCCATTTGTTTTTGAGGAAGATAGGTTGGGTGTGGAGGGGAAGATTTCCGAAGTTGAAAAACTTATGGAAACCCCTCCCAAGGACGCAAAGTCGCCCGAATATTTAAAGATTTTGGCGAAATTAGAATGGCCGTTAGGTCGCCTTACTCGTTCGAGGCCAGCGAGTAAGGAAGAAGTAGTAGAGCAGATGGCGCTCAAAAATAGGGTCCTGTTGTTGTTGGGGGAACTCAACGAGGCGGTGGAGGATATTGGTGGCGGAGATGATGCCTTCGATGACAATCCAAGGCCATCCCGACCATCCAAGGGGCTTAGTAGGGAGTCTGCGGTTGAGGGAGAGCCTCAACCCGCCCCGAGACCATCCATCTCGTTGGGTGAGGTAGGATTTTTGAAGATAGAAAATTTATCGAAATGGGGTTTGAAATTCACTGGGGAATGGTCCGATATGTCCGTGCGTGCCTTTTTACAGAGGGTAGACGAGCTATGCGAGGCTCGGGGCGTTAGTGAAGCCCAGTTGTTTAGGGGAGCAGTGGAGCTTTTTTCTGGAAAAGCCCTGCTCTGGTTTAGGGATGTCCGCAGGACAGTTTCAGGCTGGCGAGAGTTGGTCGCCGAGCTGAAACTGTAATTCCTGCCCCCCAACTATGACGACATTTTGATGTCTGAGATTAGGCGACGGACTCAGGGTGGGACTGAGTCCATAGGTATCTATGTAGCGGCGATGAGGGGGTTGTTCGGTCGTCTGTCCGACCCCTTGTCAGAGAGGCGTATGCTGGGTCTGGTGATCGCAAACCTGTCCCCGTTTTACCAGACTCAGCTGGGCTTGGCTGAGCCTAAGTCCTTATCGGAGTTGGTTTCCTTGGGTCGGAAGCTGGAGGCTGTGCGGGCGAATGTAGAAGCATTCGTGCCGCCGCCCAGCAGCCGATCCAAGAATTTGTTGGAGCCAGACTTGGCGTACGTCTCTGCTGAACCCGAGGTTTCAGTGGTTAGGGCCCCTTTGCGTGACGCTAGGTTGGAGAGGAGAATTCAGGCTCCTCCCCAAAATTCTTTTAGGTGCTTCAATTGTAAGCGGTTTGGGCATGTTTTGAGCAACTGCCCTAGGGAAATTTATTGTTTCGGTTGTAGGCGGCCTGGTTTTTTGAAGCGTGATTGCCCCCGATGCTCTCAGAGAGCAGGGCAATCGCAGGAGCGCTCGGACAGGGAGGCGGCCCCGAGAGCGGCTCCGAGGGCCCGCGAAGAGTCGGGAAATGGGGAGCGAGCTCTTGTGGAAGCAGGGCAAGAAGTTCGCGAGGTTTAGGTAGGTTGCCTGCGGGCAACCAGCTGGCTAGGGAAAATAGTGGTAGGCCTCAGAGGCAACGTCCGTCCGAAATTTGTTTGAGTTTTTCTCTTTCAGGTAGAGAATTGGATAATAGGCCATATTTAGGTGTTAAAATTTTTGGAGTGCTTATGTTAGGGCTTTTGGATTCGGGGGCCACCAGGACGATTCTTGGTAGGCCAGGCTGGGACACATTAAAGTCCTGGGGGATAAGTTTATTGGCGTCTGCGGTCAGCAAGGTTGCGCTTGCTGATGGTGAAGAAGTTCCGGTTAGGGGGGTAGTTTCGGTCCCTTTCGAGGTAGAGGGCAAGTCGGTCCTCGTGGAATGCCTCGTAATACCGGATTTACCCCAATCATTGATTCTTGGAGTAGACTTTTGGTCTAAGGCCGGTGTAGTGCCAGATTTGGCCAAGAATCAGTGGAGGTTTTCCGACCAAGTCGAGGTCTCGTCAGTAGCGGCGATAGTTGATAGGTCTTCGTTGTCAACTAGGGAAAAATCGGTTCTTGAGGAGTTTGTTGCAGATGTTTTTAGGTCTATGCCTGAGGGACTTGGTTGTACACATTTGGTCGAACATCGGATTCGTACAAAGCCAAATGTGGAACCAGTCAAGCAGCGATACTATCCGGTATCGCCCGCTATTCAGAGGCGCATAGATGAGGAAATAGAGGATATGTTAGGAAAGGGTGTGATTGAGATTTTTCACAGCCCTTGGGCATCACCGGTTGTGATGATTAGGAAAAAGGATGGGAGTTATAGGTTTTGTGTCGACTATAGGACACTGAATAAAAATACGGATCGAGATAGTTACCCCCTCCCTTATATTTCGGCTACTTTAGATAAGCTAAAGGACGCCAAATATCTCTCTAGTTTGGATATAAAATCCGCTTATTGGCAGATCCCAGTAGAGAAGGAGTCTAGGGCCTGCACGGCATTTACAGTTCCGGGTAGGGGGCTCTACCAGTTCAAGCGCATGCCTTATGGCCTGCACAATGCGCCTGCAACTTGGCAGAGATTTATAGATGAGGTCCTTGGGGCTGACTTGGAACCCCATGTTTTCGTGTATTTGGACGATATTATTATTGTTACAAATACATTTGATAAGCATGTTGAGGTTCTGAAGGAGGTCCTGAGGAGGATTTGTTCGGCAGGACTTAGATTGAATAGGGAAAAATGTAATTTTTGTCTTTCTTCGCTACGGTACTTAGGTTATGTTGTTGATCGACAGGGCTTGCACGTTGACCCCGAGAAAGTTGAGGCAATGCTGAAAATTCAAGCGCCCAAAAATGTAAGGGAAGTCAGGTCGTTTGTTGGCACCATTTCTTGGTATCGTAGGTTCGTTTCGCTGATTTGGTTAAGCCTCTAACTGATCTTCTAAAGAAGAAGAACAGGTTTAGATGGTCGCCGGAGTGCGAGGACAGCTTTTTGAAGGCCAAGGAGCGCCTAGTGACGGCGCCAGTCCTGAGCTGTCCTGATTTCGAACGACCCTTCGTAGTTCAGACTGATGCTTCCGATTTTGGAATAGGTGCCGTTTTGACACAGCAGTTTGATGAAGGGGAGAAGGTCATTTCATATTTGAGCAGGTCGTTGAGTAGGTGCGAGAGGAATTATTCCACTACCGAGAAGGAGTGTTTGGCTGTTTTGTGGGCAGTTGAGAAGTTGAGGCCATACATCGAAGGGGTTAGGTTCACAGTGGTGACAGACCATTATTCGTTGGTATGGCTCAACAATTTGAAAGATCCTTGCGGTAGGTTGGCTAGGTGGGCTTTAAAGCTCCAGCAATACGATTATGAAATCATACATCGTAAGGGGAAAGATCATGTTGTGCCCGACATGCTTTCTAGAGGTGTCCCAGTCGTAGGGGAGGTAGATGGGCGTGTTAGAGATCCATGGGTGGATTCCATGGTTAGGAAAGTGGAGGATAAACCACTCGATTACCCAGCCTGGAGAATTGAAAATGGGGTGTTATATAAACACATAAAGGCAGGGACAAATAGTTTGTTTAGTGCTGGGTACGAGTGGAAGAGAGTTGTGGGCAAGAGTGATAGGCGCAGTATATTATTCGAGTGTCACGATAATCCATTATCGGGGCACATGGGCGTTAGGAAAACATACGCTAGGGTAATTGAGAAATATTATTGGCCGAAAATGAAGGCAGAGATAGCTAGATATATTAAAGGTTGTCAGGTTTGCCAGAGGGTGAAACCTGACAACAATAAGCCAGCTGGTTGTATGGTAGAGAGGACAAAGAAGTTAGAACCTTGGGAAATGATCTGCATAGATCTGGTGGGACCCTTGGTGAAGTCTAGTCGGGGATTTTGTTATATTTTAACGGTGGTTGACTACTTCACCAAATTCCCATTGTTGTTTCCGTTGCGAAATGCAACGGCAAAGAGTGTTTGCAAGGAGTTGGAAGACAATGTTTTCCTGCTCTTTGGAGTTCCGAGGTCCATTGTGTGCGACAATGGGCCACAGTTTCGCAGCAAGGAGCTGCAGAGTTTATGCGCGTCGTATGGTGTGCAGATGCGGTACACTGCACACTATCATCCGCAGGCCAATCCGGCCGAGCGGATCAACCAAATAATTAAGACCACTTTGAGAGCATATATTTCAGAAAACCATCGGACATGGGATTCTCATCTCTCAAAGGTGGCGTGCTGCATTCGAACATCGCAGCATGAGGTTTTGGGAGCGTCTCCATACTTCGTGAATTTTGGCCGAAATATGGCGGTCAGGGGTGATAGAGATTATAGACGAGTGGGAGACTCAGACCAACCGGACAGTAGTAGTGAGGACCGGGCCAAGTTAATGGCAGACTTGAGGGAAGACATACGGAAGAAGTTAGAAATGGCAAGTGCCAAGACAGCAAAGACTTACAATCTCAGACGTAGAGATGTACAGTATTTACCGCACGAGTTAGTATGGAGACGTAATTTTGTTTTGTCCGATGCTGCAAACTATTTTGCAGCGAAGTTAGCTCCGAAATTTGTTGGACCGTTTAGGGTTAAAAAGAGGGTGTCTCCGTGGACATATGTTTTGGAAGACGAAGACGGACGAGAAAAGGGGACATGGCATGTGCAGGACCTTAGGCCGCACATCGACTCAGGGTGATTTTCTCCGGTTAGATTCGAAAGTTGGCTGGTCTCAGGAGACCAAGCAACTTTCGCGGAGGTGGAGGTGGGGTTGTCGCGGTATAAAATCGCGACATGAATGTTGTTGTTTTTATTGTTTGTTTTGTTTTTTTATGTTTCCCTTTTGTTCGGGGCGACGGGCGAACAAAATCGGAGGAACAAAATCACACACGCACTGACCGAATTAACGCACTGCACAATTTTATTGATGGTCACTTTTTTTATATAAATATATTTGTTTTGCTTAATTTGTTAAGCAAAACAAATTCGACACTCGCGGGCGAGATGCGGCCGGCGCGCGGAAGAGGAAAACTGAATAGTTCGTTTGAGCTGTCAAAGTTCTCTTGCTTTCTTCTCCTTTCTTTCGCTTTTGCTTTCGTTAAGTTAGCTCAGTGAGCGGCGGCGATCCGATGAGGGTATTGCCAGCCTCGCCATTACAATAGTTAATTGTCAAAACCTGGACTAAAGCTTTTGTACTTTTTAAACCTGTTTGAGGGAGAGGAATTTGAGAACATTTATGCTTTCGCCTATACGTACATGAGTGCCGCCAAAATGTATATTTCATTTTGGTGGGTGCAGGGGGGTATATGTAAATTTGCCAAACACACCTAGAAAAATCTGAAGAGATTTTTCGCATATAGGTATGGGGAAAGCCCCGACTGCGGACACTGGTTTCTGCGTAAGCCGCACTCTATGTATGTGGGAAGATAAATGGAAAGTGAGCGTCATAGGCGCTCATATTTTCTGATTTCGTTTAGTTCTTTTTGAGCAGGGTAGAAGGAGAGTGGCAAAAGCTTTGGTTTTTTTCTTAAATTTAATTAAATTATTTGTTTCCAAAAGTTGGATAATTTTCTTTTCTTTTTTTTAAATTGTGTTTTTTTGTTGAGTGGTGAAGTGGAGCTGTTGCCATCGTCGGACTGTGGCTGGAGGACAAGTGGTCCAAAGGGAGTATTTTTGCGCGCTGGTTTAGTTTTGCCAGCTAGTGTTTATTTTGCTTTATTTTATTTGTGGCAGTCGGCCATTTAGTGTTTTGAATTTGAGGAATTGAATAGAGTTGGACAGGTTGTGTTCGGTCGTGATTTATTTTGGTGAAGTGTTTCCGTCCAAGTAGTTTGATTGGGATTTGTTTGGCCGTTTTCCCCACCCTCTTCCTTATTCCTTTTTTTTGTTTGTGTCGTCCCGCATCAGAGCCAAGTTGTTGCTGGACATCGAATTTTATCGAAGTCCAGCTGGTGAATAGATTCTGCAAAGAATCGTGCGAGGGATTTCAGACAGGTTGGTCTGGTCCCGCAAATCAATTGCGTTTAAAGAAATATAATTTTTGGTGTATGAATAATTTCTTTTGGGTGATTGTCGGTTTGTGTTGATTTTGAAAAAGGGGTTTGTGTTCGGTATTATTTTCTTTGTGTCGAAAAAGATTTCCGTTTCTTCTATATATATATATATATATATATATATATATATATATATATATTGCGGCAGTTTCGGTGTAGGGTTTTAAAAGTTTAGTTATCAGGTTTTCGCGGGTTCGTGTTGTTCGTTCGGACGGGGATACCATACCGCGAGGGTCGTCTTAAATCCCACGCTTCGCGACTGTGCTTTTCGGGCAAATAGGGAATTTAATTATCGCGTGGGGATTTTCGATTTTAGTTTGTTTCATAAAGTTTAGTTAAAAATAGCGCGATAATTGAAAGATTACATTCAATACTTTTAGAACATATAAGAATAATTAATCAAAGTAACGAAGATGTAGATACAGAAGAACTAATTATAAGAGCGGTAGGGGTTTATAACAACTCAATCCATTCTACTACAAAAGTAAAACCTATGGATTTTGTTAATAAGACAGATTTAAATTTTTCAAAAACTGCTCAAGACATGAAAACAAAAAAACAAAAAGTAAGGAAATTCCAAATTATAATCCTGAAAATTTACATATAAAAAATGCCCAAGCATTATCTCTCATGTGTTTTTTTCTCTATATCATGAGTTTACATCATATCTTAAAAAGTTAACACACCCAGAGAAAAAATCCTGTTAAATTAACCAATTTTTAACCAATTTTGTGTACATGTGAACAGTTTGTCATTAAACTGGGAAAACTGGTAAACAGGCGTTCATTCAAGTCATTGCTAGTAGCTCAGGGGTTAGGCAGTGGACCTCATAAACGGAAGTACGGGGATCAAATCCCCGTTCCGGCAAATGTTTTTTTAAATTTAATTTTTTTTTATGAAATTGTAGATTTTGTAAAAAAATAAACCACAGGTAATCCAAGTACCTGTACCTTATTTACCATTCTTTAACTTCTTTTCAAATTAACATTACCATTTAAAATAGATACCTTTTCACACTGAACTGGATTTGAACGCCGGACCTTCGGATCTTGAGTTCATCACTTTACCCTCTGTGCTACTGCGCTTCATAGATTCATGTCGTCAAAAGACCAATCTGAATTTGCAATCTATAAATTTATATTTAAAAAAAACTTTTCCAACTCAGACGCGATTCGAACACGGGACCTAAATGTAGTTGTAGTTTTTTGGAATTGTTTTTGTTTTGCGTACACATGTTTTTCATGTAAATATAACATGAATCGTGTTAATTAAAATACATGAAGATTTCTCTGGGTGCATGTTTTTTAAAGGTATGGTTTTCCTCCATCAAATGCATATTTAAATTTTGGGAACTATTATGTGCAAGTTATTACCCTACTATACTATATAACGGTACTCCACTTTAGCTTTAAATTCATCCATAGTGGAGTCAGCGAATTACAATATACATAAAGAATCTACATAGAAGGTTCTGTAAAATTCCATATTAATAAAGAAATAAGGAGAAGCTTCCAGAAACCTTTAATTTCACAACGACTCTTCTCCATTTCATCATCTTCTTTGTCTTTGGTGAAGAACATAGAAATGGGTGTTGTCAGCAACTTAATACTTATGAATACCACTGTAGCTAGAAGATAAGGTTTAGTCGTTAGCAGATTATAATACTGAGTTTTCGTAAAATAATGTTTGTATTAATCGAATTAAACCGGCTTTTTTTGAAAATCTTTTTTAACCCCCTCTAACAGAATCTATTCGTCCTGATCATGTGCAAAAGTTAATATTTGTCGAACGGTGTTATATGTACAACATTTTGGACGATTTCATGAAAATTACAGTACAAAGCATAACCTTATTTTAAAGCTGGAATTTGATGATCTAAAATTTTTATGAACAAGATGGGTTGCATTTTAATTCAAATATAAAATAAATATTTGAGAATTGAAGGCATCGGATAAAATCAAAAATTGTTTTATTACACGAAAAATGGCCCACACTGTGTGGTCTTAGATTTTAAATGCATTTTTTGATTTGAAATCGAATCAAAAAATGACTTGTAGTTTGATACAAAAATTGATTTTTTAGATTTGAAATTTTTTTTTACCTGTTTTTGTTTTGTCAATATAATTTACAAATCAAATTAAAAAACCCCCCTTGGATGTATATATACATATATACATTACTAATTTAAGATTTTTATTTTTTAGATTACCATAACGATTCTATTTTTATACCCTACACCTCATGAGGTATAGGTATATTCACTTTGGTCTGATGTTTGTAACACCAAGAAGGAGAAGTGTCCGGTATGGAAAAGTATATATATTCTTGATCAGCGTCACCTCCTGGGTTGATTTAGCCCTATCCGTCTGTCCGTCCTCTTTTATTGTAAACACGATTGCAGGAGCTAGAAGAAAGCTAGGGATCTCAAATTTTGGATTTATCCTTTTTAGGCCCTAGAAGGAGTTGGTATTGCAAATGGGCGAAATCGGTCGACTGCCACGTCTACCTCCCATATAAGTAAAAATCGTGTTTTTACCGAAATTTTAAGATTTCATCAAAACAGTATGAAATTTTGTATAGTGGGGTTTTCGGGGTCGCTGATTTCGAATTTTATGTCGGAATTTAAAAATTCAAGATGGCGGAACCAATATGGCGGCCGAAATTTTAAGATTTCATCAAAACAGTGTGAAATTTTGCATAGTGGGGCTTTCGGGGTCGCTGATTTCGATTTTGATGTCGGAATTTAAAAATTCAAGATGGCGGAACCAATATGGCGGCCGAAATTTTAAGATTTCATCAAAACAGTATGAAATTTTGTATAGTGGGGTTTTCGGGGTCGCTGATTTTGAATTTGATGTCGGAATTTAAAAATTCAAGATGGCGGAACATATATGGCGGCCGAAATTTTAAGATTTTATCAAAACAGTATGAAATTTTGTATAGGGGGGTTTTTGGGGTCGCTGATTTCGAATTCGATGTCGCATTTTCAAAATTTCATTTTCAAAATTCAAGACGGCGGATACAATTTGGCCCAGTAGGTGTAGGGTATATATAAGTCGGCTTGCCCGACAGAAACTTACTCAATTGTTTTTATATTAATACGAACCATAATGGCGAATGTGGAAATCACAAAAATTGAAACTGAAGCTGGATATATCGTTTGAGAGAATGAGCCCATCTTCATAATTCACAAATATTCCAAAATAATACATGGAGGAAATTAGAGCAACCATTCAGAAAATTAAAATTGAGATTTCAAAAAATTTCCAGGTAAATGAGGGGGAACTTTTATATGATTTGCAAAATACAATTGTAGATTTGGATCATTTGTTGTCAACGTTAACGATCCATACTAGAGGTAGAAGAGCGTTGATAAATTTAGGGGGTAGAGCAATAAAATGGTTATTTGACAATTTAGATGACGAGAATAAAGAAATAATAGATGAACATTTCTCGAAACTAAACGTTAATCAACACAATGTCATAGGGAATTTATACAAACAAATTAAAATCAACAATGATGTACAAAAATGTATGAAGGATATTAATTCAATGCTCCGATCAAATAGGGCTATATTCAACGAAAGTATTTCAAAATATATTATTACAAGTTTATCAATCATACAACATAATAAATGTGTATTGTTAATCAATCAAATTAAAAGTAGATTCGAGAGAATCCAGGAAAATATTTTAATGGCAAGATACAACATTATGAATAGATTTATTATAACAAATAAAGAAATTGATTTTTACAACATTAACAGTTTAAAATTGAGAAATTTAAAGGGCATTCTAGGGTCAATCGATTTTAAATCAACTTAGCGGTAAAGGTATCAATGTCGTCGCGTATGCCGATGATGTAGTTATCTTAGTACCGGAAATATTCTTGAACGTAATGAGAGAGTTGCCCGAAAATGCACTCACAGACATGTGCAATTGGGCCCGCACTAAGGGCCTTAATATAGACTCGGAAAAAACGGATTTAGTTCTAATTACTAGGAAATACAAAATTCCTCCATTTAGAGAAACAAAAATCAACAACGAAACTTTAGCAATAGCTCAACAGGCAAAATTTCTTGGGGTAATTCTTGATAGGAAATTGTCCTGGAACACAAATATCGAGGAACGCGTTAAAAAGGCGAATAATGCCTACTATGCATGCAAAAAAATGTTCGGTAAAACATGGGGTTTAAATCCTAAAGTGACCTATTGGATCTACACCTCTATAGTAAGACCAATTTTACTGTATGGGGTGTTGGTCTCGTGGACGGCCCTCGAAAAACGATCAACGGCAAAGAAACTGGAGAAACTCCAGCGTCAAGTGTGTGTTGGTATAGTGGGAGCCCTCAAAACAACATCTAAAGAGTCGCTTAACATGTTACTGCATCTAATACCAATATATCTTTTTGCCAAAGGAGTAGTCCAAAAAACTGCTTTACGGCTTAAAGAGTCAAATTGCTTTCGGTACAGGCTTATTGAAGATAGTAACTTAGATAATACTCTGTCTATTACTACTGATCTCCATATCTCCAAAAACATACTTTAACAGGAACTTTTCTATTAAAATTCCCTCAAGAGATTGTTGGTCATCCAGGCAGGGTGATTCAATAAACGCACTTCACATATATACTGATGGCTCTAAACAAGAAGAGGGGGTAGGGGCAGGTTTTTATGTCAATAACCTCAAGATAAGTAAATCATTTAAACTACCTTTTGGCTGCAGTATATTCCAGGCAGAGATAGTAGCAATCCAAAAAGCTGCTGAGCACTTCATAGGCACGACAGTCAATAAAGAGATTTATATCTATGTGGACAGTCAAGCCGCTCTTAAAGCTCTTAAAAATGTAACAATAAAATCAACAACAGTTGAACGCTGTTACGAGGTACTCGAGGGTCTTAGCGCAGACAACAAAGTTAGTCTAGTGTGGGTTCCGGGACACTGCGACATAGAAGGGAATGAAAGGGCGGATGGGTTGGCGAAGGAGGGAGTTAAATCAGACACTACGCCTTTGCTGGTCCCTGTACCTATTCAATACCACTATATGAAATAAGATAACAAAACTCTTTTAATCTCACAAAACAGATGGACGAACACAAGGCACAGCCACATTACTAAGATCTTCTGGCCAAAATACAGTAAACATCAATCCAACTACATCTTATCCCTCAACCGGGACGAATGCAGACTGACGGTAGGAGTTGTAACCGGACACTGTCTTATAGGACATCAAGCTTATAGGATGGGTCTGGTGTCCAACAACTGGTGTCGGAACTGTAACGAGCCTGATGAGGAGGAAACGCTTGAACATCTGCTCTGCTACTGCCCTGCGCTGGCAAGAAGCAGACTCAAAATACTAGGAGAGGCATTCTTCAAGTCAATTACGGAGGTGTCCAAATTAACAATCTCTCAATTGAAACACTTCGCGGTGCAGACCAAAACTTTCGGATTAGATAGAGATCACGGAGGAAGGACTGCGGATTTCGAGTGAATAGAGAGCCGTGGTAACACTATGGACCAGCATGGTCTATGTGAGGCAATTAGCCGCCACTCTAACCTAACCTAACCTAGGGTCAATCTCAAATGGCATAATAATTTTCGTGATTTTAATTCCAGAATTTTTTAATGAAAAATACTCCACTAATGTTATTTTGCCCATTCCAAACACAAAAAACATAGAAATTGATATAAATATGACCAGAATTGTCAGGGTAGATAATAATACACTTGTTGTGAATGACGAACATTTTTTGCCAAAAATGCAACTGCCAAACGAATGTATTGTGAATTTAATGCAAAACAGCTATGAAGAATGCTCCAGGGAGGAATTTAAGGAGAAACAAATACAAGAAATAGATATAGGTAATTTGATGTTATTATATATAAAAAAAAATTTCACGAATTTTTCTAACAATTTTACACATGTTTTACACATATTTTCTGAAGCGATATGAAAGCAAAGCAAATATTGTAATCCTTAATTTTAATGTATTATCTGAAAATTTAACCAAATTTATGACCAAATGATTGCCAAAATTTGTAAATCTCGATGAAATTGATGAAATGCACATAATCGGGACTGACAGATTCTGTTAGAGGGGGATAAAAAAAAATACCCGTGTCTCACAGTTTTTCTAGATCAATTCTTAAAACCATTTAAATCGCATTTATGCATTTTGCATTTTCCTCATGTACATAATAATTCTCCAAAAATACAGTTTTGATTGGATTATTATATATCTGTGGATACATTGGACGGACAAATCGTACCGCCCAATGTGTCATTCGCAGTATAAACAGGAAACGAGCGATATTTGAGTTAATCAATGATCGCTCGATTTCAAAGTAAGCATTAAGCATGAACTTCATTATGAAGTTCTCTATTTTGTATAATGCAAAGAGCAAAGAAGAAATATGCTTGGTAGGCAAAACTATGTTGGATGATGAAATATTCTAGCATAATGGTGAAATAGTTTTGTTTACATTGAAGGCTTCTTTGTTATTGCAGAGGCTAGAATAAGAATTTTGAATTAAATAAAGCCAGTTGGTACTTAAAGCTCAAACGGAGAGGTTTTTATTTCGGATATAAAAAAACTTAGCTCCTGCGATTATTCCCTCTTGTGTTTTCACACGTATACGATGAAAGCAGTCGTGTTTTCACACCTACACTACCGATCGTACAAGCAACAGCGCTCAGTTAATGTTCAGATTTCATGCGAGCAAAACCACGCTGCGCTATTTTATGATTTTAATTAATGCACTGAAAAAATGTTTAATATAAATTGGGAAGAGGAATTTTGATTTATCGAAAATGCTTTTGGAGAACTGAAATGTTTGGTTTGCCATAGAAAAGTTGCACGGGGACCTACATTTTATTTAAAAAGGCAATTTAGGTGTCATAAAAAATATGAGTCAATAATAAAATCAGGAAAGAAAAGAATAAATCTTTTTTTTTTATGGTTTTTTTTAATACTTCGAAAAAAATACCCAACTTATTATTGTAGGGTAATTAAAGTAAAATTTTTTTAAATTTATTTTATATCTCAATTTACTCAGTGTACTATATTGATAGAATTCTGCGGCTCTACGAGCTCTCTCAGCGCTGCACACAGGCTCAAAATTTTAATGTATGGGTCTTGGTTGACACTGCTCGAAATACATTTTTCACAATCCTGCTCACGGTTGGCTGCGACTAACCATGAAGATCAGATGTTCAAATGTTGATATAAGTTTTAAAGTTAGGCTGAGACCTCTTTGTACATACCTATATCACTTTGGTGGACATTTCGTCCGTAAAACAACAAGGTGCATAGCACCTGCAAGCTCTTAGAAACGGACAGTCCTCTGTTGTTCTCAGTTTCATCCATCTCCAACATGTCAATGACGACCTCAGCTGTTTCTTTGTCTAACCTGTACCATGAGTAAAAGTCGCCATGTCCATTTGGAATGGGTCCATACGTTCCTTGTAAGTTTAGCCCTTCTCGTTACGTCGTCCATAATCACGAAATCATTTCAATCACAAAACAGAAATGTTCAGTCATGAAACAACAACATTTGAGTCTCAATTCATCAATGTTCCGTTTCAATTCATCAATGGGCAGTTTCCGAAAAATTGAAACGTTTTGTTGTCAAAATCAGAACATTCTGTTTTGGCTGGAAATTGACCACGGTTCGGAACGTTTTGACAACGTTTCGTTTTGATTTTTTTCTCAGTGTATGAATATGCGCCATTGAATTTCATAGGTACATGGAAAGACTTGTTGGCCGGAATTGTGTGTTATACTCACTATATTCCATTAATCCATTAATAAAAAATCACAATTGAATTGATTTTAGTCATAATTACCAAGGCTGAGTATAAAATCCAAATCAGTGTTCATGACTAAAAATTTAAAATTATGTTTTTTAATTCATGAATCAATATTATGACTATAACATACGATTCCTGCTAAAAGTTCTCTCTGTGTACCTACGTGGCTTGCTCTATGCAATTTGCTTGAGCGAAAATCGTCCGATTGGAACGCTTGAGGTGTCAAAAGTTACGTATTAACCTCAGTAGGAAATTTTAACATGTTTGAAAAAATTTTATCTTCTACTTTGTTTCAATTTTGCCCGACCGTTAAGCATTTTCAGGCCGAAGCCGATACCGAAGGTCAACCAGTAGCCTATTACTCTGGCCAGCGCCGATACTTAATACAACACGTAGTAACGTAATTTTTCTATGGAGAAAAAATTTGAAAATTCGAAAATTCGAATTTTTGGTACTTTTCTAAAACTTGCAAGTACGTTCGTAAAAAATTAATTTTTGAGAAATCGTGTTTAAAGAAGTACCAAAAATTCGAATTTTAGAATTTTCAAATTTTTTTTCCATAGGAAAATTACGGTACTACGTGTTGCATTAAGTATCGGCGCTGGCAGGAATAATAGGCTGCTAGTTGACTTTCGGTATCGGCTTCGGTCTGAAAATGCTCACCGGTCGGGCAAAATTAAAACAAAGTAAGCTAAAAATTTTTCAAACATTTTAAAATTTCCATTACGCCACTTTTGACACCAAGCGTTCCGATCGGACGATTTTCACTCAAGCGAATGCGCGTATCGTGAGTCACGCGTGATTTTGTCGTGTTACGGCGTGACACGCATGATTTCAATTCGTGCGTGAATGTGCGTGATCGTGAGCGGCCATTCGTGATTATAAATATCTGTGGCGTTCGATATATTTATGATAGTTCAAAACATTTTATTAAATTTTCCACCGTCATTTAAATTTAATTTAAATGTTCGATGAACATAATCATTACGAAAGTAATCAATGGGCCGGGCCCTATCATGAGTGTCGTTTATACTACAATAATCGACCTGTGTCGTTTTATTTCATAAAATATCTATCCATTGTGAATCTGCTTATAATCGATATCGTTTTTTTTTCGACCGTGTCGTTATTTTACACGCATGGTTGGAGCATGATTGCAGCGATCATATTTACTTGCTACAATAATACTATGATTATAAAGACCATAGTTGGTTGGGGTTATTATGTAAATTATATTTTAATGATTATAGAGACCATATTATGATTTCAGAGATCATATTATGATTAGATTCCAACCATGCCAAAAACATGGTAGAGGCAATAATGTATATGATTGGATATTTAATATTAATAAGAGTATTCACGATCCGGAGTACTTGGGTAGATTTGTACTTTTCTGCAAACATAAGCACCAAAATATACAAACAAAATGTATATAAATGCTTAAATTCATTTCCAAAAATATTTCATAAAAAATTAATATACACATAAAAATGGCATATCGATACCTTAAAGCGCAACCATCCTATGTCCGTTTTCATGAAAATCGAGTTTTTGGCATTTTTGGATTCCTGAGAAGAAGCTGCATCGAATACGCTATTGTGGTTTGTGAAAATCTGACCGGAAGTGGTTAAAAATAAGAAAGTTCTATGTCCACAGAAGGATTTTTTTCGGGGGCCCAAATGTGCAATGTCCGAATTTTGAGTTGTTGTCTTTGTTTTTCCATAAAAATATAAAAACAGGTTTTTGTATTAGATTTTTGACACATTAAAATTCCTTCATTTTTATTTTCAAACTGTGAAATTTGATTGTTTGATATGAAAATACACCAGCTCCATCTAGTGTTTCAAGCAATAAATTATTTTTGGTTTGTGTTTTTGATAAATAAACAAATTCAATTTCAAAGAGCGCAGTTATTCTATGTCACGAAAATTGTATTGGACATAGTATAGTTGGGCCTCTTAGAACTCAAAATAATGAAATTTTGTATGAAAACAAATTTGAATGTCACAGAAGAATTCCATTTAATTTAAAACCATGACGAGTTTTCACTCAAACTTTTTTTCAACACTCCAAAGATGGATTAAGCTACATAAGAAAAATATTGGACCCAGAAAACAGAACTGCAATAATAACGAAAAATTTATTTCAAAACTTGTTTTGCGTTTTCTACAGTTTTGGAAAAATGGACATAGGATGGTTACGCTTTAAGGTATCGATATGATTAGTATATGTATGCATTTAGAACAAAAGAAATGCAAGGCAGTAGTAGCTAAACGTGCTAACGCGCTTCGACAGCAACCCAAGTATCCCAGGTTCAAATCTCGGCACGGCCAAACGTAAGTAAGTAAAGAAAAATGTATATGAACTATTATTTCTTAAATATAATATAACAATCAGCTAATATTACATTGAAATATTAATAATATAATTTAAAACAAGTGAAAAGTAGATGTTGAAATTCAATTGAAAATTGAATAAAAATTGGTTAACATGATTGTAACCATCATGCAAATTTTTGGCTGCAATCATTACATGTTTATTTTCAATCATGTAAATGGTTAGCTGCAATCATGTAAATGTTTAGTATGCAATCATGGCATGGTTGGTGCAATCATTTCGCCAATCATAATATGGTCCCCTTAAAATATGATCAGGTCAACCATGTTTTTTCTCTGCGTGTACGCTCATATTTGTCGTTCGGATTTTCGTAATCGATCTGATACTTTTCTTAAGTTTTTTCATGAAAAAATTAAAGAATTTAATGGAAAAATGTTTCATTTACGTTACAAAGTTGTTTTTGTAATTTTCACGAAGGATGTAAGTAAGAAAGTAGGTTGTTTACTCATAATTAATCATTGCCGATGACTTTTTCCAATCTATATTTTTCTAGACCAATTTAGGGTCGCTAAACACTAAAATCGCAATTATTTTTTTTTCCTTCGTGACATTTGCGAAATATTCGCAATTTTCGAATTTTGGGGTAGGAGTTTTCCTTACTTGAAAATATTGAAAGAACTGCAATTTTGATAGAACATAGCTTTATACATCCGACGAATATAAAATCATAACACTGCGTTACAGTCGCCCAGAACTTGGGGCGCCATCTAATACACGTTGTAGGTCTGTCCTAAAAATGAAAACTGCATACCAGGAATTTTGATTACACCCCCAAAATCTGAAGTTAGAAGAAAAAAACCAATTTTTGTCGGTGTTGCTCTTATTTTAATGATAACTTTAGAAGCGTGCAAAAACTATAGCTTGTTGAATAGAATAGAAACAGACGCTTCAATCGATGTATAACTTTCATTTGTATGATGAAAAACACAGAAGTTATTACTGTAAACATCGCGCAGACACAATTTTTCGACATTTTTCGCTTGACTCGGAATGGTCCATTTTTATTACTAGCGATAAGAAGAGATAATATTAGAAATGTAAATTACCACATGTAAAAGTGTTTAAATTTGGACAGACGAAGTAAAGTTTAAGCTAAAATTATCAGTTTCTAGCCAAATTGTTTTCTCATAAATAGACTAGTGTCAAAGGCATAGCCAGTATTTCATTTCTTCACACATTTGTGTTCGAATGGTCCATTTTTATTACTAGCGATAAGAATAGATAATATTCGAAATGTTAATTACCACATGTAAAACTGTTTCAATTTGGACAGTTTCTACACACAAAAAAATAATCGCTTGGTGCGAGGTTGTGGTAACAAATATTCGTCTGCAGCTCTAGTTTTCGCTTGAGAGAGACCCAACTTCGCTTGTAATACCAGAAGAAACGTTAAGATGTGCAATTCGGATATAACAACAGAATAGTAGATTGAAGCAGCCACTTTTTTCAGCTGACAGAACATTTCAAATAAAAAAGCTACCATGTAGCAACTGAATTCGCTTGTGAACCGTGACAACTAACATGCAGGAAGCAAAAGACCACAGTGTTGCAAATAAATTTTTATTTTAACTTTTGTGTTTTTATTTATTGATTTCTTCCTTTCAATCTAAGTTTCTTTTATCAAAATTCACAAAAATTAACATTTGACCAGCCATTACAAAGGCTGCAAACGGTTTTACGCATTTTAATTTTTTGATGCGTGACACCTTTTATCTTTATGTCACAAAAGGGTTGCTATAAGTGGTCTACACTTACGATTTATCGTATGCGATGTATAGTATGCGAGAATTTCGCTTATGTAGATGGGGTAATGGAAGTTTTTTTGTACAATTTCGGCGCTCTTTCAATTAGTGCTAATTTTTAATTTTGCCAAACCACAAAAATTTTAATTTGGCAAACAACAAAAATTTGTCAGCACCCGGCGTCAATTGACGCCGGTGTGGCATCCCCTTTAGTATATCATCCATCACTATTATGCATCAAATTTTGTGCATCACTATTATGCATCCATCTTGTTTATCTTTTACGCATTTTGAAAATATTTTTAAAACCTAATTATGATTAAACTATAATGAATTGCAAACAAAAAGAAGTGTTTTATGCTTCGAAAAATTGTGCGGAATAGTTTCCAATTTATTAACTTCGAAAAAACACGTATTTCAACATTTAAAATTTTTTGCAAATTTAATGAAATAATTAAATATTGCGTTTTATGAAAGCGCGTTAATTGTGGATATAAAACACCATATGTATTTGCAGTAAAAAGTATGTTGCCCATCAAATTCGTGTAAAAATTGAGAATTATTTCGCATTAAAAGTCTTGTGTTTATATATGAAAATAAATTATAAAATTATTTCTCTAGTTTTACAAGACAACATCAAACACATTTGCTTTCTTTTTCTTACGTTCTTTTTCGTAATACTTTTTTTTGTATATTTTTTTTCATTTGCACAATTTAAGTAAATTGTTGTTTCGCTCTTACACGTTAGCATTATTTTTGACATTCTTTTTGCAGTATCAGAGAGATGTTGCTGCGTCAAGACAGTAGATGTTGGGACAACAGATAGTAGATGCTGCAACATCTGAAAGTAGATGTTGTGACAGCCGCTAGCATTCGGTTGGCCGAAAATTCTGCTGCCCCAACAGTTTTTGTTTTCTGGGTGTAGCCAAATTGTTTTCTCATAAATTGCCTAGTGTCAAAGGCATAGCCAGTATTTCATTTCTTCACACATTTGTGTTCGTAAAATTTACTTACACTTTAAACTTTCTGTCATAAACTTAATTTTATATTGAAAAAATAAAGTAAAAAATTTAAATTAAATTTTTAGGGCGTGTTTCATTTATGCGGAGGTAAATTGGTGTACGAACGTATTGTACTCACATGTGCAGGGTATTTTTGCTTCAGTCAGACTTGTCTCTCTTACTTGTTTTTTGGTAAATTCGATTGGAAATGTTTTGAAACAGATTTTGGAAATGTTCCGAGATTTCCAAATCACCTATAAGTGGGTCAATGGGACTTAGACCAAATTTTTTTTGCTGGTTTCGATAGGAAATGTTTTGAAACGGATTTTTGACATTGTTCGAGGTTCTTATAAATGCGCCGCGTAATGTGAGGGTGTTTTCGCTTCGGCATTACCGAAGCTATAGATTTTGGTTTCTGTCTTTGAGTATAGGCCTGTATACAGAATACTGCACTTTAGTCAAAAAGTCTACTTACCGATTCCAATCCAGACTGGAATATGTCGACGACTTCCTAAATAACTAACAAATATAACAGTTATCACATTTCCAATTTCATAGCTGGAGGCTATTAGTCCCGAATAGCTTGATGGTATCTCAAACCGTTTCTCAATTGTTGTAATAACGGAATTAATATAGCCCGAACTCAACGCCTGCTGCAGTGTGACTAGCATCGACAACAGAAGAACGAATATTTTAATGCGGGCGAATTTTTGCACCCCGTTTGGCCGACAACTTAGGATACCACAATCGCGCGGCGGTATCCCGACATTGTCGTTCAGATCATTACTCTTATTGGTGATCGCAGAGTGTGAATGTAAGTTGCTGGGATACGCAGCAGCTCCAACCACTGCAGACGGCTGCCGGCTATGACACTTCCCCACAGTGTCCGTGCACACAGAAACATGACCCTGGATGTTGCTGTAGTTGTTTGACATCGTCGTTGATTTTGTTCCATCTAAGTCCAATGGGACCAGTGCCACATCGATGCTACTATCATCGCCACTGTTGGTTTCCAAATACAAGCCAGTCATTTGATACATCGATTCCTGCCGTCTAAAAAAAACAATTTAATCAAACTGAGATTTACACATTGTCGTCTTAGAACAGTACACTAAGCAGACCCTGTTTTCTTTCCAAAATTCAAATTTTATGATATTTGAATTTTTGGGGTCAAATTTGGTGTCAAAAGTTAAAAAGTTTAAATGGCGGATCCAATTTCAAAAACATTTTTTTTAAACAATAATTTTCTTTAATTTTTTTTTTGCATTTTTTAAAGTTTTTAAATTATTTTCATATATAAAAACGTTGTTGCGTATGAATGAGTGAACATCACGCCTAAACCACTGTTTATTTGTTTATCCGGAAGGTTTATATACTACTTTGAACTTCAAAATATATCTGGGATACTTTCCAGCACACATGGTATTATGCTTCTTATTCCAAAAGTGCAATTCAATGAGTAAAATTAGACAATGGTCAAGCATTTGACAAAAAAAAAACTAAACAAAACAAACAAATTTTGATTAAAACAATAATTTGTACAATTGAGAACTTCAAATCAGGCGTCACGCAATTACAAATATAAAAGTGTTTGTCTCGATTGATTGAATGATTGGTGATAGACTGACTCATCACCGCCCAGCCCAAACCGCTGAACCAAGAGTTCTGCAAGTTTTCTCTGGTGTTTTGGGGGTTCACGGAAAGCAACTCCGGGGTATTCAACTAGTGTACTATAAATGTGTTGCTTTGAAAATGAAGGCACAGCCTTAAAAGCATTTTGAATTTGGCTGAAAAAACAAAAAATATGCTTCGCAGATAGGGTTACCGAATTCTCTTGAGTAAAAAAGAGTACAAAGTGGCAGGGGTCCCAAACTCCTCGGTTTTAAACCACATATTTTTTATAAGACAAAAACAAAAGTTTTAGAATCCAATCTATGTTACAATTTTGAATATAACAATTTTTTTTCAAAAATTATAAAAAAATGTTTTTAGTATTTACATAAGTAACGAAATACAATGATTTATGCACAAAGTTTTTTTTTAAATCTGAAATACTAAAAAATCAATTTAAAATTTTGTAAAACTCACCAAATACCAACGTACACGACGATTCAAAATTAAAATTTACTACTTAGGTTTCTTTAGGTGGTAATGAATTTAAATTTGAAACTCCAAAGGGTCTAGATGACAAACAAATATAACGGATAAAAGGTATAACACAAAAATTTAGACTCTGTGTGCTAATGTTCCGATCCTTCCTCAAGAAATTGAAAAATTTATATTTATATTTATATTTGAATTGTTTTCGATGAAGGCATTAAAAATTGTTTTTAATATTGCGGTTAAAAAAGTGATAGGTTTCATACTAAATTTTTTGTTTTATTCCTAGCCTTTAAGAATTTTTGTAACTTTTTGAATGCAATGTGACGAAAGATGTTTCAAACTAATAAACATAGTATTCGAATTTTTGTATTCTAATTCTAACGAATAATAAAAATTGGTAACCTTTCTGAGACGATACATTCAGTTGTTATATGGTAAACTGCCAGGAGGTGGGCACCCTAAGGTTTTGAGACTATAACATTCGTTTGAAACATAATTTTGCGGAGATCTCGGGTTCGTTTAAAAGCTGAGTTCAATAAATTACAAAGATTTTCAATGGAACTTAAAAATTCCGAAAACTACGATTTTGGCAGTAGAAATAGCAAAAGTCTCCAAAATCGACTCTCCAAAAAAGGTGCCCAACTACTGGCACCCATTAACAATTCTCTGTAAACAATCGAAAATGAAGCATAAACCCTAGTATATAATTTGTATGTGTTATTTATTCTTTCAGTGGTTCACTCTGGCCATTTGAACTGAAAAAATAGGATTCGTGAGATTTTATTAGCAAAATAAATGGAAACATGTGAAAATATGGGTTATAATTGCATTCAGCTTCCCCCTAATATTCAGAACCCTAGTTTTTGCAAGTGAAATAGCTCCTTTGCATGTTGACATATTTGAAGTGAACAGCACGATGTTTACACGATGTTGTGTCAAGGGTGCCAGTAGGTGGGCACTTTTGCTATTCTGACAGAATCCCAGAATCCTCATCCCCATTTCCCAATATTGTTCCATTGTTTGTCGAAAACGTGAAGAATACAAACAATCTAAGAATTCCAATCATATTTTCCCTTCTACATTTATGAAAAACAGAAAATTAACAAAAACAAACTAATATAAAAACTAGAGAGTGGACTATCTTCGGCTATGCCGAAGCTGAAATACCCCCACACAGTAGGAAGAAGTACCTCGAACATAAAATTATGTGGTCTTAAGACCCCATTTTGAGCCACCGATAAATGTCCAAAATCCGTTTCTAAAAATTTCCAATCAAATCGACCAAAAAAAAAATTGGTCTCAAGACCCCATTTTGACCTTTACATATGTGGTTTCGGAACCTCGGAACATGTCAAAAATACGTTTCTAAACTTTTCCAATCGAATGCAGCAATAAAAAAGACTTGAAAATGTTGACCCTTTTTTTTCGGTGTATGGAAGCCACGCCCAGTTTTTGTCCGATTTGGCAGATTCTCGAACTTGATCTCAGTATTGAAGAGAAAAACATGTACCCAAAGTTTCAAGTCGATATCTCTAAAACTGCGACCGCTATCGTGCGGACGGACGGACGGACAGACGGACGGACAGACAGACGGACATCGCTTAATCGACTCCGGCGGTAATGTAGATCACGAATATATATACTTTTCAATACCGGACACGCCTCCTTATGGGCGTTACAAATGTTGTGTCAAAGTGAGTATACCCTGCCACAGTGTGTGGGGGTATAAAAAGAAAAACTAGAGAGTGGACTATCTTCGGCTATGACCAAGCTGAAATAGCCCCACACAATATGACCCATTTCGAAGTATCTCGAATATAAACAAATTTAGCTTTAGAACCCAATTTTGATCCATTTATTGGTGGTTTCGGAACCGCAGACCATGTCCAGAATCCGTTTCTAAAAATTCCAAACGAATACACTAAAAAAATTAAATTTGTCTTAATCCCCATTTTTGTCTTAAGGACCATTTCAAAAGTCCATTTTAAAACATTTCAAACAGAATACAGCAATACAACAAAAAATTTAAAACCCTATGAAAATGTTCGTGTTTTTTGTCATTTTGTATGGGAGCCCCCACAAGTTTTGGTCCGATTAGGCTTGATCTAAGTTTAGAGGAGAAAAACATGTACCCAAAGTTTCAAGCCTATATCTCCAAAACTGCGACCGCTATCGTGCGGACGGACAGACAGACAGACGGACAGGCATACGGACATGGCTTGATCGGCTCAGGAGGTGATGCTGATCAAGAATATATATACTTTTCCATGTCGGACATGCCTCTTTTGGGGTGTTACACACGTTGTGTCAAAGTTAGTGCACTCTGCCACAATAAGGGAGTTCACAAAGGTATCAACTCTGCAACCTGTGTTTTTGAAGGTTGTATTGAATCAGCTGCCAAATTTATTTATTTTCTTTTTTTATGCATGAAGGTCGAGATTTGACAAAGAAGCGTGGCACCTCCCATACAACACGTAACTTAAATAACAGCTAAGTAAGCACCTATTGGATATATTTTAATGAAATTTGGAATTGGACTGTATAGTATGTTTTCCCTGCTATGTGTCGAATATGGGAATAATTTGACAAGGGGCGTGGCAGCGCCCATAAAATTTTTTACCCCATATCACGGTTAAACGACTTTACTGTTTTTATTGAAATTTTAAGGTAAAACTGTGTAAGTAACGGAATTTGCAATAGGACATAAGAGGTTGGATTTGGACAACGGGGCGTGGCACCTCCCATGCAACAAAAAATATTATTAAAATGTAACTTAGTAACCATTGAATATTGAGTGGTGCATGCCACCAAGTGCGTCCTTGGACATTTTTTGGGTGAATCATACCGTGTGGGATTACAGCTGCCACCAAGTACTTCCTTGGTCATTTTTTTGGGTGAATCATACCGTGGAGGATTACAGCTGTCACCAAGTGCGTCCTTGAACATTTTTTGGGTGAATCTTGACTGGTGGGATTACAACTGGCACCAAGTTTCACGGGATTAACCATCAACTACAGCAAGTTTTAAAATAAAATAATGCACTTTTCACTTTGTTTAGTTAAAGTCGATTTGAGAATTAACGTTTGAAACCGACTCGAGAACTAACCCTTTTCTCGAATGTAAAACTAACGTTTGAAACCGACTCGAGAACTACCCTTTTCTCGAATCAAGAACTAACGTTTGAAACCGACTCGAGAACTAACTCTTTTCTCGACTCGAGAACTAACTCCCCTTTTTATTCAGAAAGCTATGATTCGCGAGTCGGTATCGAATCGGTTTCAAACGTTCGACATTAGAGAAACCTTTGATACAAAGTCGTTCTCAAGTCGATATCAAACCTGAGTACATTTTATTTATATTTTCCATTATATGGGTGCAACGCACCGTTATCCAAACTCAACCTCTTATGTCCTATTGCAAATTTCATTACTGACACAAATTTTAACTACAAGTTTAAATATAACACAACTCCACTTTTTGGTGCCAGAAATTTGATAACTGACTCTAAAAGCCCTTGATGCGCTGATCGCTCATATCGACGCCCCTTAACAAAAGTATAATGTTTCATTTGCCTTACGAAAAATATTATGTTTTTTTTTTGAATGGAAAAGTAGTATGTTTCGTTTTTTGGGACGAAGAATATTATATTTCAATAAGTTTGGTCGAAAACACACACACACTTTTCGGTTCTGGTCATGTACTGTTGACTATCATATTTCCAAACATGCTTCCGAAGACACATTTCCGCCTTCAAATCAATCCAAAAACATACATTTTCTGAAAATTTAATTTTTTAAACTGACAATTCAAAGTTTTTGCAGCCTGAAATATATTACTTTTCGTAAAAAAACTTGAAATGTGTAAGCGACAAAACGACAGCGAGATAAATCTAGCTAGCTACGATTGAAGCGTTCAAGTCAGTCGTGTAATGGTCGTGGCAACGGGTAGTCGGATTGATTTGTCATACATATTTCTCTGTACATTTATATAATTACATTAAATAATCATTTAAATACGTGTATTTGTTTACATTTAATCGGAACTCGACGATACCTTTCAGGTCAGAAGCGGGATTGGTGGAAAAAATAATTTCAATTTGCGTACGTCAACGAAACGAAAATTTAATTTTAAAGAAAATCACGATGATTTGTATACGTGTGTCAAAGTGAGACAACACGACATTCGCGACTTCATGTATAGTGCGGTATGAGTAAGACAACGAGTAATGTATTGCGCGTACAAGTGCATAAACGAAACGCTAACGAAATAAACGAAAACCCGAACGAAACGAATGCAAACGTAAAAGCATTAAAAACGAATTACAGTGATTGTACGATTAATACAAAGAGTGTATTGCGCGTACAAGTGATCAAACGAAATAAGAAACGTCACATACGTATACGTATACGAAAAACAAATAGAAACGGAAAAGCGGAGAAACGGTGGGCGTTAGCATACTTAACGAAGATAAAAAATGTCGTTTATGCATAGTTATCGGAAAAGCGGGGAAACGATTGCACACATTAACGAGTCAGTGAAACAACGAATATACGAAAAGCGAAGAAACGAATGCGCGTCTGGTGCGCGTAATCAAAACAAAAACGAAAATATCGAAGATCACAATGATTAAATTAACTACTCTAAAAGTGGAGAAACTTAAAGAATTGTTACGAGAAAGAGATTTAGATTCAACGGGCAATACAAACGAATTAGTGCAGCGTTTAATTGAAGCTCTCGGGAGTGACGAAATAACAATGGAGGACACAAGTACATCGGCACAAAAACAAATTGACGATTTGCGGCAAATGGTAGCGAGTATTGCTACATCGATTCAAGTATTGATTCAACAAAGAAGTGGCACAACGACAAGTGATACAGTGGAACAAATTGAAACCGTTGCGAGTAATATATCAGTAAATTCTGATGTTCATAATATGAATTTGTGAAACAAATATTCAGTTACAGAAATCGCGGAAACTTTGCCGGATTTTGATCCAACAAGTCAAACTGGACTTTCGATTGAACAGTTCATTGAGCGGGTTAACGGTTCATTAGCAGCCTACGAATGGGAGGAGAAGTGTTTGCTTTTGTCAGTGTTTGGCTCACTCGTAAAGTGGCCAAACGATATAA
Source organism: Heteromyza rotundicornis (assembly GCA_951394025.1). Lineage (NCBI taxonomy): Eukaryota > Metazoa > Arthropoda > Insecta > Diptera > Heleomyzidae > Heteromyza > Heteromyza rotundicornis. Next base: position 25,971,615 of record OX596013.1, on the reverse strand, counting down.
AAAAAGAGAGAAGGGGTGGAAAATGGAGAATTAGCAAAATATAATTAAAGGCGTGTAGGATGTAGGTTTTTAAGTATGTTTTATTGATAAAGGAGCACAAAGGTTGCTTACTTGCGACGGATGTCGTAGGATACAAAAGTAAGCTTATGTAAATAAAAAGCACTGCAGCACGGGATGATGCAGGAGCGTAAAAATATACGTGGTTGACTCGTTCGATGCTGATACAAGAAGAAGGAAGTTAAAGTTACGGAAATGACAGAAGGTCGTCATATTGAGTTAAACCAGTTTTGGGACACAGCTTAACAGAATGTTAAGCGGTGTTCCAGTAGGTTTAATGGTATAAAGTTGGTTGCCGTACAATTCCGTATACAGGGTGGCAAACAGGGTGTTTTGACGTAAACATTCCGCCCACCTTGCAGTAACTAACGCTGCAAAAAAATTGTAGATTAGTACATGTAGTTTGTATGGTATAAAAGCATAGTGACATCGAGCATATAAAAAAAAATTATTTTAAAAGTTTATTTATTTAGAAAAAGTAATTTATTCGTAGAATTATCGCTAAAAAGGTAGCGAGGGCCAAATAGGGGCCGCAACGGATGTTTCACACGACGTGGGTCATAAGGGACCCCGGATCTCTCATGCGAGATCTGAGCCAGAAAGGACCCTGCCGAAGGCTGTGCTTGGGTAAGAAGGAACCCCAGGATTTCAAATAAATCCAACCAGCACAGTCTTCGAATACACGTCGAAACCGAACACGAGCGCGGCGATATATTAAGCGTAGCATTAATACCAGATTATGTATTTTCAATTCCAGATGTGTATTGAAGTTATGTTGGAGAAAAAGTCTAGGTGCTAAATTGCGTAAAGAGTTAGGTCGAATATCTAATTGAAATTTCGATTTAATGGCAAGAGCTTTGACGTAAAATTTGAATTGGTCACGCTGGGTTGAATTGACGAAGCGGTTGTCAAAAAACTTAGCCGCAGCAGTCATAAACTTTTTCTTATGTAATTTACGGGAAATTTGACTAAAAATATCACATTGAATTTTATCTAATAAAAGGTTTCGATGAAAAGCGATGCCGATAGGGATATACATCGGCGAGCTTTGCCAGTAAATGGCATATGCCAATGCATGGTATGGCCTTTGATGATCACGAAGTGATGAAATTGTAAATTTTGGAAAATTGGTTGGTAGTACGAGGGTCGCTGCCTCGCTTTTTCTCTGCGAATCGATAGGAGAATCGAGAGTAATGTAACAATGCTTGCTAGGAGTAGCAGCACCAGATTGAATACTCTCTATAATTCTTGACTAAGTCGGTATCGAAGGAAGTTTCAATAACTTCCTCGTGCGATCAGAAATAAACCTAGTTTCTGACGCAGAGTCTATCAGCGCACTTGCTGAGTAGACGGTGCCCAAGTGGCAAATGTTCACATCGGCTGTACCGAAAAGTACATAAGTAGCGCTAAAAGTGAAGCATTTCTGAATATTAAGAATTGGCTCAGCTTGGAGAGAAGTGGACTGTATTGATTGGTGAAGTGTTTGTGGATGACAGTTTACAGAAGGGCGGGACCCTGGATGAAAACTTCCATCGTAGAATGGGAAAGTTGATTGCAAATCATTAATTTCGATAGGGCGTAACCCTGAAGGAAAAGTTCCATTGACTAAAGATTGTGCACATGGAGAAAGAATATGTTCAAGAGGGCGGGGCCCTAAAGGAAAAGGTTAATTGGTTGAAGGCTGAAATTGTGAAACATTATTTTCTATAGGACGGGGCCCTAAAGGAAAACTTCCATCGTAGAATGGGAAAGTTGATTGGAAATCATTAATTTCAATAGGGCGTAACCCTGAGTGAGAAGTGGCAATGATTGAAGTTGGGGCAAAAGGTGAAACAATATGTTCAAGAGGGCGGGGCCCTAAAGGAAAAGTTTCCTTGGTTGAAGGCTGAAATTGTAAAACATTATTTTCTATAGGACGGGGCCCTAAAGGAAAATGTTCACTGGGTGATGGAAGCAGGAATTTTTTGTATTTATTTATTTATAACCGAACAGTACGGTCCCCCGCTTAATTGCACAAAGGACAAGTTCGGTTAAATGAATCGATGAAGAGAATTGCACACTACTGTGGTGTGACATATAATCACCGGTATGAAGCAAATAAACAAAAAAATATTGGCCAAACTATGGTGGCACCGTAACTAAGAGGAGCACAATGGAACTGAGGGAAATAAAGGGGAGCACAAATAAACAAACAATGAATCTTTTTGAGAAGAAATACACATTAGAATAATAAAAAATTTAGAGAATTGCATATTTCATATAGCAAGAAAATAACTCACTTGCACACTTGTTGTGATTGTTGCTTTTCGTTTTGGTTTACTAGTTTGTGTTTTCTATTCTGTTTTGTGTAGTTATTGTGTTTCACTTTCGATTATTATTTGTGCTAGTTAATTTGTCTAATGTAACTTTTTCCTTCACTATGTTCGCTCACTTCGATTTTTTCACTATTTGTATTTATGTATTTAAATAGTAATTTACATTTTTATTTATGTACTTATGTTTATAATTTAATTTAAATGAAAACTAAAAACGAAAGCAATGAGAAAGATCTGTCAAAGTGGTAGAGTGCCGAAAGCTTTTGCTGGTGGAAAGTTAAAATAAGAAGAGAGGCAATAGGGTTGCCAACTATTTTTGCAACTTTAAAATTAAAGTAATGTTTTATATGCAGATTAAAGAATTTGAATAGGATTTAAATACGATTTAAACCTATTTTGCTACGTTAAGTCAGATTTTAACGAATTATGGACGATGCACAATCGGAGTATTGTGTCGTTTTTTTATTTTATTCTGCTTTTGTTCACTTTGTGGTAATTTTATTTCTCATTGGTTCTTTGGGCCTTTCTTTTGGGGCTTTCCGCACGTTCCACGAAAATGAACAAATTAACGCAGAGAAAGATTATTGTGTTTTTATTGTTGTTGTATTTCTCGACTAAGTGTCGGAAGAAATGCTCTTTTTTTTGTACATACAAAAAAAACTATGCTTTTATACAAACTACACGTACCTTGAATTTTTGTTGTAATGTTGAATGTTGTATTTTTGCTGTTTGCCGTCAGCTTTTCCACAGTTCCTTCGGAGAAGATTCGCTCGTAAAACGCTAAAAACGCTGGAAAAGTTGAAACCTCGGCGGAGCTTGGAGCGTCGAAGATGCTGCCAAAATATGCAGAAGTGCTGAAGCTAATTTTTACGACGGATGTCGTTCTCAAAATCCGAATCCGGTTCGAAGGACCAAATGTTTGGCTCACTCGTAAAGTGGCCAAACGATATAAAAAAAGAGAGAAGGGGTGGAAAATGGAGAATTAGCAAAATATAATTAAAGGCGTGTAGGATGTAGGTTTTTAAGTATGTTTTATTGATAAAGGAGCACAAAGGTTGCTTACTTGCGACGGATGTCGTAGGATACAAAAGTAAGCTTATGTAAATAAAAAGCACTGCAGCACGGGATGATGCAGGAGCGTAAAAATATACGTGGTTGACTCGTTCGATGCTGATACAAGAAGAAGGAAGTTAAAGTTACGGAAATGACAGAAGGTCGTCATATTGAGTTAAACCAGTTTTGGGACACAGCTTAACAGAATGTTAAGCGGTGTTCCAGTAGGTTTAATGGTATAAAGTTGGTTGCCGTACAATTCCGTATACAGGGTGGCAAACAGGGTGTTTTGACGTAAACAGTCAGTGTACAGCATCGATGCATCGCCAACGCTGCATTTGAATTGGCGTGATTTTTCGAAAAGTATGAAAGACGAATTTGGCAGTACGTTTGACGAAGCTGACATAAATTTTACAATGAGAGCGGCTGTGCGAAAACATGAGGAACGAGTGGTTTACTATTGTTTTAGAATGTGTGCGTTGGGCCGTCGTTTTGATTTGAGTGAATCCGCAATAATTAAATATACACGCGAAGGTCTCAAACATCGTGAACTTCAATTGGCTATCGCAGCGGTACGATTTAGTTCCATGAAAGAAATGCGAGAAACTTTTTTGAAAAATTTACCGTCAACACGGTACACGAAAAACAATGACAGCAAAGTGAAAAGCGAACCAAGTGACGTAACAGAATTTGCGAAAACCGACAATTAACCGATATTATGTTATAACTACGCCGAAGAAGGGTATATCGCGAGCAAGTGCACGAAACCCCAGCGCTGGCGCAGGTGTAACGATTGCAATAAAGTGCACGCAAAAAGTGAGCCAGAAGATTGCGGCAAACAATACGCGACAATTCGAAAAATGGATTGTGACATGAAAAATAATAAATTTACAAAAAAGTTAAAGTGTGCGACAAAATAGTATTAGCATTTTTTGATACTGGAAGCGAGTGTAGCATGAATAGGCGGTCGATCGCGAACTCATTAAATTGTGAGACGGAGAAGTGCTTAATGACGATTAAAGGGATTTGTGGATTTCGAATAGCGCGAATGAAAAAATGGTAACAAACAAAAATGGTACAAACGTGGCAATCGAACTGTTCATTGTCGATGACGCGATTCTAATGACCGAGGTTCTAATAGGACAAGAATTAGTTGAAAACGAAGACATTTGCGTAATTATTTCGAAATCTGACATAAGATTTACAAATCGCAAAATAGCAAATATAACCGAAAAGAAAGCAATCAACGAAAACAAAACTAAAAATGGTGTCGACGACAATAAACTTTTGAACGAATACAGTAACGTATCCGCCAGTCAAACGAATCTCGTTAAAGTGTTCATCCAACCGACAGATTGGTTGTTCAGCATGCAACTACAAGATAACAAAATAAAAGCAACTGTCGAGAAAATTCAAAAAGACGGACCTGCGAACGCTCTGTATAAAATTTAACACGGGTGCTTTGCAAAGCTCTACGGTGGAAAATTCTTAACGATTGCCATAACAGCGCTGGCCACCTCGGCGTGGACAAAACGATGGATAGGCTGTCAAATTCATTTTGGTTCCCGAGAATGCGAAACTACACGAAATCCTACATAAAGTCCTGCGTCGAATGCGACTCTCATAAACATCGAAGCGGAAAAACAGATATTCTACAGAATCGAATATTGCTGACCCTGCATGACACGAACGAGAACTAGCTGCGCAACGAGTAGATCTTCAAAGAGAGAAAGCAAAACAGCGATACGACGATGCACACGCAGAACCGAAAGACTACAACGTAGGCGATTTAGTGCTTGTTGAGAACGAGCCTTCCAGCACAGGATTTTCACGAAAATTATAATGCACTTTATAGTCACTAAAAAACTTGACAAAGACCGGTATGTAATCGAAGATTTACCGGGTTCACAACGTAAGCAGCGACAATACGTATTAAGGCATTCAATCCTGGGATCCCGAATCCCGAAATCCCGGGATCCCGGACGTTTTCTCAATCCCGGAAACCCGGGATTTTCAGTCCGGAATCCCGGGATTCAAAAAAAGCAGATTTAGTGCTACACACACAAAAATTACCAAATTTTTGTCAATAACGGTTAACAAACAATTTTTATCGATCTGAATAAAATTTTTTGAATTTAAACAATTTTTTTTTTGCAAAAAAGATATATGTTTTAAACAACAATTCGTGTATCCGTTCCAGCTATAATACTAAAACTACTGAAAGTAACTTTTTCGTGTGTAGCATGAAATGGAGCTGGCAGAATTTTATGATTATATTCAGATTCAGGTGACAAAAAAAAATGATTTGTTCGATCAATGTAATTTAAAAAGAATTACTTTCGGTTCGACTTATTTATTTTAAATATTTTTTGTTTTGTTTAATGTTATATTTAATAAATATTATTTCTTTGTCGAATTAAAATGAAATTAAACTTAAAATATTGTTGCAACAATTTTTCTTTAATTTTATATTAATTATTGTATTTAATTGGAAAATCCCGAAAATCCCGAACAAATCCCGGGATTGTAATTTCAAATCCCGAAATCCCGGGATTTTCAAAAACACTTCGGGATTGAATGCCTTAATACGTATCCATTCAAGCATCAGATACATTCAAACCGTGGTGCACATTGCTCCCTGTCGACGACGACACCAGCGATGAAGTTATTCCAAGACGACAGACACGAGGTCGCATCAAAAAGTCAGGATTGGCCGGCTGTAAGCGACAAAACGACAGCGAGATAAATCTAGCTAGCTACGATTGAAGCGTCCAAGTCAGTCGTGTAATGGTCGTGGCAACGGGTAGTCGGATGGATTTGTCATACATATTTCTCTATACATTTACATAATTACGTTAAATAATCATTTAAATACGTGTATTTGTTTACATTTAATCGGAACTCGGCGATACCTTTCAAATGTAATAGTCTGCGTGGCAAAACTGTGAATCATAATAGTTTTCTCTGGAAAACCCGAAATATAATAATTTTCGACAAACAAGTTGAATTATAATAGTTTTCTCGGAATATTGAAACATAATAATTTTCGTAAGGCAATTGAAACATTATACTTTTCTTAAGGGGCGTCGATATAGGGTAACGGTTTTTCGCATCAGCTCCAGTATGTAAGTAACACTGACCTTTGAGTAGATTTGATACCATAACTTTTGGACGGATCATTAGATTTTAAAAATGTTAAATGTTTTTTAAAGCCTGTTCTACAATATTGTGGAACATTATGCTGTCGTATCTGTTTAAGTGTATGAGATAAAAGAGCACAAACTCATACTTTTTCAAAGTCAAATTTTGTTGAGTTGTGTAATCAGTAAACCCGCTTATCCTTGATGTGGGCTAACTAATAGTATATACGGTGCAACGCCACTTCTGCAATTATTCTGATATTCGATGCATAGCTTGGAAAATACATTATATGTCCGTGCCAAATTTAATTAAAATATATTCAAGTTGCCAAGCCCCTTTGTCCAATCCGAACCTCACAGGTCGGTACATATATAATTCATCCTCAAAGTTTCAATTGAATCGGTTTAGCCCTGATGGTCGGACAAACAGACAGACAGACACACAATTCAATTTATAATATACATTGAACATTAAAAAAAAAAAAAATGAGGAAAGAAATTTTTTTTTTTAAATTAAGAAAGAAATTTTTTTTTACTAAAATGTTACACTAAATGCACAACAGGTTGGTCAACTGTTAACATTATTTAACAGAGTCTAAATGCATTATATATATACATATTTTGTACTAAAAGTATACTTTGAATTAAAAAAAAAAGCGCCTAGAACTATATTTTGTTTTTTTTAAATATACCTTGGTTTTTTTTTAAACTAAAAACAAAAATTTACTGCAGAAAAATAATTTAATTTTAACATGTTTCTTTCATGCATTAAACAGAATTGCAGCAGTTGACGGTTGGGCGGACGACGGCTATGCTACCGTCGAATCAAAATCTGCCCTGAGAAAACAGAATTGTGGCGGTGGCGGCAATCACTTGGCAGATGCAAATCAATGGTGTCCTATGGTGAAAATAATGGAAGTGGGTAATTTTTTAGCTGAAAAGGGTAATGTACATTTTTCAGGGCATTTTCAAAAACACAATAGCCCTGTTTTATTTGTGTTGTGGGTACAATTAGCGGTAGTGTTGTTGATACAATAAGATCGCCATACACAATTTTAGATACTTGTAAACTTCTAGGGTGCAATCGCGTATCTTGATATCAAACGAAATCGACAGTATTCCATCATTTAAGTTTCGTTTTTGGTTTCGTATTTGGTCGGAACACTATCGAAACACATTCGACACCATATTAGCTGTCGAAGTCAAGTCGAAAAACATGATTGTACCTCTGAAATAAAAAACCAATTGCAATTTTTTTACATCTTTATTACTTGACAACACTTCAAATACTATTGGAATTAATTAAATAGCAAAAAAACAGCAACAAAACAAAAAAATTTTATATTTTAAAATTAGTCATGGAAATTTGCATTTAATTCGGCTTTTTTTTCGCCCGCTTCAGTGAATTTCAAAAATATTGGCATTACTGATGCCATATTGCAACCCTATACCGTCAACCGTCGACCTGAAAATAGAAATAAATAAGTTCGGCGGCTACCGACCTACCGCTTTACCGCCTCCGTCCCGATTCCGTGCATTCCCATCTAGTTGCGTGTGTTTTAATTTTGACAGCGGCTAGCCGTCGTCAGCCCAACCGTCAACTGCTGCAATTCTGTTCGCTGCATTAGTGTAGCTAAAGTGTCTTTGAACATCTTAACCCCCTAACGTTAGTTTTTGAGGAAATTATTTTTTTTTTAAATAAAAATTTTAATTTTTGAAATTTGAAAAATCCTTTTTTTTATTCTTGGTTATTTAGACCACATAATATTTACTTTAATGGGGTAAAGATGTTCAGCAACATTATTGCTAGGGTTAAAGATAATGTGTTCAAGATAATAACACCATATCACTTACCGTACCATTAAAAAGTTGTTGTAACAAAAAGTGAAGTAATCTCCTTGGATCTTTCAGAATGTGTTATCAGTAGAGCTCGGAAAAGCTCGCCCTGGCTTCATGCTTCTTTTGCTTATTTTACCGATTTTTTACGTGCTTGCTTGTTTTGATTTTTGTTAAATAACCTTTTTTCATACTTTTTAGCTATTTCATCACTGCACGAACTGATGTTCGCGTCGTTTGAGTATTTGTAAGGTACTGATTTTATTTTAATAAAACACCTAAATATATAGGCACAAAAATGCACTTAAAACTAGACAGAATTAGAATATTATCAGCAGAGGCACGATAAGCGACCCTCGCACAGGCTATAAACTATTTATTACTTGTGTGTTTACTTTTCTTAATAGCGACAATAATAGAATACATTAGAATTGTAAATGGCCACACAGCTTCAACTCAAACTGAGTGTTACTAAACATAGGTTATGATGTGTGAGACACATCTTCTGTTTGACATTTTTTATTACTAGCGATAATTATAGATAATATTAGAAATGTAAAAGTGTTCATAAGTATTTTGAACATTCTGCCGGGGGACAGAAAAGACGATAGTTGCAATGTAAAGTGTTCATAAGTATTTTGAACATTCTGCCGGGGAATAGAAAAGACGTTGACACTAATTTTTCTTACGATAACTATAGCTATTATAATAATAAACAAAACTACCAGAACAAAAAAGTATGCTCGCTGATGTGATGGAATTTTAGACCTTTGAGATGTAGATTATCCGCGTGCAGTTTGCTTCTTCAGTTGATCAATTTCCTTGGTGTGATTGATGACAACCGATTCTAGAGGTTTTTATGGGAAGCTCGGATAAGTTTTCAATTTCCTTCGTCAAAGATGTGGTGTTGATACGAAATGACCGTAGCTGCTTACGACATCAAGATACTCTCTTTGACTGATTGTTTTTTGCCGAAAATTCTGACAATTTTATCTTTCCAACGTTTCCACCATTTCCAACAGTGACTTTGAATTTGTGGAATTAATTTTCCTTCAGAATTTAAAATAAGTATTTCATTATTTGTGCTGACTGGATCCAGATGCTTCGTCGATATTATGCACTGATTTTGTGCGCACCATGCTTCACGGTACCGACGTCCTCCTTTATAGTTTCCGCCTCGATCACGGACATCCTGATCATGGCCGTTTCGGTGATGAACACTACCTCGTTCCTTGCTCTCACGATAACATCTGCGTTGTAGGATTTTACCAGAAAATGTCTTCTCAATTTGTGGTTGTTGCTGTTTGGTGAACCTCCTCATCTTAAACCCAGTTGGTCTATGTTCTACAAATGGAACGTCTTCCACAATAGATTGAATGTCTATATAGCTCCCACACTCTCTAAACAACTTCTTGTCGCCATTGTCCTCTTCCGGAATATGACTCTCCCTGGCTCCTTCTTCGATACCGTATTTTTCTGGTATCAACTCGCGCTCTTCATAGCATTCGGTTTCATTCCACCGTTTGTCGCCTTCCGTCGAGCTATCTACAGGTTTCTCAGCTGCATTCACATCTTCCTGTTTTTCATCACCATTGTGAATGGTGTCTTCCGCCTCGCATTTGAATGATGATCCAATAGCATATGCGAGCTTTTCGCTTGTGTCGAGCTAGTACAATTTTCTTGAAAAACCTTTGAAATATTCATCGGTGACTTTTTTTTTGTAAGCAATTATGTCGTCGTCCACGAAGGCCATGCCATATGTTAATTCTTTTTGTATGTTCCAACACTGTTGTTCTATATTGTTATATATCATGTCAGTTTTATCATGCGGCGGTAGCTCTTCAAATGCTGCCGTTACTGATGCGAACAGTTCGTTGAGCGATTGTTTTGCTATTAACTTTTGTTTTGTGATTAACTTTCGGAGGTTCCCCATTCTCCTAAGGAATATCCTCATGTGTGGTGTGTCACATTCAAACATCTTGTGTAGTTTAAATATGGTGGTGCAATAATAAATTTAAAAAATTTTCACTGTTCCGGTGTTAAAGCCTCGGTTACGCTTATCTCACTTTTAGGCCGTGAGAAACGCCACTTATATAAAATTTTTAAGTTTCCTTCGCCCTTTAGCGACTTAGAAAATTTAAAAACTGTTACCACGACTGTGACTTTAATTTCACTAGATCGTTTCCTCGAAGGACCAATGCACGAATATATTTCAACTCGCTTTGGCCTTTCTATACCACCAAAAAAATACAAACCTCTAATCGTTTCGAGTACTTCTGAAATACTCTCGAATTGAGTATTTGTATGATACTCAAAAGTTCGACGGACCAATGCACGAACTGATGTTCGCGTCGTTTGAGTATTTGTAAGGTACTGATTTTATTTTTTTTTTTTTGTATGAGATTTTGTTGAGCCTTGTGATCAAAGAGTTGATCAAAGACTGATTGAATTTATTTGATTAATCTTTCGTTATAAGATAAATCAAAGACTCCCAACAATTGCACGAACTGTTCGAAGGACCAATGCACGAACTGATGTTCGCGTCGTTTGAGTATTTGTAAGGTACTGATTTTATTTTAATAAAACACCTAAATATATAGGCACAAAAATGCACTTAAAACTGGACAGAATTAGAATATTATCAGCAGAGGCACGATAAGCGACCCCCGCACAGGCTATAAACTATTTATTACTTGTGTGTGTACTTTTCTTAATAGCGACAATAATAGAATACATTAGAATTGTAAATGGCCACACAGCCTCAACTCAAACTGAGTGTTACTAAACATAGGTTATGATGTGTGAGACACATCTTCTGTTTGACATTTTTTTATTACTAGCGATAATTATAGATAATATTAGAAATGTAAAAGTGTTCATAAGTATTTTGAACAATCACTTTTTCTTTAAAAATCAAAGTTACCAAGGATACTGAATTAAATTTAAAATTTTTCTTTAAAATTTCATACGGAATTCAATCTTAGTGAAAAAAGTAATAAAAATGTGTCCTGAATTTTGGCTTAAATTAAAAAATTATTTACACTTTTATACAAATTTACCAAAAATACCATTTTAAAAAAATTCTGAAATTATAGGCAAAATTGCTTTTTTTAACACTGAGAGGAAAATATTTTAAAATTAGACAAAAATGTTTTAAAATTAAAAAATTTTGTTTTTAAAAGAGAACTTTGTACCTACAGATTTAAAAAATTGCGCTAAAAACAAATTTTAAAACGCAAATGTTTAATTTTAAAACACTTTTTTAAAAAAATTTTGAAAAAATTTTGTTTTTGTTAACGGTGGTTGCTTTTTGTTTTTTTCCTAGTGTATCAAAGTAAGTTGTAAAATTAAAAACCTAACTTAAACTTAATAGAAATAGTGAAATAGTAATCTGTAATAACCGTTTTTGTGGTATGATAGTATTGTATGTGGGAGTAAAACCCTAGCTGAGTTTTGATCCACATCACCACAATTTTTTTTAGACGTCATAATGTTTTTTAAGAGATTTTTGTTAGTAAAAACTTTTTAGCGGTTGAGGTTATTGAGATAATCTTGTAATTTTTTTTTTGTTGGAAAGGTTTCTTGATATTTTCTCCAGTTTTAATGAATTGAAAATCGAACTACAGTTATTTCCGCTTTATGGAGTCGTCAAAAATGCACAACTTTTGTTGGAACTAACCGAAAAAATCCATAATGCGATACTCGGTAAATTGTTTCACTGACGCAATTAAAAGTTTACTCGGTTAAATGTTCCACTGACGCAATTAAAAGAAATAAGCTAAATTCCGTAGCTTGATCAATGAAGCAGAGTTTCTCATAGAGTAGTACCGACAGAGATATTTTTACCCCCACACAACGTTTGTGACGCCCATAAGGAGGCGTGTCCGGTATGGAAAAGTATATATATTCTTGATCAGCATCACCTTCTGAGTCGATTTAGCCATGTCAGACTTGGGAAATTGAGCGACCATTACCATTACCATTACCATTACAGGTAATGAAATTTTATTTCATTACCATTACCATTACTGCAATGGTAATTGTAATGGCAAAGCTGGGCATTAACTAGTTAATTAGTTAATAGTTAATTAACGAAGTTAAACTTTTGGTTAACTTTTAACGTTTCAGATAATTTCGAAAACCATTAACTTTTTCATTTAGTTAAGTTAAATTTCTTCGATTAAAATTAAGAATTCATACTATTTTCGAACTGATATTGACACTTAATTTTAAAATTATTTCTCAAAACAATTAAATACACAGGCCGATATATTTTAGAATGGCCTGTGCTATTTGTTCTTAACCAAACTTCATTAATTTCATTACTATTATTTAATATTCTAATAAAACTTGTATGCCTTCATATGAATATAAATAAATTTAGGGAATTCACAAGGGTCTCGTATTGTCGTATTGTCGTATCATCGTGTTTGGAAAAATACAATTATTGTGAGCACACCCATTGCAGAAAAAAATCTAGTACTGTCATTTCAGTGAGGGAGAGAAAAAGAGAGCGAAAAAATTATATAGCAAATGTTCAACCTAACCTAAATTCGTTCGCCACGGGATGCGTGCCACCATTCGCGGAGGTGCTGATGCGGCCCAAATCAAAGATCGGAAGAAATATTGCGGTTCACCTGTGCTTCGATTTAATATTTTCAAGAAGTCACGCACGTTTAATGCATTCAAAATGCTTCCGGAAACGCCTGGGCCAGGCATTCGTGCCCGTAAGTGCAAGTGGAAATCTGGCCAAAGTTGATGGTCGCAAGAGTTTTGGAGGTCTCCACGTTCTTTGTTGCAATATTTTAGTCAAGTCGTGCACGTTTTATGCATTAAAAATAGTCCCTAAAAGAAATTTTAACAATTCCCTCCAATTACTTTTTAAATAAGAAGAAGAATCAATACGAGAGTCATAGAAACACAGGTTGCAAAGTTGTATTATCGTATTTTTTTTTGTATGGAAAACAGCAACAACATTTTGACAACTATCGTATTTTTTCACGACAATACAACAATACGACCGATACGAGACCCTTGTGAATTCCCTAATTGTTTCATAGACGAAATTTTGCTTTTGATAAAAATTTTTATAATTTATTTTAAAGCAAATTTGCATTGCTGAAACCGATTGGAAAAAGGGTCTGTGAGTGCAGGCATTCAATTGAATATAATTAAAAAGTGGAAACAACTGTAGTAGTCGTTGAGAAATATAAATTTGAAAGTTGAATTACCTTTCCAACAAAAAAGTTTTTACGAATAAAAAAAACTGTTAAACAGCATTATAACGTCTAAAAAAATTGGGATGAGGTGGAGCAAAACCTAGGTAGGTTTTACTCCAACATACAATACTATCATCCCACAAAAATTAAGAAGTGGCCCTAAAAAATATGTCCCAAATTGTTGAACAGATAAAAATAGACTAGTAAAACACCTGTGACTTCGCACGGACCATCATTGAACACAACCATTGCCACGCCCCTTTTTCGAAAAAATCCGTCTCGGGAATATGAGTGTGAAATTTCCACTCTCAAACTCCACTATTTGCTTCAGCAGAGCTTACTTTGCACAGTCCACACGGCCACATTTCTAATTGCCACGCCCCCTTTTGGAAAAATCCAAAATCGAGCTCAAGAATCTCCAGCTATGGTCTCACAGAATATATATGTACAATTTCAGCTTCCTAGATCCCTTGGTGGCTTCAGTAAAGCAATTATATCTGCCACGCCCATTTTTTAAAACTGCAGCGCCTCCTTTTGGAAAATCCGGCTCAATTGGTCTCACAGAATATATATGTGCAATTGCAGCTCTCAAAGTTGGCTGGTGGCTTCAGGAGAGGTAACTTCCACAATCTACACGCCAACTTTTCGAATTGCCACGCCCCTTTTTGGAAAAATCTAAAATCTCGCCATGGTCTCATATAATATACATGTGCATTTGCAGCTTCGTAAGTCTACTGGTGGATTCAGGAGAGCTACTATATCTGATACGCCCATTTTTCAAAACTGCCACGCTCCCTTTTGGAAAATCAAAAATCTAACTCGCGAGTCTCAAGCCATGGGTGTACAGGATACATGTGTGAAATTTCAGCTCTCTAGGTCCACTGGTGTCCTCTGGAAGGTGAGGACAGACATCCGGACAGACTGACAAACAATGGGATTTTATATATTGTGATTGTGCTTATGGCTGAAAGTGAAGAAAACTTCATTCTAAAAATATGGCTCTACACAAACGTAATTTGTTTGCGTTTGTACTAGAGAACTGCATAAGCATGTGTTTTTCTATTTTGCGATATATCCATAACCATATTAACCCCCTATAAGGTTGCCAAATGGAAACTGGGCCAGAAGCGATGGAGAAAAGGGTACAGCTTTTGCCAACCATCTAAAAACCGTGTTCACCCCGAACACGACAGCTGGTGATATCCCAATACCAACATTAATCCCATATAATACCTCTTGTACAATCGCGATTAAAAAAAACGAACTTATGGAGGCAATAAACAAAAGCTTGGACCCGAAAAAAGCACCAGGACCGGACTTGATAACGCCAACAATGATAAAAGAACTGCCAACAGTTGCAATAACCCACTTATTGCACATATTTAACGCGATTCTCAGAACATGTCACTACCCAGATGATTGGAAACTATCTCAAGTTACAATGATTCCCAAACCTGGAAAAGATCCCAGTAATGTGACGTCATACCGGCCTATAAGTTTGCTCTCTGTAATATCGTTTGCTGATGACACTGCTATCATGTGCTCTCACTCAAACCCAGACATGGCATCTCTATACGTGCAAAAACACTTGGACACTCTAAGTAATTGGCTACATCGATGGAAAATCAAGGTCAATGAATCCAAAAGCTGTCACTTAACCTTAACTCTAAGAAGGGGCACGTGTCCTGCTCTGAAGATAAACGGCCAAGTCGTCCCTGAAAGTTCCGAAACCAAGTATCTTGGAATGCATCTCGATCGCCGACTCACATGGCATAAACATATTGAATCCAAAATCACTCAGATCAAATTAAAGCAATTGGAACTAAATTGGCTAATCTCAAGGGCATCAAAGCTAAATCTCACATACAAAGTCCAAATATACAAAAGTATAATAAAACCCATATGGACATATGGAATTGAACTCTGGGGCACTGCCTCTCCCTCGAACGTGGAAAAACTGCAGAGAGTCCAATCTAAAATCCTGAGACAAATTGCCAGAGCCCCTTGGTATATAAAAAATACTAACATCCACAGAGACCTGAATATACCTGCAGTAAAAGACGAAATTCCGAAATTTACCTCGAAGTACAAGCAGAAGCTCATGTTTCACCCAAACATTCTAGCTAGAAATTTACTGAGACCTCTGAATCCCTCACGTCTCAAACGAAACTAATATATTCCCCATATATTAGTTACGATAACTCTACATTGCCTAAATCAATGGATATAGGGCAAATAGTTTTAATCTGAATATTATAAAAATAAGCTGAATTTCTGAATTTTTGAAAAATCATTGTTAGAACTAAGTTATTATTAGGTGATTCAATTGAATAAAATTACTATTAAAAAAAAAAAAAATATCCATAAAAAATGTGTGCAGGTGTATACCGACACCGCACGCTAAGCGATTAGTATTGAGAGTAATTTCAACAAAGGAGTCAATTAACGTATGATTCTCTCACATACTCAAGTGTCAAATTTAAGATTCGAACAACATCACACCCTCGTCTCGATCTCAGCTATGCGATCAACCTGGTGGTTGCTTTTCGATTCGATAAACGTAATAAAGTTTTAGATGTATGAAAATTTTTGAATTTTCAACCTATTGCGTAATATTTTTGCGAAAAAATAAATTTGGAAATTCAACCGATTTCACAAGTTTTACACAGCCGTTACTTTGCAATGATTACTTGCAATATTGTTAATGTCTGGTTTTAATTGTTTTAAAATCAATGGCATCATAAACTTGATTATGACAGAATGAAAACCAGGCTTCGCTTTTTCTTTAACCATTAATATAAACGATTTTGTACCACTAAAATTTGGTATATTGTAAAATTTTGGTTATATTCACAAAAACAGCTGACTTTTCGGTATATTTTGAATGCCATAAGGTATACAATTGAATTTTGGTCCAAAAAATATACAATTTTTGGTATAATTTCTATTTATGCTATAAGTAAAGGGTGTATACGAAAAAAAGTGGTCACTCTAATTTACACGCGGTTTCGTCAAAAATAACGGTACAAGCACGTGGTGAGTAAAAATCGTTAGAGTAGTGTTCGTTTTACATTATTGCATCATTCGTTTGGTAAAAATTGGTTTTGTGTTCGAAGTGAGCGAAATGTCGAAATCAATGCGTGATTTAATCGTGCGCAAAAGGCAAGAAAATCTTAATATTTCTAATAGAGATATTGCAAAAACTTTAAATATTGCAAATTCAACAGTCACAAAGGTGCTTAAACAGTTCAATGAACGTTTAACTACGGAAAGGAAAGTTGGAAGTGGACGGAAAAAGGGATTTGTCTCAAAGGAAAAAGCTAGGGAAGTGGTTTGTGCGTTTAAACAAAATCCTGGACTCTCTATCAGAGATGTGGCTAAAAAAGTGGGTATGTCGCACGGATATGTGCAGAAAGTTCGCAAAGAGGAAGGTCTTCAATCATATAAAGTTCCATTAAAACCAAATAGAAATGACAAACAAAATACAAAAGCTAAAACTCGATCCCGAAAGCTCTACGACAACATAGTGCATAATTTTGATCGCTGACCACTTTTTTCGTATACACCCTTTAATACATATTTTGTACAATTTTGTCTAAATGTGTATACACTTTGTATCACAAAGTAGTACATGTACCATACAAAAGGCCCACTGAGCAGTGTTGCCAAAATATTGTTTTCAATAATATTTCAATATTATACCATAATGTATATTTTAAATTGCTAAATTAAAAAAAGGGTCCTATCATACTTTTTGTTGAAAAGTAGAGGCCTCCCACTCAAAAAGGGTCCGCTGGTGACGGTCAATGACGAACAAATTTAAGACCATTTTATGATCGAAAAAAAATCGTGTGAAAAAATGTCTTACAAACATTTTTTAAAATTAATTTTGACAAGAAATCTGAGTTCTGCTACACAGAATGAACACGACATAAAACTTTGTCAATGTTACATTTTTAATTTTTGTCTTTTGCATTTAAAATCCGCTCCTATTAGCAAACCTATGTATAATAAAAAAAAAATAAAAAAAAAGTTTTTTTTAAATTTAACCGACTAAAAAGCAGAAAATAAATTTCCTTTAAATTATTTTCCGCAATTTCGATTTAAAATTAAGGATTTTTGGCTACTTTCTTCCTAATATATCATTTCAGATTTTAAAGTCTCCAAAAACCCTTAATTTTAAATCGAAATTGCGGAAATTAATTTAAAAGAAATTTATTTTCTGCTTTTTAGTCGGCAAAATTTTTTTTCTCCCCCCTTTTTTTTTTACTGTTTTTCCCGAATGCGAACCTAAATAAAAAATTTCCGCCCTGTAGCTTAAAAAATACGAAAGTTAGAACTTTAAATTTACTCCATCCCGCTCCCTTTGCCCCCACACCTTCCTTTCCAAAGCGTATAAAATTTCATTTTGTCAATAAGAACCCACCTACCAAATTTCATTGTAGCTTGAAGGAATTGGAAGTAATGTCATGTTCAAGAAAAAGGGGTTTGAGTCCCCCAACAGCCCCCTACGCCTCTGATAGATATCCTCAAATCTGCGGCGAGCTTTTTCGTACACTTCCACATAAGCTATATATATATATATATATAGTCCACGCCAAGCAAGTTAATATAAGGGTTATATAAAACTAAGCGAAAAACAAGCTTTGGTTAGCACATGCAGAGAAAGTGAAGAGTTGCTTTTTTGAGTACTTTGGAGACATTTTCTTGACACACGCACAGCGAAATTAATGGAATGAGCTTTGAAAAGTTTATATTAGCAAGCACTCACAATCATTTTTTCACATATCCATTAAATTTTAGTTACAAAATTCAAATTTGAAATGTCAAAAAACATTTCGCTCTACACAAAACAAAATATATGTCAGTTCTCCAAAACGGGATTTTGTCTGCATACCGGGCTTTATTAAAAAAATGTTTTAAACAAAATAAGTTCGCTCATGTCGGATATTTAAACTTTACTTTTGTATGATTGGTTTTGGATGAATAGCCGTCCTTGGCTTTATATTAGAAAATTTCAAATTTTATTGGACCATTGGACCTTTTTTGTGCGATTAATGTCACTTGGAATTAAACCAACTCCTAGTTTCGTCCTTGCTGTATGCGGCATTGGAATCGCTCTACTAATTGATTTTCTAGTAGTAGGAGCAAAGCATACACAGAAAAAAAATGGTCGGTAAAATTAGCCGTAAAAAGTGATTAACGTACAGAATTTCAAAATGTATGAAAATTGTAAATTTTTTAACCGAGCTGGTAGGTAGATTTCACCGACAAAAAATGGTTCAAAAAATAGTTGAAATAACCGAAAAAATTGTTGTTTTACAGAAATTGTAGGTTCTTTTACCGCAATTATTGGTTATATTTTAATTTTCACCAACTTGTGTAATGTACCATTCGCGCATTCGCGAAATAAGAATTCTCTATCGTATTATGAATGTTCTGCCTTATAGAGGCAGCTTGATCTGAGCCAAACAGAGTTTTTGCTTGTTATACAAAATTTTCCGAAATTTTGGAAAATAAGAGCGTTGAATTATCACCGCAACTTTGACGGTTAATGCACTGTAGTCGATTCGCTTTGGCCATGAATTCACTACAATGCATTGAACAAATGCACAGTTTGCATAATTGGCGCACAAGTTTTGTCGCTCCAGACGGGAACATGACACTCCCGTTTGCACGACTGAAAAATGCAAGCGCTGCCGATTATGCTGACTGCAAAACAAGCAGTCAAGGTTGCGACAATTAAATTAATCAAATTATAAGTATAAAAGAAGCCACAAATCAATAAAGAAACGAGTGGTTTATTGACTGGAAACAGTAAAAGGTGTTTTTTACAAGCACAAGTTGGTGTAGTAGAATCAGTTCGTTAAACATTCCATTCGAGTGGTTCAAGTGCCATATCGAACAAATCCTGAATAAGTTGCCCAGGTTCAAGTGCCTGTGCAACATCATATTCTCGGGATTAAACATTGTCGCCCCCGGGTGGACGTAACCACCAAACCACATACAAGTAAGTCCTTGAACGTATCCATCAAACCACATTGAAGGAAGTTCTCGGCACTTCGCAACAAACCACATAGAAGGAAGTCCTTGCACACAACCACTAAATCATGACGACAATCGATGAACTGGTGCTTCATCAAGATGACAACGCTATCAATCTGCAGAAGGCGATCTTGAATTACAAGAAGGCATCGAAGGATCGGAAGACACTCGAATACGTCTAGAAGAAGGCCGAAGAAATCGATGAGCTGTGGCGAGAATTCCAGCATATTGACAATGTCATACGAAGGGACCCTGCAGCTAAAGACGATCACCCGTACTTCAAGAAAGAACTTTACACATCAATGGGGGAAAAATACAGCGAAGTTCGGGAAGAGATCAAGGGCACAATCAAAGTCCTGAATCAACAAAAGGCCGAAAGGCAAGGGGCCGACCAACAAAAAACCACACAGCCACACCCAAAGGCAGTGGTTCAAGAACAAAAATCTACCTTGCCATTTGTCATAAAACAAAAAAGGATAATTGACATTGTAATGAGAATCCAAGAGAAGGGATCAAAGATTGTACCAGAAACGCAAGGTGAAGCAGTAGCCCACTATTCGGTTGCAAATCATCATTTGCCGATGGTGGATCTGCCAAAATTCGATGGGGACTTCCTGAAGTGGCGTCAGTTCTACGATGTATTCAACGAGATGATCCACAAGTCCACACTTCCGGTAGTGACGAAGATGTTGTACCTAAAAAGAAACCTGGTCGGAGATGCGGAAAAACTGACCATTCTGCAGGATCGCTATAACAATAAGCGAGTAGTTACTGCAGCTCTGATGGACAAGTTACAAGGACGAGCAAAGCACATAGCAGACAATCCATCAGTGGCAGCTTTGAAAGGTCTTCATGACACAACGAATGAAACTCTAAGGGCATTGGAAAACTTGGGCGTGGACACAACATCATGGGATATAATACTACATATCTTGGTCAAAAAACTTGACAGGTGTACTCATATACTTTATGAACAATCCTTGGCCAATCCTAGAAAACTGCAGTCTCTTCAACATTTTTTGAAGTTTCTGGAAACAACATTCCAATCGCTGGAGGCGGTAGGGCAAAAGAACAAACCTTCCTCTACCAAAGCACTGGCGTCAATGGCAACCTCAGAAAATAAGAAGAAGTGCAAATGTTGCAACGAAGATGTACACCAGCTGTTTGCATGCCAGGAGTTTCAGATTTAGTTTAAGATTCCATTTGCAGAACTCACGGCAGGGGGAATCAAGACAAATTGCAATTAATCGATTTTACTCATTGGAAAGACGTCTGGCCAAAGACAGCAAATTAAAAATTCAATACGCAGCATTCATGAATGAGTACGAATCATTAAGCAACATTACCATGATCAGCAAAATATCGACGCCATACTATGTGATCCCACACCATTGCGTCACCAGACCTGAAAGCAGTACTACAAAACTAAGAGTAGTATTTGATGCATCATCGAAAACGTCGACTGGTTTATCACTCAACGACCTCATGTATACAGGTCCAACCATTCAAAGCGAATTATTTTCAATACTTCTTCGGTTCCGCTGCCCACTATTTGTTTTTACTTCCGACATACAAAAAATGTACCGCCAAATCCTGATTAGCAAAGAAGACCGAAAGTATCCTCTTGGCGCTGAAGCAGTGCTGAATGATTTCTATATAGACGATTGTTTAACTGGCTCGGACAGTTTGGAAATTCAGAATCAACTAACAAAAATTTTAATGACTGGAGGTTTTCAACTGCGGAAATGGTGTGCCAATCACCCAAAATTACTACAATCAATTCCAGCAGGAGACCAGGAAGTCGACCTCGACTTTAGCAGTGATGTCAACAATGCGAACAAATATGTCCGACGTAGCCAGAATTTTCGATCCATTAGGAATTCTCGCTCCAGTGGTGGTCACAGCAAAAATTCTGATTCAGCAGCTGTGGCAAACCAAGTTATCATGGGACGAAGAGCTGCCCGCGGAACTAAATGACAAATGGATGAAGTTTAAGGATAACCTAAAGAAACTTAATAACGCACACGTACCCAGACACATCTTTCAACAAGGCGTAAAAGATACACTACAACTTAATGCATTCGCAGACGCTTCACAGAAGGCATGCGGTGCTGCAATTTATGTCAGATCTATTACCAAGAACGGAGTAGTAGTGGTGCGACTTTTATGTGGAAAATCTCGCGTGGCGCCTCTAAAACCACAAACAATACCTCGGCTAGAACTTTGTGCAGCGCTTCTTAGCGCACAGTTAATGACTCGCGTGAAGGAAGATTTACAGATCCATTATGCCACCGCATACTTCTGGACGGATTCGAAAGTCGTTCTACTCAAGCTCGACATCATTCCAGACATTCATAGCCAACAGGACTGCAAGAATTCAAGAACTGTCCTTGGCCAGCCAATGGCGACACGTACAATCAAAGGACAATCCCGCAGACATCCTATCGAGAGGTTTGTTGCCTTCAGAAATAATGACAAGCAACTTATGGCTCTACGGGCCCAGGTTCCTTCATGGAAAAATTAATATATAGCCAAGAATCTACGACCCGGAACAAGCTAGTGGAAACACCATGGAGAGAAAGCTAAAATTGGTCCATGCAAATATAGCCATCAAGAACGGTTTAAAAGCTTTAATTTACCAAATCAACCACGGAAACTCATTTTTCATTTTTCTCGATGATAACGAAATTATTCGTGTTGGCGGAAGGCTGGAGGCGGCAAACGTGATATACGATGCCAAACATCCAATGGTTATTCCATACAACGACCCATTGTCCAAACAGTTGTTGAAATGGTTTCATGAAGAGCACCTTCACTGTGGACCACAAACCCTTTTGGCTCACATTCGACAAAGATTTTGGCCCATCAAAGGGATATCTAAGTCTCGATTGCGGAAATTAATTTAAAGGGAATTTATTTTCTGCTTTTTAGTCGGTTAAAGGGTTATATTTTGCAAAACTTGTTTTTCTTTGCACTTTTGAAATTTTTGTTGGTATTTGATATGATTTTTTAAGCTTTCAAATAAAAAAAAAACTAATGCAACAAATCAAGTTTTATGGTTTTCTAACTGAAAAAATTTGTAGCGTAACAAATTTTTGCGGTAAGTTTGGAATCAAAATAGTAAACCAACAAATTATTAAGGTAAACTTACCTCCATCGTCGGTTAAATTACGAACCCTTTTTGTAATTATACCTACAATGAAGTACACCAACTACTTCTCATCAGTGTTGCCAGGTTGACGTCATTTTGATTTTTTTCGACCCAAATGACGGTTTGAGGTTTTTTTCCCTAAAAATTACGTTTTTCAGGACTTTTTGGCGTTTCTTTGTTTTAAAAAAAATGTTTTTTTCATGTTTGAAGATTGAAAAATATAATAAATTGGAATTACTTTCAAGTTAAAAAGTACTTTGTATATGCAAAATGAGTTTATTGAATTAATGTTTTTTTTTAACTTGAAAGTATGTATTTATGGTTTGAACATTTTCAACCGAATTTGATTCTTAGCAGCTAGTTGGAAAACTACTTGAATTTAGAAAATCAATTAGATACAAATTTATAAAACGTAATAAGTAAAAAAAGTAACTCTAGTTGGCCTACTCATTCGATGTTTGAAGACATCAATATTTTCCTACATAAAGTTAACCCTTTCGCGAATTTGTTACCATATGGCAACATCACACTTTCAGACTACGTGGACCAGCCTCGGTACAATTTACAAAAAAAAAGTTAATGCCATTTTTTTCTTTGGTTTATTAGAAGTATTTCTGTATAACCCTTTCGCGAATTTGTTACCATATGGCAACATCAC
Source organism: Heteromyza rotundicornis (assembly GCA_951394025.1). Lineage (NCBI taxonomy): Eukaryota > Metazoa > Arthropoda > Insecta > Diptera > Heleomyzidae > Heteromyza > Heteromyza rotundicornis. Next base: position 25,948,141 of record OX596013.1, on the reverse strand, counting down.
ACTTTAAGACTACGTGGACCAGCCTCGGTACAATTTACAAAAAAAAAGTAAATGCAATTTTTTTCTTTGGTTTATTAGAAGTATTTCTGTATAAACATTATTTTTTTAGTTTGTTGAATAGCAACAATTTCCGTTTTTTATTGCACCATATTGACACGAGAAATTTTTTACCGAAAACATCACTTAAGAAATTTAAATTTAATTGTTTAAAAAAAATTATTTTAAAAAAAGTGTTGATGCAATAATGGAAAGAAATATTCATGTTTGCATTTTTAAAAACTCAAAAATTAAATTCTCGTAGCTGTGGCGATTTTTTAAAATGCACGTGTTGCCAGTTGGCAACAATTCCATTTAGTGGTATATTTTTTTGTACGTGTCTAAATTTGAATTTTGCCACAGTTGCTACACGTTCAATGAAAATATACCTATAATTTTGTCCTTCTCATTTAGCATTTTTATATTATATAACTATTGTATGCATTATATTATATTTATTTTATGTAAAAGAAGTTTATGTTAAAAAAAAAAAATTATTTTGAACTATCATGAATAAAATTTATGGAAATAAATGCACACTTACAATGAATTTGACTTTGATTAACTTTAATATATAAGTAAATGTAAAGATATTTAATTTATTTTTTAGGAAAAGATTTTTTAGGAAAATTTATTTCTAATTACATAAACTTATATAAATTGAAGCACATATACAAAAAATTTGATATTGAAAATGTTTAGACCGTTAAGCAAATTTGTTGCCATATGGCACATTCCAAAAAACTACTTTAAAATATCTTTTTTTTTTTAAATTTTTATTTTTTATCACTATTAGCATCATTAATAGCAATAATTAACGGAGACTAGATTTTTAAGGCTCGAAATGAAAAACATGTAGACAAAAGGGTTAAGTTGAGTCTATCAAAAGTGGTCCGATCGACGCAAAACTTCACTGACCGCATTTTTATGTCTGAGGAAAGCAGAAAATGTGCAGGAATAAGAAATCTATTTTTTTTGGACAACGTTATTGTACACATCCAGTAGCGCAGCTCTAGGGGTTGGTCCGAAGCCACTAAATTGAGAAATTGCCCAAAATAATTGTCATTCTAGTGATGATCATAGACAAGGAAAGATTACACAACCCAACCTGATTTTGCTCCATAAACCAAAGTAGATTTTTGGACGCTGAAAAAAATGGCGTTCTAATTGGCTTCTCTACAGTTTTTCCATCACGTCAGGTTTTTGAGGAATTCAAGATCAAAGAGTAAAAAAAATTACAAGTTTCGATATACTAATTAAGCTATTACGAGATTTTCGCTCAAAGTTTATGTTGTGATTATTCTTTAAAATAGGTTGGCAATTTGCGGTGTCAATTTCCAAAGATATGAACACTTGAATATAATAAACTGGACGAGATAGAGCTTTTTGATATTTGCTATTTATTTAAATCACAATTAGTACAATAAGAAATTAATTCTTTTATAGTACAACAAAAGAAAATATAATATATAATCAACCAATGTATGTATGAATATAATTTAGAATAGGATATAAAATTAAAAATTAAAAAAAATTAAGGTTAAAGCTAGCAATAAATATATAAGTAAAATAATAATACAATGAAGAAATAATAAATAAATAAATAAAAATAGATGAAGTAATTGTTTGGTTTAGAGTACATAAAATTATTTGGTAGAAAAATGTAGAGTGATCCAATGCTTAAAGTTATTCGTCTTGTCAATAGATTTAATTTTGAGTGGTAATGAATTCCAAAGTCTAATTGCGTTAATGAAGAAGTGTCTTTTCGAATTTAGGTAATTGAATTTAGGTACAATTAGGCTATGAGGACTATTATGTGTGGGCCAATGCGAAATATGATGCGGAGGGAAATCGTATGCCTCCTAGTAATTGGGTGACTTTGGTTCGGTAATATATTATTTATAATTTAAATTTTGTATTTATTTTAGATACAAAAATTTCGCGGCAGTGCATGGCAATGGAACGAGAAATGCCAGCTGTATTATTTGCATCAATTTGTCATACAACAGCCCGATTTGAACTACCGCAATCCTGCTGTAGTGGACCAAATGAAACGTGTTTTACGCTTTTGGCTCGATCAGGGTGTGGCGGGCTTTCGTGTTGATGCTGTGCCTGTACTCTTTGAAGTGGAGCCAGATGCAAATGGTCTTTACCCGGACGAAGAACTCAGCGGGATCTCCGATGATGCCGATAATCGTGATTACATTAAGTTGGAACAACTGGAGGACCGTCCGGAGGCAATTGATATGGTTTATCAGTGGCGTAAGGTGATGGACGACTATCAGCGGATACATGGTGGCGATACGCGAGTTCTTTTGATTGAGACTTATTCCCCGCCTGCGTATACCATGCAAATGTACGGCAATGCCACGGTGGAAGGAGCTCACTTGCCATTCAATTTCAATTTGATTAGTGTATTGATGGATGAAATAACTGCACCGCTGGTTAAGAACGCTGTAGATGCCTGGCTGACCAATATGTCCGCAGGAGGGATAGCCAATTGGGTGGTAAGTGGAGATTTTAAGATTTTACGACTTCTACTTGAGACACTGAAACGCATCCAAATGTCCGACCGATTATTCGACTTCGACTTCAACCACATTCGGCCTAAAATTTCACATTCGGTCCATAATCGGCTTCGGCCAATATTAAGGCCGAAGCCGAATGTACGACCGAATGTCGAAAATATGTAAAAGGTGAACAATTTCTATTTTTTTTTTAATCAATCATTTCACACAAGAATGGCGAAGAAACATCTACTACAGAATTTAGCAACCATGGAATTTTTCAAACCTGTACACCATTTTTGCCAATTTCACGTTATAGTTTAAAATCCACCTTCTTTGGACATTATCTTTATCAGCATCCAAAATCCGTTAAGAAGCAATATGTCTGCTTTTTGGGGTATGTAAAATTAAAAGGACTTTGGCAAATCCTTTTAATTGTACACCCCATATGCAAAATGCTCTTGTTTAGACTCATATTTTAAAAAACCAGTCGAGGTAGAGCATTTCTGTGGACACCATCGTGTTTAGTATCAAAAAATCTTTATGGATCCATAGGTTTGCTTTCTGGAGTACCACGTTATTTTTCACTGTAACTTAGAGTTAAAATAGAATCCAAAAAATTTAATGGTACTAAAATCAACATTCACATATTCAAAACAAACAATCGTAAAAATATGAGAAATAGCTTCTTTTAAAGATATATGTTTTTACCAATGATAAATTTTGAATTTCTCAGAAACCTTAAGTGATAGAACGCCATCTTGTTCAGCGTTAAAATCTATAAGAATGTTACGGAGTATCAAAACGTTTTAATTTTGCACGATTGAGTTATTATTAATTTATTAATATTTTACATAATCATTCACTTATTAAGGGTTCATTAAGATATAAATCATTTTCAATAAATGTTTTGGAAAAATGTTTTAATATTTTTTTCATTTTGTCTTTATATTGAGCTTCGGCTTCGGTTTTAGCCAAATGTGAAAAAAAATTGGAAGTTCGGCTTCGGCCGAAAAAACTACCTTCGGTCGGGCACTAATCCAAATAGCCGAGCAAGCTACTACCCAAAATTTCAGTGCTCTTTACGGATACATGCTCAAAACGTCTTAACTGGAAAACATATTTCGTAGCATTATTGAAAGCCACATGTAATTTATGTGGTGAGTGCGAGTCAAGATTACTGTAAACTAGTTCGGAGTATGTGATTGGTACTATTAATTGAGCAACAAGTCTTTTTCTAATCTCAACAGGAGTAAATTTAGCAGATAGTCGAAGGCAACGTAAAGTGAAGAATATTTTTTTTATTATATTGTTAACATGGTCAGTACATCTAATACTAGAATTTATGTAGAGTCAGAAATTTTTTACTTTGGTCACAGTTTGTAATTTATTGTCATTCAAATATATGGGAGGGATTATATCATGGTCAAGTTTATCCTTAGAAATGGGCAGAATATAAGATTTCTTGTCATTTAAGCTAAGAGCATTGGCACTGGCCTATTTAGTCTTTATTTAATCTACAACCAAGATCTTCTATCAAACCAATGCGGTTAGAGAGATATAGTTGGATGTCATCAGCATAACCATGCATCATCATATTAGGTTAGGTTAGGTTAGAGTGGCGGCTAATTGCCTCACATAGACCACGCGGTCCATAGTGTTACCACGACTCTCCGTTCACTCAAAGTTTACAGTCCTTCCTTCGTGATCATTATCCAATCCGAAAGTTTTCGTCTGCAACGCGAAGTGCTTCAATTGAGAGATTTTTAGTTTGGACACCTCCGTTATTGAGTTAAAGAAGGCCCCTCCTAGTATTTTGAGTCTGCATCTGGCCAGCGCAGGGCAGTAGCAGAGAAAGTGTTCAAGTGTTTCATCCGGTTCGTTACAGTTCCGACACCAGTTGTTGGACACCAGACCCATCCTACTAGCTTGATGTCCTATAAGACAATGTCCGGTCACCACTCCCACCGTCAGTCTGCATTCGTAGTGATAGGATGTAGTCGGATAGGATGTAGTCGGATTGATGTTTACGGTATTTTGGCCAGAAAACCTTGCTAATGTGACTGTGTCTTATATTTGTCCATCTGTTTTGTGAGATTAAAAGAGTTTTCGTGTCTTGTTTCATATAGTAGTATTGTATAGGTACAGGGACCAACAAAGGTGTAGTGTCTAAGTTAACTACCTCCTTCGCCAGCTTATCCGGCCTCTCATTTCCTTCTATATCACAGTGTCCCGGAACCCACACTAGACTAACTTTGTTGTCTGCGCTAAGATTCTCGAGTACCTCGTAGCAGCGTTCAACTGTTGCGGATTTTATTGTTACATTTTTAAGCGCTTTAAGAGCGGCTTGACTGTCTACATAGATATAGATCTCTTTATTGAAAGTCGTGCCTACAAAGTTCTCAGCAGCTTTTTGGATTGCTACTATCTCTGCCTGGAATATAGGCAGTAGGTAGTCTAAATGATTTACTTAACTTGGGATTATCATCATATTATTGCACAAAGTAAAAATATCATTTATAAATAAACTAAATAGCAGAGGCCCAAGGATAGATCCCTGGGGAACCCCCGACTTGATATCACAGTAATTTGAGAATACATTGCCAAACTTAACTCTCTCCATTCTGCCTTTCAGATAGTTAGCAATTAAACTAACAGAGGTACTGCTGAAACCAAAAAAAGATTTCATTTTATTCACCAATATGGAGTGATTACCACAGTCAAATATTTTGGAAACATCTAATAAACAGAGTAACATTCCCCTCATCATATGCCATGCGTATTAAGGCGGGTCGGTATCCGTACAAAAAAAAAATTTTAAAAGTCCACCCCTCATTTGATGTTTTGATGAAATCCTAAAATTTCGGCCGCCATATTGGTTCCGCCATCTTGAATTTTGAAAATGCGACATCAAATTCGAAATCAGCGACCCCAAGAACCCCACTATACAAAATTTCATACTGTTTTGATGAAATCTTAAAATTACGGTAAAAACACGATTTTCACTTATATGGGAGGTAGGCGTGGCAGTCGACCGATTCCGCCCATTTGCAATACCAACTCCTTCTAGGGCCAAAAAAGGACAAATCCAAAATTTGGGACTCCTAGCTTTCTTCTAGCTCCTGCAACCGTGTTTACAAGAAAATAGGACGGACAGACAGGGAGGTAGGCGTGGCAGTTGATTCCGCCCATTTTCAATACCAACTCCTTATAGGGCCTAAAAAGAATAAATTCAAAATGTTCGATGCCTAGCTTACTTCTAGCACCTGCAATCGTGTTTACAGACGGACGGACGGACGGACAGACGGATAGGGCTAAATCCATACCGGACACGTCTCCTTCTTGATGTTACAAACATCAGACTAAAGTGAATATACCCATACCTCATGAGGTGTAGGGTATTAAAAAGTAGTCGAAATGCAGTTTTTAATAAAATTCATCACTTTTCAAAATGTTCATAATAGAAACCTTAGTACCATTTTTAAGGTCTAATCAATACCTTTTAAATGCCTACAAGGTAATCCGTTAAGTACACATCGAAAAAATCATAGTTAACCCTATTAGTACCGATAAATTTTTGTTACGTCACAGCCGATTCTGTGTTCACATCGGCTCTGTAGGATCAACTGTTAGTTGTAGTTTATCAAAGAGTAAATCCGCATCATTACATTTTTATTGTTACATAAATATTTTCCAAAAAAAAAATTTGTAAAATGCTAATTTTTTGGGGAAATTTGATAAGAAATTTACTCGAATTATATTAAAAAATTTATTGTGGGATGAAAAAGTTGCTCCGGTTTAAAACAAGCAACTTTGCAGAAGAAAGTTGTGTGATCAAAGATTCCCCTGAATTTTGAGAATTTTTCAAAAACATGAATTTTGGGCTTAAAATTTGATAATTTTTATACAATTTTACCAAAAACCAACCTTTCCGGAAAATTCTCAAAGTTCAGGGGATTTTGATCACAAAAATATCCTCTGCAAAGTTGCTTGTTTTTAAGCGGAGCAACTTTTTGCATCCCATAATACCCCCACGAAAAAAATTCGGAAATTAGGTCATTTCCTCACCATAATTTTCTCGACGTGTACTTAACGGACTTTGTAGGCATTTTAAAGGTATTGATTAGACCTTTAAAATGGTACTAAGGTTTTTATTTAAACATTTTGTAAAGTGCTGAATTGAATTAAAAACTGCATTTCGAATACTTTTTTGGTGTTACATTATGTTGTTTTAATCTTTTTCACTGTAACTTTTTTGTTAATGGATTAAACTTAATACTTCCAAGGCGAAAGTTCAATGATTTTTGAAACTCTGGGAGGGTAAGAAATAAAAATTGGAATTCAGGATGTTTTTATTTTTGTAACGGTTTTTTCTAGTTGAAGGAGGCATCGCCGGTATTAGAAACTCGTCGATACCTTTCCAACGGTATGTCGCACTCGTCGATCGAACATCAAATGAAGAAAAATCAATTAAAGCCGTTTTTGGGCATGCCTAATATAACAATTTTTTGGCGTTGAAATTCTTTTGAGGTAAGCTTTCAAATGAGGTGTGGACTTTTCCATTTTTTTTTTGTATGGAGACCGACCAGTCTTAATCTACATATTCATTGATCTGATTAGCCATAAGGGATTCACACACTTTGGAAAATTATGTCAAAATGCTTATGGGCCTGTAATCCTTTATAGAGGAGGGATATGTTACTTTGGCTATTGGTAAAATTGTAGCCATTTTCCAAGAATTAGGAAAACTTGAAGTAGTGAAACAGTGGTTAATATTATGTGTTAATGGACTAATAATGTAGGGTACAATTAATTTAATAAATCGGATAGGAATACCATCATCACCAATAGCATTAGATTGTGTTTTCATAATGCACTTGACAGCGTCAATCTCATCGACATTTTGAAAAAAGAATTGATTAGATCCCGGACACCGTGCACTTTGACAGAGAAAATTATTATTATTACACGGAACATAACTATTAGAAAGAAAAAAGTATTCAGTATGTTAGGATCGACAGTACATTCATAATTGTCTTTGCGACAAACTCCAAGACTTCGAATTTTTTCCATAATGCTTTGGAAAAAAGTGAGCAATTCAATTTGCGGTAAAAAAATGTTTGCTTGGACAGCCTAATAACTGAGACCGCCTCATTGCGAGCATGTTTAAAATGCTCCCAATTATCAACAGTTTGATCCTTCTTCCACTTAAAGTTTATTTATTTTCTTAATGGCCGATCTAACATTAGAAGTGTACCAAGGACACGATTAATATTGCAACAGTAAAGGGACGACATCCGGTTCAGCATCAAAAAATCTTTAAGGATCAATAGGTTTGTTTTTTGGAGTACCACGTTCAATTTCACTGTAACTTAGAGTCTTAACACCGTTCGACACTAAAAAACGCACATGATCGGTACTGATAGATTCTGTTAGAGGGGGTTAAAAAAGAGTACCCGTGTCTCCCAGTTTGTCTAGATCAATTCTTAAAACCGTTTAAATCGCATTTAGGCATTTTGCATTTTTCTCCTGTAACGTAAGTGTACCGAATTCCGGCCACTGATCGCCAGGCCAAATTTAATGTTCTGGAAGACCTATTTAAAACCTTCAAAGACAGGAACGAATATACTTATCACATAGTCTCGGGTATTAACTTTTATTAAATATAAGTGTTTTTTCCAAATGTTTGAGGTTTCTAATAAAAAATAAATAATATTAACTCTTGCTAGCGAAACAAAAAAAATGCTCCCAATTCCGGTCACTGATTTCAGTTGTTCCAATTTCCGTCCACATGCGCTCCTAATTCCGGACTACAAATGCTATTTAATTGCATTTTTTTAATTTAAATTTTAAAAATAATTTAATAAATAAATAACAACACATTATTAAACATTTGGTTTAGTTATTTGGTTTTTAAAAATCATACAGTGACTCGCAGAACTATTTTGCATATTCTTTTCTATGTACAGTGGCTCAGAGACAAATTTCTTTGAATCTATATTGAAATCATTGGAAAGGTCTATTCATTTCCTTTCGAATGACTCTTTAACCCGTTAAGAACACTTCGAGAAATTCCTAACTGAAAAAAACCTACTTTTCTAATTGTTTCGTGGGGGATTTTTAAAATGCAAAAAGTTGCGCTATTGAAAAACATGAAAATTTCCATACAAAAATTTTGTCCTGAAAAATTTCCCCTGAAAATTTTTTTTTAATTTTGGTTTTTGATAAATTTTATGAAAGTGATACACATTTGACAATTTTCGCCCAAAATCTCGCATAAATACTTGTGAAAGTAATACCAAAAGTTAAAATTCAAATTTTATCGAGATGAAACAAATTCTTCATTATTTATTACTGGGTTTTAACTCAATTTATTCCAAAAATGTGCCTAAATCCGACTCAACTGTATGCTGCCAAAATTGAAATTTTTGCTTGTTGTTGCACCCACTTTTTCCAAATTTATTTTTGAAATAAATTAGCTGAAACCATTAATAAATAATTAACAAGAAATAGATAAAGTTATAAATTCGAAGTACCGCCTACTGGCCGGAATTCGTTTTTTAGTGCAACCCAATTTCGGTCACTTATATTTTGTCTAAAAGTTATTTAATTGTATATTTGTAATTTTAAAAAATATATGAAAGGCATAAAGAACTTAAATTTTTAAGCTTTGAAATACTTTTATAAAATTGAAATCGCTAATTGTAACGGGTAGGAGCAAAAACTAGCCAACCGATTTTCATAATTTTTTTTAAAAACATCATATTTGGGCAAAGGAATCGAATAGGATACTTTTTTTTTGATTTTCGAAAAGTAAATATCTTAATTTTCGGTATTAAGTAGAGACCGACCGAAATTCGGTTTCGGTTTTTCGGCTTTTCGGCCAAAAAAGCTGTTTCGGCCGTGTTTCGGATTCGGCCGAAAAATAAAATATCGCTTTCGGCCAAATTTCGTTTTCGGCCGAAATTCCTATATTTCCGCCGAAAATTTCGGTTTGATAGAAAAAGTAACAAATATATAACAAAGATTACACTAATCGACAAAACTGAACGTTTTGTGTGTTAAATATACTTTATAGACAAATTCTTATGTATTTTGCCATGCTGGATACGAAAATAATAATAATGCAATTTTTACAGCACCAAAAATGCCAAAATTTTGTGGCGTTTGCAGAAAAATGGTGCCTGCTGGAAAAATTTAAAGTTTATTTTCGGATTTAGCGTATCAAAATACATAAGGAACAACCAAGTGGATAAAAGCGGTATCTAACACAAATTTAAGCATTGATCATAGTTTCGAAGAATCAGAAGCGACAAAGAAGACATGTCCTATCGGAGTAGATCTAATACTCTCGCAATGATTTATAAATTTCTACTCCTCTACTACGGTAGCAGATTTTTCTAATTCCCTCAAGATATTTCCTACTACTATGGTAAGAAATCTACTCCTCAAAATATTATGTGAGTTTCATACAATGCAAAAGTACTATTCATTCTACAAATCTGCTTCCCCGACAGAAATTTCTAAAACTCGTAGAATTTCTAGTACTCTACGCATAAACCCATATCTACTCCCCTCTCTTGAAATCTACTACCCTGACAGTAATTTCTACTACTCTTGATTTCCACGCATTTGATAGTTTGCTTCTAAATTCATCTAATTCATGATCTGAACTTAAAATGATCGGCCCATATTCATAGTCAAATTAAGCTCCAACTTAACTTTAGTAATCTACTAAGTTGACAGATAATACACTGAACTGGCAGCTACTAAGCTGGTTCTAAAGTTTAGCAGCTACTAAATTTGACTATGAATATGCGATCGATTTCAGCCTACTGATAATCTTAATTATGTCCCACTTTATTACATTAAATTGAGTTTGGCAACCCTGTTCAACTTGATCATAAGTGAATTTTTGCTGCGATTTTAATAAATATTTTTAAATAGTTATACAGTGTTAATTATTTTAAAAACCTTTTAAATAAATTAAATAAATTAAATTCTGGCTAAGTGCAATAAGTTTTGTGCAAATAACAAAGTTTTGTGCTATATTTTCGTGAATTCCTGTCAGCTAAGTATCACTACAACAAAAATTGCAAATTTTTTTTGTTTTTGCTTATACTGTCCACTTTGACATTTCTTGTGTCACCAGCTTTATATAGATTCCACATTCGCAGTCTGATCATATTTTCAGAGCATACTTTCAGGCACTTGTTTTAATATAATTTGAAAGTGCCTTTTCCCAGTCAACATTTTGTCTCGTTACAATTTACACTTTTTTACACTTTTTGTATTTTATTTTTTATAAATTTTTGCATTTAAATATGATAATGAACGCATGGTCTCTTGTTGGCTATGTGATATCTTTTATCACGTCAAATGTGCATCCCTTACTGGTAGAGTAGTCGATCTGATCGAGGGTAAAAAAGGTCTTCGTTGGTCCTGCGAAGATTGCCGCGATACAGAGCTGGACATCTGTAAATTGGTACGTCAAGCCCGAAAGGGATTTAATGATGTATCAAAGGACTTAGCAGCTGCCCAGTCTAAACTGAAGGAGTACGAAATTAACTTTCAGAAGTATAAATGTTTGGATGAAACAGCTCCGAAACAAAATACTTCTGTTGGGCTTTTACCACCTACCCCAAAGCCAATTTCAACTCCGACAACTCCATCCTTTTCCGATATGTTTGCTTCACCAGTTACATTTTATTCTCCTGATCCTGCGGTTTTGGAAACGAGGGTAGATGACGCTCCTGAGAAAAATATGAATGGAATCTCAAATATTGATAAAAATGTTTGTCCTTCCATAAATATTATTTCTCCAAAGGATTGTTTGCGGGAAGTACAAGAAACGAGAACCCCAAAAAGGCTTGTTGTTGTGCAACCTAAAAAATCTATTTTCGTGTCCAGATTTGCACCAGACACATTAACTGAAGATATTATATTTTATATCGATTCTAAACTCAATAAAACCGGTAATAATATAAATGCTTTTAAATTCAACTTTTCATACGCTAGAAACATTTCATCTTTCAAATTATCTGTTCCAGCAGAATTGTTTGATGAGATTGTAAATAAAAATTTTTGGCCGGATAAAACTTTAGTTCGTGAATTTGTTTATAAAGAGAAATCAAATCTAGTAAATCCAGTTCAACTTCCTCAAAGAAAATTAAATTCTAATCAAAAAAACTAAATAAAATCCCGAATAATGTTGTTTGTCTTCTGTACCAAAATGTTCGAGGGCTAAATACAAAGTTCAACGATATTTATATTAAAAGTTTCGATTGTAGTCATAATGTCTTGGTATTTACCGAAACTTGGCTTAAACCAAATATTTTTGATTCAGAAATTCTGTGTGCTGGGTATCAAATTTTTCGGAGGGATCGTAAATGCAGGACTGGTGGTGGAGTCCTCATTGCAGTAAAAAACCTTTTTTCATCTGAGGAAGTCATACTTTCAGATGTCTCTGACTTGGAATTTATTTGTGTACGAATTCGAGTTTTTAGTATCGATATTTTCGTTACTTGCTCGTATATCCCACCGAATTCCGATATTACCGTTTATCTAAGACATGTGTCGCTTATATCATTGGTTTACTCAAATGTTAAACCTGCCGATTCCATTGTTGTTTTTGGAGACTTCAATTTACCGAATATATCTTGGAATTTTTGTGGCGATTCAAACCAGTTTCTTCCGTATTCTTCTCGTGACTGTTTAAATGACTTTCTGGATTCATTTTCTGATATGAGTTTACAACAAGTAAACGGGATTGAAAATAAGAATAGTAGAATTTTGGATTTAATTTATGTTGATGACTCTTCGAAGTTTTCAGTGCAACGCTGTGATGCTTTTGCATGTCCAGAAGATAACCATCACCCAACACTTGAATTATCTTTCGAATTTGTTCAAAACAACTTAGAACCAGTTTCTACACCGTTGAAGTCATTTTTTTGCTTCAAGAATACAAATTTTGTTAAAATGAACCAACTCTTATCTGAAATTAGTTGGGACATGAACTTTGAAGATGTTGACGACTGTGTATCAATTTTCAATTGTACGCTCAGCAAAATCTTCGAGATATGTGTTCCAAAGAACATTAAAAAGAATTCGAATGAACTTGGTGCTGTATGGTTTACAAAAGAATTGAGGAAACTAAAAACTTCGAAAACTCGGGCATTTAAAACATATAAAAGAACTTTAAACCTTCAAGATTATTCAAAATATTCGCTTCTGAGACATAAATATCAAGTACTTAATAAAAAATGCTATGATGAATATTTGAACGATTTGAAATCCAAAATCAAATACGATTCTAAAACTTTTTATAACTTTGTAAATTCAAAAAGGAAAAACACTGGTTTTCCAACTACAATGAAATGGAATGATCGTGAGTCCAACAATCCTACTGAGATTTCCAATATGTTTGCTGACTTCTTCAAAACGACATATTCTGATAATACTTATGGCAACACATCGTATCCATATAACATCCCCACTTATAATTCCATTCTCAATCCTGTTATAGAATCTGATGATGTCTTACAACAACTAAAATCGTTGAAATATTCATATAGTACTGGTCCAGATAATATTCCTAGCTGTATTTTGAAAGTTTGTGCAGAAAATTTATACATTCCACTTTCAAATATATTTAATGCCTCTATTGAAAGAGGTTATTTTCCGAATTCATGGAAAGAGTCATACATTATTCCTCTTTATAAAAGTGGAACCAAATCATTCGTATCTAACTATAGAGGTATTGCTAAACTTAGCACAATACCAAAGTTATTTGAACAAGTTGTCACAAAGCAATTGGTTCACTCGGTCACAACTTTAATATCTCCTTCACAGCATGGTTTTCTGAGAGGTAGATCAACATCTACAAATTTATTGGAATTTTCTTCATTAACAATAAAGGGATTTTCAAAGAATCTTCAAACAGATGTCATATATACTGATTTTAGTAAAGCTTTTGATAAAGTTAATCATTATTTGTTGATTGAAAAGCTTAAAAGATACGGATTCCCAGATCTTCTTTTAAAATGGGTAGAATCGTATCTGACAAATCGGAAGCAACAGGTGTTATTCGAATCATCAACATCAAAAACTATAGATGTCACCTCTGGAGTTCCTCAAGGAAGTCACTTAGGTCCTATTCTGTTTAATCTTTTTATAAATGACCTTCCTTCTGTCATTAAACATTCGAATGTACTGTTGTATGCTGATGACGTTAAATTGTTTCTATCCTATGACATCTTAGATCAACATAAGTTGTTACAATCAGATCTGACCAGTGTAGCTATCTGGTGTGATAATAACTTAATGGAACTGAACCTGAAAAAATGTAAATTTATGACATTTGCTAGAAGACACCAACTTTCATCGCTGTATCATATAAATAACTGTAATCTAGAAAAGGTTTTTACTTTCGTGGACCTGGGTGTTACTATGGATCCAAAACTTCGCTTTCATCTACATATTGACTTATGTGTGAATAAGGCGAGGGGTGTTCTAGGTTTCATTAAAAGATGGTCAAAAGAATTTAATGACCCATTCGTTACCAAAAGTCTTTACATATCACTTGTAAGACCAATTTTGGAATATGCATCAGTCTTGTGGAATCCACAATACAACTGCCACTCTGATAGAATTGAATCGGTTCAAAAACAATTTTTATTATTTGCTTTAAGAAACCTTCGCTGGAATCCGAATCAGGACCTACCTCCATACGAAAATCGTTTAAAACTCTTGGACATCCCTACTCTAAAAAATAGAAGAACGATGCTTAATGTAACATTTTTGATTAAATTGATAAATGGCTCTCTGAATTCTACATTTTTGCTTCAAGAAATTGATTTTAATATCCCAACCCGTCGTTCCAGATCTTTCATTCCTTTGATATTAAGTATGTGCCGCTCTAATTACGCGCAGAATGAACCTTTTCGTTGTATTTGTAGCGATTTTAATAGCCTGTATTCTGTCTTTGACCTGTCAGATTCACTTAATAAAACTAAAACTTTTATTTTAAATGCACTGGATCACACTTAAGCCTTTGTTGCTCTTTGAGTTTTTGGACCTCTTAGGGTCTAACGAAATGACAGGGTTGCCAAACTCCACAAAGATCGGCATTGTCGATTTTTTGAAAGTGTTGTATTTTTGTTGTTTTTTATATTTATATTTCAGCAGAATTTTGTTTTTTTTTAAACATATAAAAGAACTTTAAACCTTCAAGATTATTCAAAATATTCGCTTCTGAGACATAAATATCAAGTACTTAATAAAAAATGCTATGATGAATATTTGAACGATTTGAAATCCAAAATCAAATACGATTCTAAAACTTTTTATAACTTTGTAAATTCAAAAAGGAAAAACACTGGTTTTCCAACTACAATGAAATGGAATGATCGTGAGTCCAACAATCCTACTGAGATTTCCAATATGTTTGCTGACTTCTTCAAAACGACATATTCTGATAATACTTATGGCAACACATCGTATCCATATAACATCCCCACTTATAATTCCATTCTCAATCCTGTTATAGAATCTGATGATGTCTTACAACAACTAAAATCGTTGAAATATTCATATAGTACTGGTCCAGATAATATTCCTAGCTGTATTTTGAAAGTTTGTGCAGAAAATTTATACATTCCACTTTCAAATATATTTAATGCCTCTATTGAAAGAGGTTATTTTCCGAATTCATGGAAAGAGTCATACATTATTCCTCTTTATAAAAGTGGAACCAAATCATTCGTATCTAACTATAGAGGTATTGCTAAACTTAGCACAATACCAAAGTTATTTGAACAAGTTGTCACAAAGCAATTGGTTCACTCGGTCACAACTTTAATATCTCCTTCACAGCATGGTTTTCTGAGAGGTAGATCAACATCTACAAATTTATTGGAATTTTCTTCATTAACAATAAAGGGATTTTCAAAGAATCTTCAAACAGATGTCATATATACTGATTTTAGTAAAGCTTTTGATAAAGTTAATCATTATTTGTTGATTGAAAAGCTTAAAAGATACGGATTCCCAGATCTTCTTTTAAAATGGGTAGAATCGTATCTGACAAATCGGAAGCAACAGGTGTTATTCGAATCATCAACATCAAAAACTATAGATGTCACCTCTGGAGTTCCTCAAGGAAGTCACTTAGGTCCTATTCTGTTTAATCTTTTTATAAATGACCTTCCTTCTGTCATTAAACATTCGAATGTACTGTTGTATGCTGATGACGTTAAATTGTTTCTATCCTATGACATCTTAGATCAACATAAGTTGTTACAATCAGATCTGACCAGTGTAGCTATCTGGTGTGATAATAACTTAATGGAACTGAACCTGAAAAAATTTAAATTTATGACATTTGCTAGAAGACACCAACTTTCATCGCTGTATCATATAAATAACTGTAATCTAGAAAAGGTTTTTACTTTCGTGGACCTGGGTGTTACTATGGATCCAAAACTTCGCTTTCATCTACATATTGACTTATGTGTGAATAAGGCGAGGGGTGTTCTAGGTTTCATTAAAAGATGGTCAAAAGAATTTAATGACCCATTCGTTACCAAAAGTCTTTACATATCACTTGTAAGACCAATTTTGGAATATGCATCAGTCTTGTGGAATCCACAATACAACTGCCACTCTGATAGAATTGAATCGGTTCAAAAACAATTTTTATTATTTGCTTTAAGAAACCTTCGCTGGAATCCGAATCAGGACCTACCTCCATACGAAAATCGTTTAAAACTCTTGGACATCCCTACTCTAAAAAATAGAAGAACGATGCTTAATGTAACATTTTTGATTAAATTGATAAATGGCTCTCTGAATTCTACATTTTTGCTTCAAGAAATTGATTTTAATATCCCAACCCGTCGTTCCAGATCTTTCATTCCTTTGATATTAAGTATGTGCCGCTCTAATTACGCGCAGAATGAACCTTTTCGTTGTATTTGTAGCGATTTTAATAGCCTGTATTCTGTCTTTGACCTGTCAGATTCACTTAATAAAACTAAAACTTTTATTTTAAATGCACTTGATCACACTTAAGCCTTTGTTGCTCTTTGAGTTTTTGGACCTCTTAGGGTCTAACGAAATGACAGGGTTGCCAAACTCCACAAAGATCGGCATTGTCGATTTTTTGAAAGTGTTGTATTTTTGTTGTTTTTTATATTTATATTTCAGCAGAATTTTGTTTTTTACTGTATATTGTATACAAATAAAACAAAATTTTTAGCTGAATTCACATTCGTTCCGTTTACTTAACTGTTCTATTTGTATTTGATTTTTTATATTTCGTATAAAAAAACAAAATACTAAAATTAATATTTGTAATCTTTGTCGCGTAAATTAACTGTTTGGATTGTTTTGTCTTTGTATTTTTGTTAAGTCTAATATCGTAAAGTAGGCAAAAATCATATTTGATCAAATTCATATTCGTCGCATGAATTCTGATGCTTCATAATATTTTCTTTTAATTCTATTGTTTATTATCACGTTAATCTTATATTATGTTATGTTTGGAAGAATTCTCTCTTGCATTCATAACCTAATTCGCGTTTTATCAGCTGATGATTTTAATCTGTAGCTGAAACGAATTTCCAAATATGTTTACCCGCGATCGGTTACACAGCGTAATCCGGATTACGGCTGTTCGGTCACCAAATCCGTGCGTCATGCGGATGTGCCCCTCGGTCGGTTGGGCGGGTTAGTGGGACCGTTGGGATTCGTCGTAAAAAAAAAAAAAAAAAAAAAATTGTTTCTTTTATTTTTTCGGTTTCGGCTTCGGTTTCGGCCAAAATTAAAAAAATGAAAATTCGGCCATTTCGGTTTCGGCCGAAAAAAAAATAAAAAATTTCGGCCATTTCGGTTTTGGCCGAAATTAAAAAAAGCGATTTCGGTCGGTCTCTAGTATTAAGTTCTATTTCAAAATTTTTCCTATGCTTACAGATTTTCGTTCGATTGCATTGACATTGTTTGTGCTTGCAAAACATTATCGTATGTTGTTTTCCGCTCTATTCTGCGTATAGATCGCTGAAAATGGAGAGTTATTTTTATACCCCCACACTCACTGTGGCAGGGTATACTCACTTTGACACAACGTTTGTAACGCCTATAAGGGGGCGTGTCCTTATAGGCGTTACAAACTTTGGGTACATGTTCTCTCGTGAATACTGAGATCAACTTAGAAACGTATTTTTGACATGGTCCGAGGTTTCGAAACCACATATATAAGGGTCAAAATGGGGTCTTGAGACCAATTTTTTTTTTTGGTCGATTTGATTGGAAATTTTTAGAAACGGATTTTGGACTATTTATAGGTGGCTCAAAATGGGATTTTGAGACCAAATCATTTCATGTTCGAAGTACTTCCTTCCGCCTGGGGGGGGGGGTTTATTTCAGCTTCGGCATATAGTCCACTCTCTAGTTTGGAGCACTGCGCGCAATGGGGCATTGGGTACTCAAAAAGGATATTAACTATTTTGTTTTTTGAGTTCCGTATTGCTATTTGTTTATCATCTGATAGTAGATAAAATTCTACATCACTTGGAAAATATTAAGGGTTTTCGAACATCGGTCTTCACAAAGTCAGCTGATAATTCAATTTGTGGTTGCGAGAAGTACAAAATTAAAATTTTTTGATTTGGGTAATTCCATATCAAATCGACAAGGTGTTTTCACTTGACTCTCCGATGTTGATGAAATTTGGAAGGTAGGTAAATAACAGCGAAAAAACATATAAGTTGGTTTTTTTTTTCGAAATTCAAATTTTTTCAAAGAAAGAAATATTTTTTTAAAAATATCCTTTTTAACATTTTTTTTCTTTGAGATACCTGGAGAGTGTTTTAAAGGCAAATGCACAGTAACTATGCATAAGTTTATAGTATATACCAACACTCGGCGTATAAAGCATATATTTCAGTTCGCAGGTACTTTAAATGTTTTTTTTTAAAGAAGTTCAAAATATCATATGTTTTTTGCATATATGTAGTATAGTTGTGTCCGCCGCCTTCTGCCGCATTATTTTTGTTTTAAAGAACGGAGTTTAGTCTTGCATGTGTAAAATTTTCAGATTGCAATTTTTTGCGATAGATGAGAAAATTTTAATTTTCTCAATCAATTTCAATATAAAATTGTAATTTTCAGCTAAAAAACATATTTTTTTGGAAAAAGTCATAGTAAGTTTAAACATGAGTTACAGCCTTCTTCTTCAGGCATTTCTACCCACATCATTTAGTGCGCAATGGCTGGAAAATGTAAAAAATAATTTTTAATTTTTTTTCAAAATAAGTCCAAAATACCATGTGTTTTTTGCATAAAATAATATAGTTCTAGACATGTAGTTATGAGTTGGTACAAGTAAGGTTTTGAAGTATTGTTTTTTTTGTAAATGGAAACAGTTTTCAGAGTGCCCCTTTCTGTCATTATTGAAAAAATGGCTTTCTGTAAATAAAAACTATATTTCCCAACATTTATATATTGTAGAGTGAAATTTTTTGTTAATTAAAAATTTCCACTTAACTATGTAATTTTTTTGTTTACCTACATATAAACACTCAGAAAATGGCATCTGTTTTGGCAGCAGAATTTGGAATGCTAGCGGCTGTCGCAACAGCATCTACTATCTTTTGTAACAACATCTACTGTCTAATGCAGCAACATCTCTCTGATGCTGAAAATTCGATGTCCAGCAACAACTTGGCTCAGATGCGGGACGACACAAACAAAAAAAAGAATAAGGAAGAGGGGGAAACGGCCAAACAAATTCCAAGCAAACTTCTTGAAATTCCCAGGACGGAAACACTTCACCAAAACAAATCACGACCGAACACAACCTGTCCAACTCTATTAAATTCCTCAAATTCAAAACACTAAATGGCCGACTGCCACAAACGAAATAAAGCAAAAAAAAACACTAGCTGGCAAAACTAAACCAGCGCGCAAAAATACTCCCTTTGGAACACTTGTCCTCCAGCCACAATCCGACGTTGGCAACCGCTCCACCTCACCACTCCAAAAACTCAATTTAGAACACAGGAAAGAAAAATTTCAAAATTTCCTAAACCAATTATTTAATACCAAATTAAATTACAAAATCTAAAACTTCACTTTTTACTTTTCTTCTTCCCTGCTCAAAAAGAACTAAAAGAATTAGAATATATGAGCGCCTATGACGCTCACTGTCCGTAGTCGGGGCTTTACCCATACCTATATGCGAAAAATCTCTTCAGATTTTTCTAGGTGTGTTTGGCAAATTTACATATACCCCCCTGCACCCACCAAAATGAAATATACATTTTGGCGGCACTCATGTACGTATAGGCGAAAGCATAAATGTTCTCAAATTCCCCTCCCTCAAACAGGTTCAAAGAGTACAAAAGCTCTAGTCCAGGCTCTGACATTTTACTATTGTAATGGCGAGGCTGGCAATACCTTCATCGGATCGCCGCCGCTCACTGAGCTAACTTAACGAAAGCAAAAGCGATAGAAAGGAGAAGAATGCAAGAGAACTTTGACAGCTCCAACAAAATATTCAGTTTTCTTCTTCCGCGCGCCGGTCGCATTTCACCCGCGAGTGGCGAATTTGTTTTGCTTAACAAATTAAGCAAAACAAATATATTAATATAAAAAAAATTAACAATCAATAAAATCGTGCAGTGCGTTCTTTCGGTTAGTGCGTGTGAGATTTAGTTCCTCCAATTTTGTTCGCCCGTCGCCCCGAACAAAAGGGAAACATAAAAAAACATAACAAACAATACAACGAAACAACAACAACAACTATGCCGCGAATCTATACCGCGACACACCTACCTGCGGTGTTCCTCTAGTAGCGAATTTTATAGAGTTCGTATTTCCCCATTCGGCTTTCCACTCAGCATCGGCGACCACTCAGCATCGTGTCTATCCATCTACTGATGTATGGATTGACCTCCGCTCTATTAGTTGCCTCCACTATCGCTGATTTAGTTACATTATTAAAAGCCCCTTCAATATCTAAAAATGCAGCTAATGTATATTCTTTGAATTGAAGTGATGCTTCAATGAATTGTACTACAGAGTGTAAGACAGTTTCAACTGGTCTACCATTCTAATATGCGTGTTGAGACAGAGAGAGAAGATTCCGAGGTAATTTCTCTCTGATGTAAGAGTCTAGAAAGCGTTCTACAGTTTTTAGAAGAAAAGATGTTAAACTGATTGGCCTATAATCCTTTGCCTTAACGTGACTACTCTTACCACCTTTCGGTATAAAGACTACCCTCGCAATACTCCATGAGTTAGGTATCATATTAAGTTTTAAGCACCCTTTGAAAATACATAAAAGCCACGGTGTGATAATTTCAGCAACACTTTGCAACATTGCTGTAAAAATCCCATCTGGACCACGAGATTTATACGGCTTAAACGAGTCAATTGCCCATTTAATCCGTTCAAGAGTGAAAATATCATGAATTTCGGAGGCTATAGCTGCTTCAGCAAAGGAATGTGAAGCTGGAATATCTTGACAACCGGGGAAGTGAGTTTGTAAGAGTACATCCACAGTATCCTGCTCGTCCATAGTCCAGCTTCCATCCTCTTTATGCAAAAGAAGCGGCGGTATCTCCATTTTCGAAAGAATTTTCCTGAGTCTAGCCGTTTCCGAAGTTTTATCGATGTTACTGCAATAGACCTGCCAACTTTCACGTTTTGCCCTGAGGACTGATTTTTAAAGAGATTTTAAGCTCAGATCTATAGACATTCCACAATTCCAAGGAATTGTGATGACGCGCCTCTTTGAAGTAAGCTTGGATTTTCCTACTTGGATTTTCCTTGGACATTTTGCGACAAAAGCGAAACGTGGCAAAACTCGATATGACGTCCTTAGCTAAGAAAAAACCAGTGACTCTATCAATGAATAAAGGAGGGTACACACAATATTAACAAAGCCAAAGTAGTAAATGTGAATTCTTATCAAAATGTAAATAAAATTCATATTTTCATTAAAAAATGCTCGATGACCCTATTATTTTGTCCAGCTGAATTATGACCAAATTCGCCTAAACTCAGCAAATTTGATTTTTTATGTTCTGCCTTATTTATTAATTTATGTTTGCCTTATTTATTAATTTACACAATGCAAAGTAATAAATTAAATTTGAGTTTTCTTTAAAATATACAAAAATGTGGCGCTGTCAACAATTACAGTGCAAAAAAAATCTTGGCCCTATTATTTTGACCATGAGTGTATATCCTCAAATCTGCTGCGAACTTTTTCAGACACTTCCACATAAGCTAGAGAGCTGAAATTTGGTACACCGATAGAACTCGGTTGACAATGCATTCTATTTGGGGTCCATCAGAGGCGTAGGGGGCCGTGGGGGGATTCAAACCCCTTTTTCTTAAACATGGCATAACTTCCAATTCCTTTGCCCCCACACCCCCCTTTGGAAAGGAGGGTGGGATGGAGCCAATTTAAAGTTCTAACTTACGTATTTTTGAAGCTACTGGGCTAAACTTTTGTTTTTAAGTTTAAAAAAGGGGGGAACATTTTGAAAAAAAAAAAAAAAAAGATGAAAATAAAAAAGAGTAAAAAACAAAGTTTTATAAAATATAACCCTATAACCGACAAAAAGCAGAAAATAAATTTCCTTTAAATTAATTTCCGCAATTTCGATTTAAAATTAGGGGTTTTTGTCTACTTTGTTCCTAATATCATTGCAGATTTTGAAGTCGCCAAAAACCCTTAATTTAAATCAAAATTGAAGAAATTTATTTAAATGAAATTTATTTTCTGCTTTTTAGTCCGTTAAAGGGGTATATTTTATAAAACTGTTTTTTACTCTTTGTTGTTAAATTTACAAAAAATTACTAAAGTTTTCATAGAAATTTTTCAAAAAACCGAAGACCGGAGAAACGTTCAGATTCCCGGAGTCTCCGGGCAAAAACCCTGTGTGTGGCAAGCCTAATTTGGTTATAAATGATGTCTAAAATGAAATGGGAATGGAACGGAACAAAATGGAAATGGAGCGAAATAAAATGAAATTTTCGGTAATTTTTCAATTTTTTCCCCCAATATTCCATTTTTATTTCGTTCCTCTGCATTTCCAGCCAGGAGCCATTGCGCACTAAATGATGTGGGTAGAAATGCCTGAAGAAGAAGGCTGTAACTCATGTTTAAACTTATTATGACTTTTTCCAAAAAAATATGTTTTTTAGCTGAAAATTACAATTTTATATTGAAATTGATTGAGAAAATTTACTGGAAAATGTAAAAATTAATTTTAAATTTTTTTTCAAAATAAGTCCAAAATACCATGTGTTTTTTGCATAAAATAATATAGTTCTAGACATATAGTTATGAGTTGGTACAAGTAAGGTTTTGAAGTATTGTTTTTTTTGTAAAGAATGGACTTTAATATTGTATGGAAACAGTTTTCAGAGTGCCCCTTTCTGTCTTTATTGAAAAAATGGCTTTTTGTAAATAAAAACTATATTTCCCAACATGTATATATTGTAGAGTGAAATTTTTTGTTAATTAAAAATTTCCACTTAACTATGTCAATTTTTTGTTTACCTAAATATAAACACTCAGAAAATGGCATCTGTTTTGGCAGCAGAATTTGGAATGCTAGCGGCTGTCGCAACAGCATCTACTATCTTTTGTAACAACATCTACTGTCTAATGCAGCAACATCTCTCTGATGCTGCAAAAAGAATGTCAAAAATAATGCCAATGTTTAAGAGCGAGACAACAATTTATTTTAAATTATGTAAATGAAAAAAATATAAGATATTGATTTGTATATATGAATCTGACATATTGATATATATCCGATTTTTTTTGATATATATCACTTTTTTGATTTGTATGTAATTTTTATAAAAAATTTTTTTTTAATTTTTTCGTTTTGAATCATTATTTATGATTCTTTGAATGGAGTATAGTTGAGATATGTGTAATACATAATACATAGATATTATAAAGACAGTTTTATCAAAAACCTTTTACAAAACTCTTTACTTTTACTCGGAAAACAGTTTCTTCAAAATGGCTCCCATTGCAATCTTTTTGAGATACTCGCTAGTGGGGGAGTGCCCTGACGTATCAACAGTATCAACCAAATATGATTCGCCACTTCCAGTTATAACTGATCACAAGACAATTGGTTCAAAATCGGCAACATCGGATTATAACCACGCCTACCTCCCATACAAAGTGAAACACCACATTTCTTTATTTGAATATATCTTGAGCAATACTGAACCGATTTGAACCGGGTTTTTTGACTTTGGGAGAAATTATGTCTGGAATGAAATGGGAATA
>OX596013.1:25795424-25924076 GCA_951394025.1 Heteromyza rotundicornis | reverse complement strand
CACATTTTGTTCAGGGTTTTTTCAATCTGGGGGTGTCATATATAAGTAGGCTTGCCCGACTGAAACTTACTCACTTGTTTTTTCTTAAAGAAAAAATTTGACAAAAACAATTTTATTCGTAATTTTTTTTATAGTCCAGTCATTCTGTGATTTGATCCATACAAAAATTACAAAAATTAGCGTACTCAATTTTTTTTGCTTAACTCATTCAGAGGCGTGTCCTAAGCTTAATTCCAAAATGGCGGAACTCTAGAGGTTGTGCTTCAGCTGCCATAAGGAGAAACGAGTTATATAATAAAAACTAGTGAGTAAGTTTCAGTTGGGCAAGCCGACCTTACACCTGCTGGGCCATATTGTATCCGCCATCTTAAATTTTGAAAATGCGACATCAAATTCGAAATCAGCGACCCCAAAAAACCTCCTATACAAAATTTCATACTGTTTTGATGAAATCTTAAAATTTCGGACGCCATATTGATTCCGCCATCTTGAATTTTTAAATTCCGACATCAAATTCCAAATCAGCGACCCCGAAAACCCCACTATACAAAATTTCATACTGTTTTAATAAAATCTTAAAATTTCGGCCGCCATATTGGTTCCGCCATCTTGAGTTTTTAAATTCCGACATCAAATTCGAAATCAGCGACCCCGAAAACCACACTACACAAAATTTCATTCTGTTTTGATGAAATCTTAAAATTTCGGTAAAAACACGATTTTCACTTAGGCGTGGCAGTCGACCGATTCCGCCCATTTTTAATACCAACTCCTTCTAGGGCCTAAAAAGGATAAATCCAAAATTTGGGATTCCTAGCTTTCTTCTAGCTACTGCAATCGTGTTTACAAGAAAAGAGGACGGACAGACGGATAGACGGACAGACGGACATACGGATAGGGCTAAATCAACTCAGGATGTGACGCTAATCAAGAAAATATATACTTTTCCATACCGGACACTTCTCCTTCTTGGTGTTACAAACATCAGACCAAAGTGAATATACCCATAAGTCATGAGGTGTAGCGTATAAAAATGCAAGAATGACTGGACTATTAATAAATGCACTTGAGCTTGAACCCGACTATACAAAATCCTTATTAACAAAAATGAGCTCGTTAAATATAAAATTCATAAATTAAAAATTTTTAAGTTTTGAGTTTTCTAACAACTTTTTTTTCATTTTGGGGTGGTTCAAATGTTGTCAAAAACTACTTCTCTGCTTACACGATTTTTTTTATATTTTATGAGCAATGAAAAGTTGTATTTTTCTTGTATTAAACTTTTTTTCTGGACTAATTTTTTTAGGAGGCCGTGCGGGGATTCAAACCCTTTCTTCTTAAACATGGCATAGCTTCCAATTCCTTCAAGCTACAATGATGAATTTGGTAGGTGGGTTCTTATTGACAAAATAAAATGTTATACCTTTTGGAAAGGGGAGTGTGGGGGCAAAGGAATGGAGCCAATTTAAAGTTGTAACTTTCGAAAAAGGAGGAAAAAGGGGAGAGAAAAAAATTTAAAAAAATAGAAAATAAAAAAAGAATAAAAAACTAGAGAGTGGACTATCTTCGGCTATACCGAAGTTGAAATACCCCCACACAGTAGGAAGAAGTACCTCGAACATATAAAAATTTGGTCTCAAGACCCTATTTTGAGCCAATTATAGGTGGTTTTGGAGCCCGGACCATGTCCAAAATCCATTTCTAAAAATTTCCAATTAAATCCACAAAAAAAAAAAAAATTGGTCTCAAGACCCCATTTAGACCCTTATATATGTGGCTTCGGAACCTCGGACCATGTCAAAAATACGTTTCTAAACATTTCCAATCGAATACAACAATAAAAAATTTTTACCTTTTTTTTCGGTGTATGGGAGCCACGCCCAGTTTTTGTCCGATTTGGCTGATTCTCGAACTTGATCTCAGTATTCACGAGAAAAACATGTAAAAAAAGTTTCAAGTCGATATCTCCAAAACTGCGACCGCTATCGTGCGGACGGACAGACGGACAGACGGACAGACGGACAGACGGACAGACGGACAGACGGACAGACGGACAGACAGACGGACATCGCGAAATCGACTCAGGAGGTGATACTGATCAAGAATATATATACTTTTCCATACCGGACACGCCTCCTTATGGGCGTTACAAACGTTGTGACAAAGTGAGTATACCCTGCCACAGTGAGTGTGGGGGTATAAAAAGTTTTTTAAAATATAACCATGCTTTGAAATTAATAACCGCAATTTTGATTTAAAATTAATGGTTTTTGGCGACTTAAAAATCTGCAATGATATTAGGAACATAGTAGCAAAAAACCCTTAATTTAAAAAAAATTCTTGCTTATGAGCCAATCCGAGCCCTGCTTTTTTTGCTTGAAAAATTCTTAAAACAAGTGAAAACGACATGTAAAGTGATGTCGTGCGCTGCAATCGAGAATCGATACGTACTCGAACGAGAATTGATTTACGTGAAGCAAAAACGAAGTGCAGAACCTCGTTTCGTTGAATATCGAGGTATACGATTGCGCCCCTGGTCTTAGCATTTTGCATATACACTTCAATTCGTTATGTGAAGCATGTTCGAATGGGGTGTTTGCAGCATACAAATATTTGACGATTTTACGGGTTTGACTTGCAGACGTTACAATTGAATTCTGCAAAATCACTTTTAGAAGAATCAACTGCAAGAACTGAATAATTAAATGGTAATATCATATTTTCCGTTTGAAGTTACCGTTTATCACATCTTCTGCATAGTAATTTTCCTTACATGAACTGAATCTGTATTTTCCGAAATTTTTTTTAAACCTTGAAGGAATACCTTGAAACTCATTCTTGCACTTCTTGCAACGAGCCCAATTTCCACAATTTCCGGGTCTGGTGATACACAGAAAAAAAAAAAGTAGGTTAATCTAACCAAAAAACGTTGTAATTGAAAATTCGTAATGGTTTTTACGATCGAATTTGGCTGAGACACAATTGAATTTTAATACAATTCGTGGAACAAGAAATGTAACGAAAAGATTCTCGCCCTTTCGATACCACCCTTCAATAAAAATGAAAAGACCGAACTGCTCGCTATGCTTCCTCAAGAATAATAACATTTTTATTTCGTTTGTTTCTTTAACTATGTTTCAATTTCATTTTGTTTCGATGTAAAAAAAGGGTTGACAATGATGTTTTATAAATGGTAGTTTGGTACAAAAGCAAATGTACTTCTTAAAAGACAATTCAGCTCAATATTAATTCAATTATTAAAAAATTAAAAAATTAAAAATTGTTGCACTGCTAGAGGCCCATGAGGTAGTACCTTGACCACGTCTGGCAGAACTGTTGCTTGAGATACGAGACAAGCCGCCATCTGTCGAAGCAAGACATTTTGGTGTTGTGTGGTACTTCCTCTGGTGGTAGCGAGTGCAGGGGACCCCCGAATAAAAGGTGTGTTGGTGTCAGCGCTTCTCCATCGCTTGGGTCGGCTGTTAGTGTATCGATTGTTCTCGAGTTCAGGACAGCCTCGACCTCTATTAACACCGTATTCAGTTATTCGATGGTGAGTAGTGAGTTGCCAATTGTGCGCACCAGCTGATTTTTTGCGGATTTCACAGCCGCCTTCCACAACCCGCCGAAGTGGGGCGCCCTGGGTGGTATAAAGACGAAGCTGAATCCTTCTTCGTCGGCATACTTCTGAATATTGTCCTTGGCTTCCATAAACGCGTTTTTGAGTTCCTGCAGTTTTCTCTGTGCTCCCACGAAGTTGGTTGCGTTGTCGCAATACAGCCTTTGTTGTTGTTGTGGTAGCAACTGTAAAGAGAGTCGTTACAAGAGGACATCACGCATATACCTATCTGATTCCCTAACAATTTTACATGTCTTCGTCGTCCGTCTGTCATTTTGAGGTTGAGGAGCATCGCCACGTCACCAGGCGCGGTCCATAGCTCAAGCACAGTTAAGTCCGTGGGATGGGACGGGCATCTGAACAGGTGCTCAACAATGTGAGGCGAATGTCCACAATCGGGACATGTGTTCGCTATGTCAGGGTTTAGCCGGGACATATAGCTGTTCAGATACCTGCTACATCCGGACCTCAACTGTGCAAGAGTGCACCTGGTCTCGCGGGGTAGCACCCTTTCCCCATCTGCAATGGGCGGTGGTCTTCCATTTAGGACAACATTTGGCTGGTAGCTAGCCAATGCTGCCTCCACCGCCTCTACGTGCAGCGCTTTGAGCCCCGATGTGCAAGCAGCCCTGTCGAAGGGGGTGCAATTCGTAAACCGGCTGATTTCCTCGCGGTAATCAGCCAGTCCTCCCCTTATGTTACGGGACGTCGCAGGGGCACCCAGTAATGCGTTATTCGGGTGGTGTTCCTGGTGGCAAGCCAGGAGGAACTGTTTTGACAACATGACGTTGTATTCCCTCACCTTCATCACCTTCGTCTCCTCGTGCAGGTGGTCCTCATCCGACATGATATGACAACCTGTCGAGGTACGAAGAGCAGCATTCTGGCACTCCTGCAGACGCCGCCACTGGGTGTCGCTGACAATCGGGGTCCAAATCGGCGCAGCGTAGCTCAAAACCTTTGTGGTATCCCTCGGCGTCCAATTAACCTTTTAGGTGCAAAAATGAAACGATCAGATGGCAAATCAGTTACAATCTCAATGTGTACTGCTTTCGAAGTAAAACAAACGAAAACAGCTATATAAGTTTGTACGGGTGGTCGACCGCAAATTTTCAAATAAAAGTAGACAGGACCACAAAAATCTACTCCACAAATTAAAAAGGGACATAGTGACCTAAGTCTATCTGCAGGTAAGTTGCCCATGATCTGAGGTAACAGTCTATACCGAAAACAATGCAGGCAGTTTTGAACCGTTTTTCTACAAGCTTCTTGAGCGTTAACTAACCAAATTTTATCTCTGAGAAGAGCTACCAAGGCTCTTGGCCCAGCATGGTGATTCGAAGATGTAGATACCTTAAATGCAAAGCTGGGCATTAACTAGTTAATAAGTTAATAGTTAATTAGCGAGGTTAACGTTTTAGTTAATTTCGAAAACCATTAACTTTTTCATTAAGTTAAGTTAAATTTCTTCGATTAACTAGCATTAGTTAACTTTAAAACAAAATTTTTTTTTTTTTTTTTAAAAAAAAGTTAAAATTAAAAATTTATACTTTTTTTGAACTGATATTTCACAAATTTCACAAAACAACGACTTCTATATTCTATTTTTATGTATGAATAGACCATTCCAAACACAATGGCGTTTACATCGTCAGAATGTTTACATCGTATTTTCCATTTCTTAAATTTATCAAAATGACGAAAATCTGAGAAAGCCATTGTGTTTAGAATGGCCTGTGATATTTTTTCTTAACCAAACTTCATTCGTTTCATTATTATTATATAATATTCTAATAAAATTTGTATACCTCTATATAAATATAAATAAATTGTTTCATACACGAAATTTCGCTTTTGATAAAAATTTGTATCATCGGAAAAAGGGTCTGTAAGTGCAGGCATTCGATTGAATATAGTTAAAATGTTTTGTATTTGTTTTTTATAAAAACAATTTTTTTTTTATTTTTTTAATTTAACTTTTATCGAAGTTAACTTTTTAACGAAATTAACTTTTTAATTTACCGAAGTTAAATTTTTGATTAAATTTTACCGTGTTAACGAAGTAAAATTCACGATTAAATGTGTTTTAATAAAGTGCGAGTTTTTTGTTAAAAGTAGTGAAAATTAGACATCGTAAGCTATTGGTGCATTTAGGAGGCGCCCACCTACTCGAAGCAATCGAAACGAGAGAGAATCCCTTGCAAATTCATGTAAAAATGGATTGAATTTTTGTAAATTCGATGGAATTGTAGTATTTTTTTTATCATTTTTTAATTTAATATAAGTTTATTTCTTACGCATTTGGACTTATATAAAATTTTGTGCTTTTATCTTTTAAGTTTCTTATAACCGAAAATTCGAAGTATTTTGTGGTAGACACTAGACATCTGCACAAATGTACTTACTTCTATTTCAGAAAACTGTACACTATTTCAATGTCCAAAATTTACTTCATTTATTTAAAAAAAAGAACTGTCGGTAGAATACTCTCTCATGACAAATAATGACTTGACAACGTTTGTTTTGTTCTTATCAACGCAAGTACTGTAATCGTTTTCTCCAAAACATCGAATGCTTAAAACGATCAAAACAATGACAACAATGACAACAATGACAACACAAAATACACCAAGTACTTGATGTCGAATGTCAACTCGGACAAAACGAATTAAAATTTGAAAGACGGCAGTAATTTTAAACCAATACTACTAAGGCCGGCTCCTAAGTGCGTCCTTGGAAATTTTTTGGGTGAATCATGTCAGGTGGGATTCGGCCAGCTTTTAAGAGCGTCCTTGGACTTCTATTGGGTGAATAATGTCAGATCTGATTCGGGAAGCTTCTAAGTGCGTCCTTGGACATTTTTTGGGTGAATCATGCGAGGTGGGATTCGGCCAGCTTCTAAGTGCGTCATTGGAACTTTATTGTAACTTTTTTGGGTGATTAACGTCACTTAAGGTTATACCAACTCCCAAGTGACGTGATTTACCCAAAGAAAAGCCCAAGGACGCCTAATATGATTCACCCAAAAATGAGACACGCAGAAGCTGGCCTGATCAAACCATGCATGATTCACCCAAAAAATGTCCAATAACGCACTCAGAAGCTGGCATAATCCCACCTGGCAGGAATCTCCCGGAAATTGTCTTATTTAGGAGTAAAACACACAAAGCAAGCAGACAAACGTTCTCATTGAAAAATGCTTGAAGTACTCACTGTCAAGCACACTATATTTTAGTGTACTTGTTTCTATTGCACACTGCTTTTGTGAGTACACTGCAGTTATATTTTGTGAGAATTTTGTCTTGTGCTCACTTACACTCGCTGTCTCAGGACAAGACACCAATTTGTTTTGTAAGTATACGGGACACGACAATTAATATTTGAAAATGAAATGAATGTCTTGAATAGCGTTTCAAGCTCATTCATGCAGATGTCTACTAGATACCTTATCGCTAAAAATGGAGCAGGCGAAGTTCCATATGTTACTGTATTTAATCGTAAAATTTGTAATGGTTCTGACTGGTGCTGACGCCACACTTCAAGCTGATAATTCCTATCATCTTCATGAACCATTATTTGGCGGTACATGGCATACTTATGCAGTCCAAAACGGAGAAGAGTGGAATATAGCTCTTCTTGAATAGTTGGCCCAACCATCAAGATATCATTCACGCAATTTGAGTTGACGTTCGACATGAAGCATGAAAAACCACTCGCAGTTTAGTTGTTGTTCTTTGCGGTCTTAAGACAAACTGATGCGGAATGGCGTAGTGTGAAGAATTAAGTACGCTATTATCTATTGGACTCATGTGACCTAACGCCAGGTTTCACTACATATACATTAGTTTTAATTCAGGATTTTTCTCTAATTTCCCTTCCAGATAACGAAATCGTCGTTCTGCGGTTTCGAATCAATTATCAAAAAATCATTAGATTGGCACAATATACTACTAAGTTGAGATTAAGGTTTGCTTATATATTTCCCTAAGACAATCCAACCTAACATCGTTTTTTGAAGCGGCCCCCAATAGCATTTCAATTTATAATAACAAGGATCCGCTAGTTGTATATTTGAGGGAATATTCAAACGACTTGTAGTGATTGTTCGGTCAGGTTGATAAGCCGATATGAAGCGCAAAATCCAAAAATTGGCCGAAAATTCGTGATCATTGATGCGTGATCTTGCATTCAATCTTGGGCGAACTGTCGTGTTTGCCTCTCCGATGCCAATCACATTTAAACATTTTTGTTCTTTTTTGATACGCAACTTTTGAGCTAATTCATCAGTCAAAAAATTTACTTGAGACCCAGAATCAAGCGCATATACATATTCACAGGACTTTTACCTTTACTACCAGCTGTAGCTAAAATGATATGTTGTGCTATGTTCGAAATATGCATAGCGTGGGAAGTGGAAGCCCGATTTGTTTGTAAAGCATGAGACGTGGATTGTTG
Organism: Heteromyza rotundicornis; assembly: GCA_951394025.1. Taxonomy (NCBI): domain Eukaryota; kingdom Metazoa; phylum Arthropoda; class Insecta; order Diptera; family Heleomyzidae; genus Heteromyza; species Heteromyza rotundicornis. The sequence continues at coordinate 25,916,002 of OX596013.1, read as the reverse complement.
ATTTGCTGGCATAGCATGAGACGTAGATGGTTCATTTGTTTGAAAATTTCCAAAATTAACCGGATTTTGGTTCAGTAACGTATGGTGCGACCGATTACAAGTGCGACATCGGTTTTGTATTTTGCATTTGGATACTGTATGCCCTTTCCGAAGGCAATTAATGCACATTTGGGAAGATTTGACGAATTCAAATCTTTGTTGTGGCGGAAGAGCAATGAACGATGCAGTTATATAATGCTCTGCAGAATTGCACTTCAAACAACTTGGATGTGCCGCCTCTGTTGGTGAAAATTACGATCTGAAAGTTTTCTTTTTCTTATACTGGTTAAATTTATTTTGATTAGTCGAAGGTTTTACATTTGATTCTGTTTTTTCCAATATGATTATATGACAATATGACTTTATGAGGGAGTTCCCCTTATAATTTCTTTGAGTGCGGCGATTTGCTAGGTAACGAACACGTTATGTCGACGGAGATGTGCTAGCGGGAATGCTAACCATTTAATCTCGTTGAACTCAGCAACGGAATTTCTGGCTGATAAGGTAACTAGCGAGAGTAATTCTAGAGTGTTGTATGGAATTTACATAACCTCGAATTATTGATTCCGATATTAATTACAAGGAATGGTGTCGAATTTAGCATGCGAGAAAGAATATTTAGGTGAATACTAACGCTAGAAATGTTAATGGGTTGCGGAAATTTTTGTAATCGAAAGTAACGCGAAAAAATTTCTAAATTAAACTTTTAATTTTTCTTAAATTTTCAATTGAATCCCGGTTGAGCCCCCATGAAAATTCTTAATGGTTGTTACGATCGAATTCGGCTGGGACACAATTGAATTTTAATACAAATCGTGGAACAAGATATATAACGAAAATATTCTCTCACTTTCGACACCACTCCACAGAGGCGACACTCTCTTTAAATTCCCTGAAATCCAATATAGCGCACCATTTTTTTTGGTTTTTCGTTCTTTTCTTCACACTCTATATGTGAGTTCACCACGAATTATTCCGATTTTTCGCAGGAATGATTCGATTTCGTATGAACCGAAATATTTGTATACCGAAAATATAACTATTTCATTTGTTTTAAAAAATTCTTTTTAGAAAAAATATACAAATAAACAAAAAATGGAATTTAAAAAAATATTGCTAATTTTCTTTGAAATTCAACATTTGTCTATTGTTTGTTATAAGAATTGAATTAGTTCTATTTTCGGTACAATTGTATGTTATTTAGTACAATTTTATACTACTTTTCATACGATCTCAAAGAAAATTAAACAATATTTTTATGAATTTCAAACCAATTTTATACATTTTTTGGGGAAACATTAATTTCAAAATCCGTTTAAAATTTAAATTTTTGTTTTAGTTTTGTGTTTGAAACTGAAACACACTGAGATTCATTGAACTATTTAAAATTTTTTTTTATTGAATTAATATTTCTATGAACATTGCGAACCCTATCCGCAAGCAACATTTTTTGGAAATATTTTTTTATTCAAAAATTATTAAAATAAAGCAATATGTATTACGTGTTTAAAATTAAAGCTGAAATATTAATGGTTCCAAAGAAATAGGGTTCAATTTATAGGGAAACAAGAAAAATACTTTATCCTGTAAAATATACTTTTTGGAGGAAAACCGAAATGAAAACAACTTTATTCTGTTGAATGTTGATTGCAATTGTAGTAAAAACATTTCACAGTAAATTTTTTAATTTTATGTTAAGGCAGCATCGATCTGAGCCAAACCAATGAATATGACAAAAACTTCTTCTTGTAACTACCCTACGGACCCTTTTCATAAGTCTTGAAATGGCGCAACTAGAATTGGCATTTCATGACGCATTCTCTCATTATAAATAATTTGATGTCTGAAAATATATTGCAAAATGCAATTAGTAAAACTAAATTTATTTACACATATTAATATCCCAATATTATCAATCACTTCTGCAATGGAGAGTAGAATTTTGTACTCAGCTTATTGAAAAATTACCGATGAAGAAAACTATATAAAAGTGTAAAATATTAGTTGAAGCTATAACTTTTTATTCATTAAAACATATGAAACTAACTATACACACAAAAAAAAAAGTAGGTAAATCTAACCAAAAAAGACGATTAAAAATGCAGCAACCAAGAAACGTTGGAAATGGAACCGACTCAAAGTTGTTGGCGTACAATCAAATTTTGTTGGCGTACAATTAAAAATTGTTCGTATATTACTTTATGGAAGACAGAGAAAGCAATTATCCAATTGAGCGAAAAAATAAATAGATACATATTAGAAAAAGAATGCAAAAAAAAGATAGCTGATGTGTTTGGTATTTCTGTAGATGTGTTGTATTGAAATATATTTATGAAGCTTAAATTAATTTAATGTAAGCCCAAGACTTTAAAAACGAGATAATTTACGTTTCGTACACAAATTTGTCGGGCAACATCATTTCTACTGCGAATATATATAATATTCATTACTTAGAACTAACGCGCTTCCACAAAACGCAATATTTTAATATTTCATTAAGTTTACAATAATATTGTAATATTGAAATTAATGTTTTCCCGGGAAAAAACGATTTGAAAAACATTCTGCACAATTTATAAAATCGTAAAATCACAATATTTGTTAATAATTAATTATAACATAGTCATAATTTGATTTTAAAAATTCTTTTCGAAATATCAAAAATGTAAAATCTAAACAAATTGGACGCCATCTTCTAGTGCTGCGAAAATTCGATTTTTTTGTATTCGATACAACCGGATACTTTCTTGTGAATACTTAATAATTTTTACGATAATTTTCATTCAATTTTGATTTGAAATAAAATCTCTGAGTAAAGTAAATGCACGTAGCAATTGCTCTAAGGCGTTTTTATTATTACGACCCAACAATTTTCATACAAACTTCCCTAAAATACCAATAATAGTATCGCATACTAATGGAACCAAGTACTTCATGAGTCAAGTGTCGAATATAAATTATTCATATATTATGCAGCACTTGTTGCTTTGAGAGCGAAAACGAGACAGCCATATATAATAATTTTTCTCTCTTGTATTAAATGTCATGCTGTTTCAGAATTATGAAATATTTGCGGCATGGTTGCATTTCTGCATCGAGCGATGACATTGCGAATCATATGCCGAAATACGACCATGCTGGCAAATCATTTAACAATTTTTTGACGATTAGATTAACCACAACAATTGTAATTGTTGTTTGTGTTTTCCATATAAAATAAAAAATTGTTTTTTTACAACGTTTTTTGGTTAGATTAACCTATCTTTTTTTTTTCTGTTGTGAGGAGGAAAGTTGTGGGGACGCGTTTTCCCCCACACATTTTTTTGAAGAATTGCATCTTTTCCCTATTTTTATATTTTTCCCCACATTTTTTATATGAATTAAAAAAAATCTCTTACGGTAAGCAGAGTATTCGAATTAATTTTAAGGAATTCCGCCACTAGTGTGTACGGAATTAATTAATTGTAATCCTAGGTGTAGCATTACCATAACAGGAGGAAAGTCACTGGGGCAATTAGCACACTGGGTGGCAACTCCCTTCACACGACGGGGGATATCCGTTTTATGGTCGGCGCCGGAGTCTGCGAAATGGCCAGACGATCGGCCCGAGCAAAATAAGAAGTTAGTCAGTCGCGGACCTTCGAAGCGAACAGCCGACAGCGAAGCACAAAATCACCGACGGCATTTCGCGGTGGTACAACACAACGGACAGAGGGTAAGGAATAAGTAGAAAATTAGAGTCGGTAGTCTAGCGAGAGTAGTTGATTCGTGTAGTTAATTTCGGAATTTTTCGCCAGCAACACGTGTGGTGATAGCAATTCCGCTCCTTGAATAGAATTTTGGTCGTAGTTTTCCCCATCGCCCAGTCTCTCCTCTCGTAGAATTAATTTCGGAATTTTCGCCAGCAACACGTGTGGTGATAGCAATTCCGCTCTTTGAATAGAATTTTGGTCGTAGTTTCCCCATCGCCCAGTCTCTCCTCTCGTAGAATTAATTTCGGAATTTTCGCCAGCAACACGCGTGGTGATAGCAATTCCGCTCCTTGAATAGAATTTTGGTCGTAGTTTCCCCATCGCCCAGTCTCTGCTCTCGTAGAATTAATTTCGGAATTTTCGCCAGCAACGCGTGTGGTGATCGCAATTCCGCTCCTTGAATATAATTTTGTTCGTAGTTTTCCCCTCACCCAGTCTCTCTTCTCGTAGAAATAAATTCGGAATTTCGCCAGCAATTCGTGTGGTGACTTATTCCGTTCCTTTGACCAAATCTCTCTCGTAGTTTTTTTCCCTCACCCAGTCTCTCTCCCTGTAGAAATAAATTCGGAATTTCGCCAGCAACTCGTGTGGTGATTTATTCCGTTCCTTTGACCAAATCTCACTCATAGTTTCTTTTTTCCCCCTCAGCCAGTCTCTCTCCCTGTAGAAATTTATTCGGAATTTTCGCCAGCAACCCGCGTGGTGATAGTTTTCCGCTCCTTGCCCAAAATCTCTCTCGTAGTTTTCCTATCACCCCGTCTCTCCTCTCATAGTAATAAATTCGGAATTTCGCCAGCAACTCGCGTGGTAAGCTAATTCCGCTCCTTTGGTAAAATCTCACCCCTCATCATTTTCCCCACCGACCTTGCCCCTTTAACATAAACTCTCGAAACCTCGCCAGCAATTCGTGTGGTGACATTAGTTTCGCTCGTTCTCGTAAAGGATTCGGCAGAATTTGGCCAGCAAATTCCGCTTCCTATAGTCTTCTCTCTTCGGAACTTTCGCCAACGACCCATGTGGTGACAGTAGTTCCGCTCTCCCAGCAAAATACCAGATAATTCAGCCCAAACCTCGTTTCCCCTCCCGAAACTCTTTTTATTTGGAACTTTCGCCAACGATCCATGTGGTGAGCTCAGTTCCGCGTCCCTATACTCTCCCGCAGAAACCTCAACCACCCTGATTCGGAATTTTCGCCCGCGAATTCGTCGGGTGCAACGGTTCCGTTTATTTTCCCCGTAAATTTTCCCGTAAATTTTCCCGTTAGAAATTCGCCAGTATCCGCGTAAAATGAAGACCCTGCTGTCCCTGAATCCTTGCCAAATAACCCCCTCTCTCTATAGTACCCCTTTGCTCTGAATCTGTGTATAGACTCTCTGACGTAGAATTTAGAGCTCTCGCTAAGACTCACCGTAGATAACAGCGTATCGCCCCATAATCCTCCGTTGCTACAAAACCCGACCGCACGTACCAAAATCCAGCGCGCCTCAGACGGACATCGACTCGTGGAATTGGCTGGAAATTGCTAGTGCCCCAGCGGTCGGCCTCCCACCACACAATATCGATAATTTAAGCTAAGCAAAGTGTATACTTGAAAATTACCACAAAATAAATGAAATTAAAAATTAGAATAATAAACTAAAAATCTTTAAATTTGCACACACGGTTCCAAAATTTACAAATTTTTGCAACGAATTCTGGACGCCGACGGCTTCACCCCGGCCCCCAGAAAAACATCGTTACACTGTGTACGTGAGTTTCCACGAGTGAGTTAACCACGAATTCAAAATTAGTACATTGTTTCTTATAAGAATTGTTTTAAACAAATGTAATATTTTCGGTATACAAATATTTCGGTAAAATTGTATGTTATTTAGTACAATTTTATAATACTTTCATACGATTTCAAAGAAAATTTAATAATATTTTTATAAATTCCAAACCAATTTTAGACTTCTGTGGGTTTGTCATAAGACGACCATCTTCCATTCACTTCAAAATCCATATGAAATTTAAATTTTTGTTTTTTGTTGTGTTTGAAGCTGAAAAACATTAAAATTGATTAAATAATTGAAAAAAATTTTTAATTGAATAAATTTTTCTATGAACATTGGGAGCATAATGAACGCAAACGCAAATTTTATCGTAAGCGAAAGTGAATTGAAAAGAACTTACCTATTTTTTTCTGTTGAATGGTCATTTTCACTTGTAACAAACACATTTCACACTAAATTTTTTAATTTTATATTAAAGCAGCATCGATCTGTGGTTTCTACAAAAATCTGCATTTAATTAATGCTGAAATTGTATTTACTTGAAGTCGATGTCTTGGTTTTTTTAAATTTCATTTTGAGCTAAAACTATTCTTACAACGTGGAAGAATGAGAATGTCGACAAGAAAAGATTCGGCGCCCTAGGCTGTCGCATCAAAGATATCGAAGAGAAGTTTGGCAAGTGCAGTTTCTGATTCAATTGAACGAGGCGCAACGTTGTTGTCCTCAACATGTGCTGGAGAATAATGTAATTTGTTGAATTTTCTATTTTATTTGATTCAATTGAAATTTGTTTACTGAAAGTAAAGTTGAGAAAACAATATTCAATTGTCGGTCACGTACTAGTAAGGTGCCAAGTGCTATGGACATGGGTGACAGTGAAACTCTCCAGCATCATGCGAATGGCTATGCTGACGTCGACTTCGGTAACACTTTCGCACAGATGATGCGGGCATGCACCTCCGAGGGAATGACGGTCCCGTAAACCAGGCAGGAGACAAAGTATTCTTATAGATTTGTGAACGCTGAGCACAATGCATTTTGAGAAATGGCAGATTTCGAAATAATCATTATACAATTACGGGATTAGGTATTTTTGCTGAACGTTTCTGTTGATGTAGACGTTATGTTATAAATTTTAAAAAACTACTACCATCTGAAAGAAATCTATAAAAAAGATACGTTTACGGTTTATCAAAAAAGATACGTTTGGTATCAAAATGTGCAAAATTTAGCAGGGTAGTTTTATTTGTACGATTAGCATTGAAATAATTAATAAAGAATTTCCAAAATGCTAGTATATTCTGTAATTGTTAGAAATTCAAATTTTTAATTATTTTGAAACAGTAAAGTAAACAATAAAATTAAAATTTATGAAACTATCTCAGAAATGTTATTTTGGAATGATTGAGTTTTTTTGTTTAAATTTGAACCGAAATCTTTCGAACTGGCCCTTAAATAACTCCACTCAGATGCGGTTGTTTCAGAGACACAAAATTACAACCCCTGTCCTGATCGGAAGATCACCACCTGAGGCTGAGGGGAAGAGCTCCTGCCAAGACCTACAAGGTGCACTCCTACGCAACCCAAATCTGACTGGAGCCCCTTCCTAAGATCAGAGAGGACACATGACGTGGCTGCCTAACCAAACTACTTTGTACACAGAAAAAAAAAATGGTCGGTAAAATGAACCGAAAAAAGAAAAAAGTTGATGTACAGAATTTCAAAATGTATGAAAATTGTAAATTTTTTAACCGAGCTCGTCAGTAGTTTTAACCGACCAAAAATTTAAAAAAAAAATAGTTGAAATAACCAAAAATAATTGTTGTTTTACAGAAATTATTGGTTAAATTTGAATTTTTACCAACTTGGGCAATTTACAATTCGCGCATCTTCAGTTGAATCGTTGGGATTCAAAGAAAGAATAATTCTCAATCGTGTTATGAATGTTTTGCCTTATAGCGGCAGCTTGAGCTGAGCCAAACAGAGTTTTTTTTGCTTGTAATACTGCATTTGTAATACTAATTTTGGAAAATAAGAGCTTGTGTCAGTTATGCGCTCAAGCTAATATGTTTTTTTTTGTAAAATGCAATCTTGATTTTTCGAAATGTACAGTCATGGTCAAAATAATAGGGCCAAGATTTTTTTGCACTGTAATTGTTGACAGAGCCACATTTTTGTATATTTTAAAGGAAACTCAAATTTCATTTATTACTTTGCATTGTGTAAATTTAAAAATAAGTCAAACATAGCAGAAAAAAACATAAAAAATCAAATTTGCTGAGTTGAGTCGAATTTGGTCATAATTCAGCGTGGCAAAACTCGATATGACGTCCTTAGCTAAGAAAAATACAGCGACTCTATCAATGAATAAATGAGGATACACACAATATTAACAAAGCCAAAGTAGTAAATGTGAATACTTATCAAAATGTAAATAAAATTCATATTTTCATTAAAAAATGCTCGATGGCCCTATTATTTTGTTCAGCTGAATTATGACCAAATTCGCCTCAACTCAGCAAATTTTATTTTTTATGTTTTTTTCTGCTATGTTTGACTTATTTTTAAATTTACACAATGCAAAGTAATAAATGAAATTTGAGTTACCTTTAAAATATACAAAAATGTGTCTCTGTCAACAATTACAGTGCAAAAAAAATCTTGGCCCTGTGTGTATTTTTGTGTTAAATTAGTTTTTTTTGTTTTCAAATGGAAAAAAAACAAATTCAACAAAAAAAGTTTTCTTACTAAAAAATTTTTTTTTTTTAACTTCACATTGGATTTATTGGATTTTTCTAAATACTTTGAACTAACAATAATTTTTAACGATGCAATTTAACAATTTAATTAACATTTAACAATTTAAACAAATACTTGTTGCCCTAATCCATCGATTTGGACAACGTTATGCGGTACTCGATGGTAACTATTCTGTTGCATTTGATTAGATATCCCCGGAACCCTCGTCGCTTCCGACTTCCCGATTATGCCGGCATAACACTATCATTTATTTTAAGCGTGGGGCAAGAGTGTTCCCTTAGGGTGAAGGTTATATGTGCGCTTTTAGACTCATTGACTTTAATTCTCCACTGTGATAACCAATTTTGCAATGTGTATAAATGCTGTTGCACGTGTTGTGATGCCATTTTGAATATCAATTCTCTATGCCATACCTTCTCAAAGGCTTGGGTAATGTCGATGAATACTGCTGAGCAGTATTGCTTTTTCTCGAATGTTTTTTTGATCAATTCAACAATGCGATGAACCTGCTTTTCTCTAAATCCGAATTGGTGATTGGGTATTTCACTTTTAGCAAGTATTGTAGGTAACATCATTTTTATCAGAATTTTCTCAAAAAGTTTTGATAGGGTAGAGAGTAAGCTTTTTGGGCGATATGAACTCACGTTTGTTGGGTCTTTTCCCGGTTTTGGAATCATCGTGATCTGCGACAGCTTCCAGTCAGTTGGGTAGTGACCTATTTCTAGTATAGCATTGTATATGTGCAGTAAGTGAGTAACAGCAATTGATGGTAGCTCTTTCACCGGTTTAGCCGTTATTAAGTCATGACTTGAAGCTTTTTTTGGGTTCAACTTGGCAATATCATCCATAAGTGCTTTTCTTCTGATGAGTAGTGGGTTATAGTTTGGCCTGGTTGCGAGCTGTGGTAACGGGTAATTTTCAGTTGAGGGGTTTGGAGTAAATACATTTTGTAGGTGACTTGCAAAAGCAGTCACCTTTTTCTGCATCACTTCTAGCCCAGTCTCCGTTGGGTAAACGAATTGGCGATTCTGCAATTATGGGTCGTTTTAAATTGATGCAGATCATTCTCGTTTTTTGCCTTCAGTTCATTTTGGAGTTTTCGTGTAACGAGGGTCAGCTTTTGTTTCATATAGGGTGATCTGAACTTTTGCCAATCACGCCTTATTGATCTCTTTTCTGATAAGAGCGCAGCTATATTTTGTGGCACAAATTCCTTTTTTTGGGTAGTGTTATTGATTTTTGGGGTCGTTGCCAGTGCGGCGTTTGTAAGTAGAAGGGTAAAGTTACGCACTGCCGCATTCAGTTGTTCCTCAGTTTTCAGTGACACATTTAGGGTAATATGCAATCTTATATATTTCCTAATTTTAAGCCAGTTCGTATGTATGCTGGTGAGCCTGTCAGATGGGTTGACTTCTGAACTTGGCGCATATTTCACAGTAATAATTGTAGGTGTATGGTCAGACGAGAGTTCCACTGAAGACTCAATAGTCAGTTGAGTTCTTTTAAGTGTCTTTATTACTGCAAAATCAATAACATCAGGAATTTTGCGTCTATCTGATGGCCAATATGTTGGCCTGCCTGACGAAGCCACATCAAGGCCGAGTCTGCTGGTGGTATTCCAGAGTAACCTTCCTTTTCGAGAAACCAGTCGAGAGCCCCAGTAAGTGTGTTTGGCATTGTAATCTCCGGCTGCGAGAAACTTTTGGCCAAGGGTTGCAAAAAATATCTGAAACTGCTGTTCAGTAATTTTGAATCTGGGTGGACAATAAATTGCAGATATTGTCAATCCTTTTATGTACTCATCAAGACAAATACTGGTGGCTTGCAAATATTCGGTGCAAAAATCCTGTAGAACGTAGTATTTGATTCTGTCCCTAATTAGAATCGCTGATCCGCCTCGTGCTTTTCCACCTGGGTGCTTGGTGTCATAGAGCTTGTATCCGGGTATATTAAAAAAATGTTTTTAAGTCAAATGGGTCTCTGAAACTAGCATTACATCTATACAGTATGAATTGAGAAATTGAATAAGTTCCAATTTATGTTGGCATAAGTCGTTCGCGTTCCAGAAGGATATTTTTATCGCATTCATGGCTTATTTTTTATTAGGGTCTGAACATCCTCTGTAGTTGGCAGTGTGATTTCTATCGCAGTTATTACAATGTCTAACATTTACGTCTTCTCTCGATTTCGGGCACACTTGGGTCTGGTGAAGGTCACCACAAATAACACAAACACTGGGAAGTGTACAGTATTTTTTCGAATGACCAAATTCTTGGCAGTTTTGGCATTGTATTGGGCCTCGACGTTTATGCGGCTCCTCAACACTGACTCTACGGTGTAGTAAATGTCGCAGATTGTATATAGGGTGTGGTTCAATTTTTTGCAGGGTCTTAGGGTCGAATTCCAATTCGTTGCGGAAAAGAGGTTGGGGTAATTTTTCCTTATTTAGAATGTTAGACACAGATCTAACTTGGAATTTTAATGCAATTAATGCCGCTTTCACATCGACACATTCGACAAACGAGTCTACACCTCTTAGAACAACCGATAGACCTCCTATTAATTTTGAGCTGGTATGTGTAATAGCTCTTTTTGCACTTATCGAAATGATGCACTACTTTGCGAAAATCTGCCTCATTATAGATTTGTATTTTAGTGTCATGGATGGCGCCCTTGAGAACAGGCATCACATGAAAACTGTTGGAACCTGCAATTTGTGTCATCTGAGTAACAAGGGAATTCGAGTTTTTTTCCCTGAGATAAATTGGTGGCGGCTTTGACGTCTTGGATTTCGGTTCTGAATTATCATCTTCATATAATAGAGAATATCTATTGTCTTTAAATCTTAGTCGTATTCGTATTTTTGGGAGGAGTAGTTTTACGCTTTTGCAATGAAGGGTCTGGCTTTTGCAGGTAGCGGTGCATGCCTGTCTGCACTGCCACACGTGGAGTGTTTTTCTCTATAGGGTTTGCGCCAATTGCATCACTCGTATTTGCTGACGGAGGCTTATTCAAAGGGTTTTTGTTCTCAGAGAACTTATTAGAAGGGTCTTTGTTCTCATTAAATTTCTTAATTGGGTCTGGCCTCAGAGTATTAGTAGTAAAAAATGCAATCATATTCGCTGCCTGCTTGGTGTAGGGCATAGGGCTGTTACATTGTTTGCTCCATGAGAGAGCGCCCGATGACGATGCGGGAGAGTTAGCAAAGAGTGCCTCTGACGATCGACTCTTTGCTATAGTTGTTTCTGCAGATGCACTATTGGCGGGGAGGATTACAGGTTGCGATGCATTCGAAACAAATTTTTGCTGTATGTGTACAATTCAAATTGTAAACCAACAAATTATTGAAGTAAATCAACCACTTCTCGCCGGTTAGATTAACCGACGAAGAAGGGTTGGAGCGTTTTTAACCGTCTTTTTCGGTTTAATCTACCGACTTTTTTTTTGTGTGTAGTTACCCTACGGACCCTTTCAAGACTGGGCATTTCATGACGCATTCTCTTACTATAAATTATTTGATGTCTGCAAATACACTCCCTCAAAAGCATACTACTTTGCAAAAGAAAGTTAAGTGATACAAATGTTTCCTGAATTTTGAGAATTTTTTAAAAAGTTTGATTATGACCAAATTCGTCTCAACTCAGCAAATTTGATTTTTTATGTTTTTTTCTGCTATGTTTGCCTTTTTTTATATTTACACAATGCAAAGTAATAAATTAAATTTGAGTTTTCTTTAAAATATACAAAAATATGGCTCTGTCAACAATTACAGTGCAAAAAAATCTTGGCCCTATTATTTCGACCATGAGAGTATATTGCAAAATACAATTAATAAAATTAAATTTCTATACACCCCAATATTATCAATCACTTCTACAATGGAGTGTAGAATTTTGTACTCAGCTTATTGAAAAATGACCGATGAAGAAAACTATATAAAAATATAAAATATTAGTTGAAGTTATAACTTTTCATTTATTAAAACATACCAGTTTAGCATTTTTCGCAAATTTCATACTGTTTTGATGAAATCTGAAATCTTAAAATTGCGACTTCAAATTCGAAATCAGCGACCCCAAAAATTTCAAAATACAAAATTTCATACTGTTTTGACGAAAACTTAAAATTACGGTAAAAACACGATTTTCACATATATGGGAGGTAGGCGTGGCAATCGACCGATTCCGCCCATTTGCAATACCAACTCCTTCTAGGGCCTAAAAAGGATAAATGCAAAGTTTGGGATCCCTAGCTTTCTTCTAGCTCCTGCAATCGTGTTTACAAGAAAAGGGGACGGACAGACTGGGACATAGGCGTGGCAGCCGACCGATTCCGCCCATTTTCAATACCAACTCCTTCTAGGGCCTAAAAAGGATAAATCCTTTTTTTTGAGTTTCTATCAACAGCTGAGCTCTCGTGGTGAATAAAATTTATAATTTTCACATACACCAATAAAGAAATTTCATTTTTTTCACGCACACCAGTAAACAAATTTGCTGTCACTTTACTCATATTACCTTTCGCTCTCGCAGAGTGTCACCTTTGTATACTCTGTGCCATTAGTATGCGATACTATTAGTAGTATTTTTGGGAAGTTTGTATGACAATTGTTGGGTCGTAATAATAAAAACGCCTTAGATCAATTGCTACGTGCATTTACTTTACTCAGAGATTTTACTTCAAAACAAATTTGTATGAAAATTATCGTAAAATGTATTAAGTATTCACAAGAAAGTATCTGGTTGTATAATAACATTCGAATACAAAAGAATCAAATGTTCGCAGCACTAGAATATGGCGTCAAAATTGGTAACATTTTCGATATTTCAAAAACCATTTTAAAACTTCCAATTATGACCAGTGTGACCAGAAGCATAACGAAAATATATTCCACTTTTGTTTGAAAATGGAATATTTATATTCCACTTTAAAATTTTTATATTCCACTTTTTTATTCCACTTGGAAAATTAAATATTCCATTGTAATTCCACTTCGTACAATATATATACTTTTTTTTCAAATGTACTTTTCGGATGACATTTGAGAAAAACAATGTTTTAAGCAGGAACTTTATGTATGGGTGAAATTTAAAAAAAACCCCTGTTATTTTAAAGTTGAAACTAATTTTGACTGTGAATATTTTCTTTCAATTTTCTTAAGTTTAAGAACTAAAGCACAAACTGGTAAGAAAAAGAGCACTTATAAAAATCTTACATATAATATTGTCATGTCTTAAATTCAGTCGTTTGCAAAAAGTTACTAATTCAATCAAAAATTTTTAAAAACAGTGACAGGAACCGAAACGAATATCGGTTTCGTTTCTCAGATTTAAAAATGTCGATTTCCGTTCCGGTAACCAGACTTTCCAAAATACCGGTTTCGATTCCATGAAGTCAAAATGTTTAAATTTTAAAGTGAAGCAGACTTAAGTTAACTAGCAAAAACTGGATACATTTTTTTTTTTTAAATTACATTTTTGACTTATGAAATTAAAAACTGGAACCAACAAAATTAAACGACTTCGTTTCTTAGGTTTAAAAAAAATCGATTCCGGCTCCGGTTTCCAGAATTTCCAACATTTGGCGTTCCCTGCTTAAAAATAATCTGCAAATTCGTTACACCGGAGTCTCTGTCGGATTTGGCTTAGCAGTCCTAAGTAGGGCTGGTGATTTTCTTTGATTTTTTTCTTTGGAATAATATAAATGTACGACTAGTCTTTTTTGGGCGAATCAGCCCAAGTAGAATCATGTCAGGTAGGATTACAGCAGCCACCAGGTGTGTCTTTGGAACTTTTATGGGTGAGTCATGTCAGGTAGGATAGCAGCTGCCACCAGGTGCGTCATTGGACATTTTTTTTGATGATTCATGTCAGGTGTATTCAGAAGTATTCGAAGTTTCGAAGGCTTCGAAGGAAAGTAACAGCCCTAGTCCTAAGCAAAGTAAAATAGATTATAAAAATTGTATATTTTGCATTTGAGCAAATTACTTCTTATGAAAGCGATCCATTCTACATTTTATTGTGACAAAAACTTAACGAAAACAGAAAAGAAAATGTCCACAAATTAGAGCACCGCCAGACTTAATTTTATTTCTGCAGATGTGCAGTGTTACTTGAGATACTTTATTTGAAATACACCAACAAAATTAATAAAATTTGCTCTAAAACGCCAAACAAAGTGGAATATTTGTTTCCCAAAATATTCCATTTTGAAAAATAAATATTCCACTTTTATATTCGAATATTTTTTTGAAAAAAACATATTCCACTTAGCTCAAAAATATTCCAGAAGTGGAATATTATACTCCACTCTGGTCACGCTGATTATGACTATGTATGTTGCAATGAATTATTAACAAAAATTGTGTTTCTACGATTATAAACATTGGGCAGAATGTTTTTTAACTGGTTTTTTCCCGAGAAAACATTAATTTTAATATTACAATATAATTGGTAAATATTGAAATATTGCTTTTTGTGGAAGCGCGTTAGTTTTAGGTAATGAATATAATATACAAAATAGTTTTATTACAATAAATGGTTGTTTTTCATATTTTAAGCACAAATAAGTATCGTTGTCATGATTTTAGATTGGATAAGTCGACGTGGCACCGCCCATCCACTCATAACAATATTCGAATGTAGCAATTTTCAAGCTATCGACTCCATACATATTTTGGAATTCCTCTTCTTTTTGCTTTTATTTGGATGGTATTGAAAATGGACAACATCGGACAAAAACCACGCCTACCTTCCGCCCAAAATTCGTTATTTTCGTTTATTTTGAGCAATACAGAACCGATTTGGACGCCGTTTTGTAATTGGTTAGAAATTATGTCTGAAAAATTCTACACCACAACAGGAAAGAATTGGAAGAGAGCGGACAGGAGCAGGAATTGCAGCCACAC
Source organism: Heteromyza rotundicornis (assembly GCA_951394025.1). Taxonomy (NCBI): domain Eukaryota; kingdom Metazoa; phylum Arthropoda; class Insecta; order Diptera; family Heleomyzidae; genus Heteromyza; species Heteromyza rotundicornis. The sequence goes on along the minus strand of OX596013.1, from coordinate 25,900,772 downwards.
GTGCATCAGAAACTGACGCTTACAAAACCAATCGACTTGCACAAATGAGGACTTCAAATCAGGCGGTACGTAATTACAAATACATATAAAAGTGTTTGTCCCGATTGATTGAATGATTGGTGATAGACTGACTCATCAGTCCAAACTGCTGAACCTAGAGTTCTACAATTTTTTAAGTTATGCTTTGGTGTTCTGGGGGACAAAGAGACTCTGCTAACCACGTATAAGGCCATAGGGAGATCGGTTTTGAGCTACGCTGCGCCGATTTGGACCCCGATTGTTAGCGACACCCAGTGGCGGCGTCTGCAGGAGTGCCAAAATGCTGCTCTTCGTACCTCAACAGGCTGTCATCTCATGTCGGATGAGGACCACCTGCACGAGGAGACGAAGGTGATGAAGGTGAGGGAACACAACGTCATGTTGTCAAAACAGTTCCTCTTGGCCTGCCACCAGGAACACCACCCGAATAACGCATTACTTGGTGCCCCTGCGACTTTCCGTAACATAAGGGGAGGACTGGCTGATTACCGCGAGGAAATCAGCCGGTTTACGAATTGCACCCCCTTCGACAGGGCAGCTTGCATATCGGGACTCAAAGCGCTGCACGTCGAGGCGGTGGAGGCAGCTTTGGCTAGCTACCAGCCAAATGTTGTCATAAATGGAAGACCACCGCCCATTGCAGATGGGGAAAGGGTGCTACCCCGCGAGACCAGGTGCACTCTTGCACAGTTGAGGTCCGGATGTAGCAGGTATTTGAACAGCGATATGTCCCGGTTAAACCCGGACATAGCGAACATATGTCCCGATTGCGGACATTCGCCTCACGTAGTTGAGCACCTGTTCAGATGTCCGTCCCATCCCACGGACTTAACTGTGCTTGAGCTATGGACCGCACCTGGTGACGTGGCGATGCTCCTCAACCTTAAAATGACAGACACGACGGACGACGAAAACATATAAAATTGTTAGGGAATCAGATAGGTTTATGTGTGATGTCCTCTTATAACGACTCTCTTTATAGTTGCTACCACAACAACAAATAGTATATATATATATCCTCAAATCTGCGGCGAGCTTTTTCATACTTTTCCACACTCCGGTGACAATGCATTCTATTAAATTTAGGGGTCCATCAGAGGTGTAGGGGGCCGTGGGGGGACTCAAACCAATTTTTTTTAACCAGGCATAACTTCCAATTCCTTCAAGCTACAATGATGAAATGATGGTACGTGAGTTCTTATTGACAAAATGAAATTTTGTACCTTTTGGAAAGGGGGTGTGGGGGCAAAGGGGAGCGGGATGGAGCCAATTTAAAGTTCTAACATTCGTATTTTGTAAGCTACAATGCTGAAATTTTTTACTTAGGTTCACATTCGGGAAAATTGCTTGAGGACAAATATCATTTTGAGGAGCAACAGTTATTACAAATTTATTATCCGCTATTCCTTATTTAGGGATTGATCTTGTACAATGAGTATGAGGAGGATTTGCTATTGATAACGCAACTTTAACTCGATTTTTTACATTTCACTTTATTTTACCATTTATTGTCATAGCAATAACTATAATTCATTTATTATGGGTGATTAGAATGTGTGCAATTTCGCTTTAAAATTAAGGGTTTTTGGCGACTTCAAAATCTGCAATGATATTCGGAGGAAAGTACCCAAAAACCCTTAATTTTAAATCGAAATTGCTGAAATTAATTTAAAGGAAATTTATGTTCTCCTTTTTAGTCGGTTAAAGGGTTATATTTTAAAAAACTAGTTGCCCAAACAACACTTTTCGGCTCAGGGATTGTTTATTGCTTCGCAAACGGACTTGATTAAATTTAAATATCAGAACACCAAAACAATTTTCAAATTATTGTCGAAATGCATAGGCATTTATATCTATATTTTTTCACCAAAACATCAAAATTAGTTATTTATCGTGAAATTTTGTGTTTGAAGATCATGCTTTATGGCTCAATAAAATCGATATATATGTCATGATATGTATCAGTTGCTATATGTCATGATATGTATCATGATATATATCTTCGAACCCGGTTTTTTTTGGAAGTTAACGAAATAGAAACCTGTGGACATTTGACAAAACAACCTCTTTCAAATTTGTCAACTTTTCAGGAGAGCAAAATTTATTTGTGTAGAAATTTAAAAAAATTTTAAGTATGGAACAAACATTACTTTTTTTACCTAAGAGCAATTGTTAAAATAGTTTTGAATGAAAAATAATTTAATTTTGTTCGCTTATGTCTAGACAAGTGCTTTTGCATTTGACAAAAGAACTTATTTCGAAAGAAGTGGTTTTGTGAAAAGGAATTTGGAGTAAATGGGCTTGCGTTAAATGGAGAGAGGTTGTTTTGTCAAATAGATGTAACGACTTTTTCCATTGAATTCTTGAAATTTTTAACCTGTTCGAAAAAAGCTGTTTTATTAAATGCAATTTTGAAGAAAAGAACTGGAAAGATGTTGATTTTCGGCTATATATCTTTTAAACTGAAAGTCGTAAAAATATGAAGACTATTCCTAAAGAAGCGTATTCAAATTCTATATTTTTGATTCAAATCCTGAGTAGGCATGTCAATCCCGAGATCCCGCTTCTTTGTTAGTCCCGAAAATCCCGGGACAAGTTTTATGAGCAATTTTTTCAAAATGGTTTAGTTTTAGCAAGGACCATAGTTTTGCATCCAAAAAATGTTGATAAGCATTCAGGAAAAAACTTCGAAAAGTCGGATATTTTTGGAAATTGATGTGTTTCATTTGATTTTATTGGTTTGGAAAAATTATTTATTTTGTTGTAAAGAAAAAAATTTAATAAAATTGGCGAAAGGTTTATTGATATACTCGTACATAAACTATATGAGTTATACATATAAAAATATGCAATACGCATTGCAGAAACTTGTACCAATGCGTGAAGGCAATTTAGGCATATTTTCATTACGTCAACAAATTTAAGCAAAAAATAGTTCCAAACTGTTTGCAAATTAGTAGTCCATTTTGTTTAAATGGAAATCGGATCAAAAAATACATCGAACATCGTTCGGGACATGAAATACAAATTCCAATTCCGTAAATGTTCAGGTCAAGAGTTGTTCGAGAAATGTGGATCAAACGACACATTTTTAAAATGATCTTATTCTGACCGGAAACCCAAGATTCCAAAGACGAAATCTATTCCAATTAATATTTTATTCTACATATTTTAAAGTTATTCAAACTTTTTCCTAATATTCCAAATCATAGGTGTGATAAATTCAATTTAAAAAAAATCCAATAAAAACCTTGAATATTGTTAGACTATTTGCGCAATTTCCAAAATATTATAGTACTAGCTGGGCCCGGTCCGCTTCGCTGGGCCTAAATAATTTTTTGTAGTTGCATTGTATGTAATGAAATGGATGAATGGATGAAAGTAATTTTTAAATATATATGTTTAATTGGTGTTTATACTGTGGAGTTAATTTTGTACAATTTTATAGAGAGGAAAATTGATGTAGCGATCGGTATTGAAATAGGTTTTGATGAATGAATGAATGATTCGTATTGTATGTATGTATGTAGCGCAGTAAAGTATGTTTGGAAGATTATTGAAATTAAATTAAATGACATGTGGTATAAGTATTTGAAACAAATGCCGTTAATTCGGCCGGTGCAAACGACTGGACTACGATCTATGAGCTTTGGTACGTAGCCGAAAGCTCGCACAAAATGGCCCGGCAGTGTAAACACTTGAAAACGAACAAATCTGTAGATTCTGATGCTGGTGCGGGAGGGAATATTCAGTCAGTGTAAACGGTTGCACGAACGGAATTTCGTTTACGATTGGAGTTCGCGACAAAAGTTGTGTTCGCTCCTACGGTCTAAGTGCACCTTCAAATTAACAAAAAATAAGTACCTTTATCCCTTTTAGACAAAACTAAACCAAAAATTCCCTTAGGAAGGGAAATTTTCCTAAAGTTGGCTGCACTGGTTGAGCGCCCCGTCTGTGAGGAGTGTTGCGTTGAGAGACATTCTGTTGTGTTTTTGTAAATTTTTCTTGGGGGAAGAAAGTGATTTCTATAACTTGTTGGGACAATTTTGCAGTGCTTATTTGCCGAAAAGGCCAATTGCAGTGTTTAAATCAAGTTTCATTTAATTTTCATTCGCAATGGACGTCTTCTCGTAATTCCGCAGCCGGTACGGAACTTGAACAAAAATGTTGCTTGAATATGTGATACTGGGTTTTTTTTAAAGAAAATTTATAAATGATACACATTTTTAGTTGTAGCTTTGAAATTTTTCACCGCAAACAAATTTTTTTATTCCAATATCTTATCTGGAAGAATTTTCGAGAAAGTACCGCGGCGGCGGAATTTTCTGTATTTTATGTTGTAATGAAGTACTGTGTGTAGGGTTACTGTGAAAGTGGGCGACTTTCGCAGTGAGCATTTAAGGTCGCCACACATGAATGCAAAATTTCGTTGGTGTCGTGGTACTTTTTCTTGAAAATACGATAGTGCGCTCTAGAATGATATGCATTTGTTTTTGTGAAATTTTTCAGCACGAAAAAATTTGTCCGAGCCGAATATCGCTTTGCAATTTTTGAGCAATTTTTGGGGAAATTTCGTGGCAGTGTGTGGGAGCTTTAAGGGTATAATTTAATTTCCATTCATAATAGACATTTTTCCGTAGTTATTTGGAATGTAAATGGCAAATGTATTTAAGTGGAAATGAAGTACTGTGAAAGTGTGCATAAAATGTGCACTGGGAGATTGGGGCAAATTATGGAATTGCGAATATGTAATACTCAAGGAGAAGCCGCATTTTTTTGGCATTGCCTTAGGTTTTTTCCATTGTTGAAAAGTTACATGCAATCAAATGGAAATAACCTTAATTATTACTCCCTGCTGCATTTAATGTTGAAAATACACGAAGTTGTTGAAATTTGTGATCGGTACATCGACTTGAAACACTTTAGCAAATCGATTTCATACTTTGAAAGAAACCGAAAGGGTTTTTTAACCCGCAGATATGGTAACATTGCTTGGGTGGGGAAAAATTAAGTCCTAGGTGGCAACCAAGTTGATTGTTGATCATATGGTATTTGCTTTAAAAGATTCACAAATGTGAGAGAAATTCTTATTTTCTAACTTGTGGGCGGTAAAAGTGGGCGTGTCAAAACCTATCCTATGTCACGACTCACGACCCCTAGAACACATATATAAATTTTGGTGAGAATCGGTGCTGTAGTTTTCGCGTCTACTCGAGACAAACATACACGTCTCTTTTATATATATAGATGGGTATATTAAACGAAATTCAATTCGATTTAACATAACATTTTTTTACTGAATTTTGGTTGAATTGAAAAAAATCCAAATCCAGGGATTGCATTTTTCAATCCCGAATATCCCGGGATTGGCAAAGGTCTCGAAAATTGACATCCCCAATCTCGAGAGAAGTGGTTTTGTCAAATGTCCACAGAAACTATTCCGCACAATTTTTCGAAGCATAAAACACCACTTTTTGCTTGCAATTCATTATAGTTTGGTCATAATTAGGTTTTAAAAATATTTTCTAGATGCATAAAAAATAAACGAGTGGCAAAACTGGATGCATAATAGTGATGGGCAAAAATGGAAACTGTTGCGACGAAAAATATCCAAAAGGGGTGCTGTCAAATTGTTGTTGTTTAGCAGGCAAAATTAAAAATGACAAAAATTTTGTAAATTTTTGTGTGTGTACTAAATTTACAAAAGTGGGTTTTTTAATTTAGCAATTAGATTGAAAGTAAATGCACGGGTTTATGTTTTATGCCTCGAAATATTTTGTTAACTTCCAAAAAAAGCTTATTTCAACATTTGTGTTTTATGAAAGCGCGTTAATTGTAGATATAAAATACCATATGTATTTGCAGTGAAAAGTATGTTGCCCATCAAATTTGTATACGAATTGAGAATTATTTCTCATGAAACTAAATTATAAAATGACTTCTCTAGTTTTACAAGACAGCATCAAACACATTTGCTTTCTTTTTCTTACATTCTTTATCGTAAAACGCTGGCATTATTTTAGAAATTCTTTTTGCAGCATCAGAGAGATTTTGCTGCATCAGACAGTAGATGTTGTAACAACAGATAGTAATGCTGCAACATCAGAAAGTATATGTTGTGACAACCGCTGACATTCGGTTAGCCGAAAATTCTGATGACACAACAGATTTCATTTCATAAGGAGGCGTGTCCGTCTGTCCTTTCATCCGTCTGTTCGAACGTTCAAAGATAGCGATCGCAGTTTTGGAGATATCGACTTTAAACTTTGGGTACTCAGTACTTCAATACTGAGTTCAATTGTGAGAATCAGCCAAATCGGACAAAAACTGGGCGTGGCTCTCATATAACTAGAGACCGACCGAAATTCGGTTTTTCGGCTTTTCGGCAAAAAAAGCTGTTTCGGCCGTGTTTCGGATTCGGCCGAAAAATAAAATATCGTTTTCGGCCGAAATTTCGATATTTCCGCCGAAAGTTTCGGTTTGATACGAAAAATGTAACAAATAAATAAGAAAGATTACACAGATCGACAAAACTGAACTTTTTGTGTGATATACATGATAGACAAATTCTTATGTATTTTGCCACGCTGAATACATAAATAATAATGAAATTTTTGCAGCATGCACCAACAATGCAATTTTTGTGTGATTTTCATTATTATTTTCGGATTTGGCGTGGCAAAATACATAAGGAACAACCAAGTGGATAAAAGCGGTATGTAACACAAATTTAAGTATTGATCATAGTTTCGAAGAATCAGAAGCGACAAAGAAAACAAGTCCCCAATTTGTATTAAAAAAAGAAAAATTAAAAACTTTGAAACTAATTTCTTGAAAGAATTTGTATGTTACATACCGTCTTCCTCCATTCACCCCTTCACAGTGTTCTCACTCATCTCCTATCAGAGTAGATCTGCTACTCTCGCCATGATTTTCAAATTTTTACTCCTCTACTACGGTAGAAGATTTTTCTACTTCCCTCAAGATATTTTCTACTACTATTGTAAGAAATCTTCTCGTCAAAATATTATGTGAGTTTCATACAATGCAAAACTACTACTCTTTCTACAAACCTACTACCCTGACAGCAATTTCTACTACTCTCGTAGAAATTCTACTACTCTACGTAAAAAACTAAATCTACTCCCCCTTTTTGAAATTTACTCCCCTAAAATCGAATATCTACTACTCTCGCCGTAGCAAAAAAATAAGAGCCCTGCCCTTTCAATTGATTTCGACTCATTTGTTTCTAAATTCATCTAATTTATAATTTGAACTTCAAATTATCGATTTCAGCCTACTGATACGCTTAATTATGTACAACTTTATTACATATAAATTCACAATTTTTTCGGTTTCGGCCGAAAAAAATAATTAAAAATTTCGGCCATTTCGGTTTCTGCCGAAATGGAAAAAAGCTATTTCGGTCGGTCTCTACATATAACGAAAAAAATAACATTTTCAAAGTCTTTTTATTGCTGTATTCGCTTGGAAATGTTTAGAAATGGATTTTTAATATGTTTCGAGCCAGTGATGCCAGATATTTTCCATACTTTTTCGCCATTTCAGTAACATGTCCCATATATGGGACGAGATAATTTTAAGATTTCTAAATTCTCTAACTTTAATGTTGTTTTCAAAACTTGAAAGGTTTAATGACATTTAAATAATACACTCTCTTAGCATTGAGAAAACACCATCTGTGACTCTCTGTCATATTTTCTCTCGGTATAGCGCCAACTTTTGTAACGGTGCTTTTTGGAGCAGTCGATGTGACATATTTAGTGATTCTGAAAAGTGATTTTTTGTTAAAATTAAACTGTCCAAAAATCAGTAAGTATTCCTCACCTATTAAACTAGCTTTTTATTAAAAAAAAATGTTAAAAATAATTTTGGGGACACCCCCACACGTTCTATAAACTCGTCCCATATTTGGGACAAAATTATCGAGTGATTACTGATTTTTATATGTTTGTAAAGAAATGGCCTCGCGACGTGTGCTGAGTGCAGAGCAGATAATGGAAGCTTTAGAAAGGGAATCCGATATTGAAGAAGATGTTGGCTATGATGACGATGACATTGTGGATATTGCTGTTGCAAGTGTCCAAACTGCCGAAGGTCACATCGTTCCAGCACAAGAAAATGGGTCAGATGATGAGGAATATGACGCAATTGAACAGCTTGGCTTGCCCATCGGGTCGGCCTACAATCCAAATGCTGACTCTGGAGAGTCTCTACGAAATCAAATTACAAATAAAAAAGATATAAAGTGGGTAACTAGATTGTTATGTGCACCGAGACAAGATGATTTCCAAACTGTGCCTCCGGAGAAAATTCCTGAAGCTGGAACTGAGTATGGTACTCATACTTCAGAAAATATTTTGATGAAGATTTTTTTTCTAAAGCGACGTTTTTTACTAATATGTACGCCGTTCAAAAAGGTCAGACTTTTTTCATTATTTGATAATTTGTTCTTTCTCTATTTTGTTTCTCTAATTATTTCAGGACATTTAAATTTCAAACCATGTACATGCGATGCGATTCGCGTCTTATTTGCACAACATATAATGATGAGCTGCTTCAAGTTACCACGAGTTCGCATGTACTACGATCCACGCTGGGGAATGCCATTTTTCTTGAATAATATGACGATCAATCGGTTTTTCTCTTTGCGAACACATTTGCATCTTACTGATATTGCGTCTCGTCCATCTCAATGCAAAGACCGTTTGTTCAAAGTGAGGCCTGTAATTGAGCAAGTTCGTCGTCGACTCCTCCAATTGCCGCTTGAAGAAAACCTCTGTGTGGACGAACAGATTATTCCATTCAAGGGTAGGTTCGTAGCAAAGCAGTATATAAAAGGAAAACCAGACCCTTGGGGCATTAAATTGTTCTTTCTTTGTGGGAAAAGTGGCATGCCGTTTGATTTTATTGTTTATCAGGGTTCTACTACTCCACTCTATGAGGAGTTGGTCAAATCCGTTGGCAGTGGGTCAACAATTGTTCTCGAATTAGCAAAGCGAATTCCAAAGGAAGCAAAGGGGCATAAACTTTTTTGACAACTACTTTCCATCATATCAATTGTTCGAAATTCTTTATAACAGAGGTATTCTTGCTGCCGGAACTGTTAGAGCAAACCGCTTTGCAAATCCTCCATTGCCAGATAAGAATACAATGGCCAAGCGAGGCCGTGGAGTATTGGCTCAATGTTTCAGCGAAAATGGAAAAGTAATTTTTACAAGGTAGTTTGATAATAAAGTAGTAAACATAGTTTCGAATTTCGTGGGAATCGGTGTGGTGGACAAAGCTCGACGATGGGATAAAGTTTCCCAGTGTTATATGGAAGTCACTCGTCCAGAAGTAGTACGCCTTTATAACGAAAGCATGGGTGGAGTCGATCTGTTAGATCAAATGATTCAATATTATCGAATAAACATACGCACTTCGAAGTGGACCGTTCGACTTAGCTCTAACTGCAGCATGGATGGAATATAGAAACGACTGCAATGCAAATTGGATCCCAAAAGCAAAAATTTTGGATTCACTCAATTTTTGAGCTGATGCCGCTAATGGTCTCCTCAAAGTACAACAAGAAAACTTATTACCGGATATTGAAACACCTCGACGAGGAAGGTCATCACGAGCAACATCAAGATCAGTCCAGTCAACTCCTGATTCGCAAACTCCAATCTGTTCTCCCAATGAAAATCAGGACGACACTGCAGATTATATGTCGCCTCCACCTCAAAAACGCAAAAGGGTCGTTCAAAAGCATCCACCTGAGGAGGTGCGTAAAGACTCTATGATGCATATTCCACATTTAGTCATTTTTCTAACATCCCTGATCATGGTGAATAAAAAGAAAGAGAGGGAGAGAGCACAAAAACTCCATATAAAAAAAAACTCCATTTTCAGCTATCTATACGCAGAAGAGAGTGGAAAGCAACATACAATAATGTTTTGGAAGCACAGACTATGACAATGCAATCAAACGGAAATCTCTAAGCATACGATTGAATGTTCAATAAAACTTAATACCGAAAATTAAGATATTTACCTTTCGAAAATCAAAAAAAAAGTATCCTATTCTCTTCCTTGGCACAAACAGGATATTTAAAAAAAAAAGTATGAAAATCGCTTGTCTAGTTTTGCTTCTACCAGTTACAAAAAAAAATTGGCGTTCTAATTTTATAAATAGTAAAGATATAGAATTTTAATACTCATCTTTTGTTACATCCGTCACATTTCTAAGACTTTTAGTTTAAAAGATATGTATATTGTAAGGATGCAGGCCCGTGCGCAAGGGGGGTTTTTGGGGGTTCCAACCAAATGTTCAAATTTGGTAGAGTGGTGTTTTATAATTAAATTTCTATTATTTGACTATTTGTTTAAAAGTAGCGTAACGAAAATGTTTTGAATAACAATCCAGAGAGTGACTATCTAACTAACATTTTGAGCAATTTATAAGCTATTTCGGAGCCAAAACCTAAATCCAAAATCCGTTTCTAAAAATTTCCAATCGAATTCACCAAAAAAAAGATTTGGTCCCAAAACCCAATTTTGACCCATCCCAGTAGTAAATTTCGCAAGGCCTCTCCGCTAGAGGCATGCCTGCACGCCTGTTATGGGAAGAAATTGCACATTCCATCCTCGCTACTAGTGGAGGCATGATAGTATGCCTGCGCTAGAAGGGAGAGGGGATGGTGTCAATGGATTTTCTACGCAATGTGCTTAAATATTTTGAAGATATTTTATGTTTTTCAAAACGTGGGTTCGAATCCTGATTTCGGAAATTTTTTTTAAAAATTAATTTTTGAACGTTGATTTCAGATTTGTTTAAGGTTTTTTGTTATTAGCTCTTGTTTTTAAGATGTAGTAAAAATCGTGAAAACTGAGCTTCCTTCCTAGCGGAGGCATGCCAGTATGCCAGCGCTAGAAGGGAGAGGGGATAGCGTCAATCGATTTGCTACGCAATACATTCAAATTTCCAACAATATTGATTTGGAAATATTTTAGGAATATGATTTATTTTATTTTGCAAATTTATTTATATATACCGAAATTTTAGAATTTTTCTTTGTTTTTATTTTGCAATATGTTTATAAGAGTTCATAAAATTCTGTACATTCTGCATCAGCCTCCCAAAAAAAATTTCAACAATTTCGTTTGTTAAAAAATTTGCAATTTTCATTATAGAACATTTGAAATGTAATCCGTTCAAAAGTTGTGTTACTAAAACCGAAAAATCGTTAACTACCATGAATTGAATTAACTCTAAACATACAATTTGCTATGTAACCGCATTATTGAGTCGATAATGTGTATGATTTTTTTAATTCGAATTATTACGATAAATTTCTGCAATTTGTATAAAAAAAACTCAAAGTTACAAAAAAATAAATTTTTCAAACAAATATATGTTTGAAGTAAATAAAATGCTTAAATACTTTTCAAAACACCCATTTACAAAAAATACATAAGATCTAATATACGCAGTTAGATCATAGTAAAATAATGCCATTAGTAGACGAACGTGCTAAAAGGCCGCACACGCCTTGTCATTAGCCAAGTGTCCCGGGTTCAATTCTCAGCTCGGCCAAAACGCAAGTAAGTAAATAAAAATTTATATGAACTAAAGAGTTCGAAAATATAATATCAGAATCATAAAATATAACATTTACGTGCCACAAATCTAATTTACAATGAGTGAAAAATATAACTTTAATTTAAAATGAACTAAAAAGGGAAATTCTAAAAATAGATGTTCCTAATATATTTTGTGGGCTATTTTTAGCTCAGCCAATCAAAGGCGAATATAGCGTCAGAACGAGGAAACGGAGGGAAATTAAAAAGACACCATCCAACTCCGCTTCTACGACCATGCCTGCCAGCAGGCATACGCATGGAAGCGACAGACGTAGGGCTGTTTATTTGTCCCATTTCATATAAAAAAGAAGTAAAGGTTGGAAGCGGGGAGGGAAGGCATCCGAACTCCTAAAGAAGCATACTGGCATGCCTGCAGACACCTTCTTTTGACCACTGGGATTATATGTATCCATTTCTTAACATTTCCATTCGAATAGAGCAATGAAAAAATTTTAAAAATCAACACTTTTTTTTGCATTTTTTTAGTGCCAGGCTGTTTTTAGTATAAAATTTTGTTGTATGCAATGAAAAGATCACTTGAATAAGCAAACAGGAAAGTAACAACAGGAAAAAAGGAAGCAGTCCAAGCACGACTTGAGTCGTATAGCTATTTCAAAATTTGCCAGATTTATCATCAGGGACCCATTTTAGTTGACTGCCAATTATGTTATTAACAATCATGCTATATATACTTTCACATCAGCGGACGATTACTAGATTACTTTTTATGTTGTATACATATGTTTGTTTGATTTAGCTGAACTTTCAAAAATTAATTTTGTATAAACCCCCCCACGGGAAATTCCTGCGAAACGGGATGTAGGGATGTAGGGATGTCAATTTTCGAGACCTTTGCCAATCCCGGGATTTTCCGGATTTAAAAATGTTTTTTTTTTCAATTCAACCAAAATGTAGTATACAAATGTTATATTACATCGAATTGAATTGCTTTTAATATACCCATTATTATATTTTTGAAATTGTGAAGATAATCTAACAATAATAAAGGTTTTTATTGAATTTTTTTGAAATTTAGTTTATCGCACCTGAGATTTTGAATATTGGAAAAAAGTTATGTAGAATAAAATACTGATTGGAATCAATTTGGTCTCTGCAATCTTTGGTTTCCGGTCAGAATAAGATCATTTTATAAATTTGTCGTTTGATCCACATTTCTCGACCAACTCCTGATTGGAATATTTTGTCGAACATTTAATAATACACGGAACTGGAACTTGTATTTCATGTTAATAGAGTTTGTCAAGTTGTGGCAAGTCGGTTGTGGCAAGTCGGCCGCTGGTGTTTCGAGATTTTAATAGTGGAGTTGGTCTCCGTCGGTTTTGTGGTCCTGGTTTCCCCTTTTCCCTTCCAATTTTTGTTGTGGCGTCCCGCCTGATTTCACAAATCCCAATAAATCAGCTGTAAAAGTGGTATTTGAAGTGTTATATGCCCAAAATTTTAATATAATATGCGTTGAACAGTTCTGCGTCGTATATGTCGAGATGAATGTTTTAAGATGCGTTGAACAGGAATGCGTCGTATATGTCGAGATTAATGTTTTAAGATGATAGCAAATATTTTATTTTATTTTTTAAAAGTAAATTATGTAAAAGTTTTCAGTATTAATAATAAAACTATGAAGTCTACTTTTTAGCAGCAAAAATTTTGAGTTGATGCTAAACTTTTTATACTAAACTGTTTTGTATGTCTCAAAAGAGTATACATCCTAAAAATATGCACAAACGTTTTTTTCAAATAACAACCAATTCGAGATTTTTTTTCGGAGACGGTGAGACATAATTATTTATTAAAAATCGAGGAGCACCTAGATTTGGAAGAAATTTTAAGTGGAAATGTTCACCTTTGATTTGATATTAAAGATTAAGGTGAACTAAATGTCAATCAGAAAATGCGTGCCATTATGTAATGAAGTAAAATTATTTTTGAAACATTCAAGCTAATTTGAAAATTTACAACTAAATAGCTATGAAAATGGAAATGCATAAACGCGAAATAAATAACAAACTGCCAAATATCAGAACCTAATGATTTGAAAACTTAGGGAGGTCTTTTAAAAAAATGTATATTACGACCAATTTTTGCAGTATAAAATCGTAGAATTAAAAACAGCTGGCTAAAAGTTATTGCTGCAGCGAGTACACGCAATATTTGAACCAAATCTTTTAAAAACATTATTATTTGGATATTAGGCTATAGAACTGCATTTTTACATTTTCGAAAAAACTAGGTCGAAAAAGGTATTTTTGGCAGCTGCGCCCTAATGTGTGTCGCCCAGGCCTAAAATTCGTCGCCCAATCGATTGCGAAATCGCCCAAGGGCGACCAATCGCTACATCTGGGAACATTGGCCCAAGCTTCCAAAACCACATCTAAATGGGTCAAAATGGGATCTTGAGATCAAATTATTTTTTGGTGGATCGCATGCGGAATTTATATAAACTGATTTTGGACGTGGCCCGAGTCTCCAAAATCACCTATAAATGGCTCAAAATGGGGTCTTCAGACCAAATTTTTTAATTTTCGAGGTAATTCTAAATGGTGCGTACTGTGTGGGGTATTTCAACTTCGGCATAGCCGGAGATAGTTCTAAAAAAATTAATTAATTTAATGTTTCTCACCTGTGAGAATTGCGATGAGCAGGATTTCCACAATTACCTTCAAAATGATCTGAACAATTGACACCCGTCACGTTTGTCGCATTTTTCATAACACTACTTTGAACCGATTCTTGCTCAAAGGATGAATTTGAATATTGCTGTTCTGACTTTTCGTCTGGATGGGAGCCAGGGGGGTTGGCTGGCATAATGTTGTATTCATTCAGACTGTGCGTATATTTTGTATTCAATTCAATGTAATATAGCTAGGTATACTCGAAGTGTTTCCTAAAACCGGGAAAGAAAAAAATATCCATTTTAATCAAGTAATCGTACTCAAAAAAAATTGTATTACTTTAATCGTACTCAACATTTTGATTACAATTTTTTTGACTACGATTACAAGTAATTGATTACAATTTCGTTTTGAGAACGATTACACGTAATTGATTACAAAATTTTTTCAGTACGATTACAAAATTTTTCGGAAAAACTCATTTTTGAGTACTCACTCACGCTCATTTTTTGCTCACTGCTCATGAGCAAACACATTTTTTTTTGCTCACTGCTCATTGCTCATTTTCTTTCTTACTTGTTCGATGCTTCATTAGTAATAATTAACTACATACATATATGCAATCAACAAATTAGTATGCGGCTTAAAATGCATTATTCCACATATCTAACACATAAATATCGCTTTTAATAACAACAAAATAATCCAAACAACTAATATTGTTAACAGCACAAAAAAACATTTTATACAGAAAAAAAATTTCATGCTCATGAGCAGTTTGCAATGAGCAAATTCCTTGCTCATGAGCAGTGAGCAGTGAGCAAAAAAAAATGTGTTTGAGCAATGAGTGAGCGTGAGTGAGCAAATCCGAACCCTGTGTAAAAGAGTAAAAAACAAGTTTTTTAAAATATAACACTTTAACCGACTAAAAAGCAGAAAATAGATTTCCTTTAAATTAATTTCCGCAATTTCGATTTAAAATTAAGGGTTTTTGGCTACTTTGTTCCTAATATCATTGCAGATTTTGTAGTAGCCAAAAACCCAAAGGGTATTAAATTTCATTTTGTCAATAAGAACCCACCTACCATCATTGTAGCTTGAAGGAATTGGAAGTTATGACATATTTAAAAAAAATGGTCTGATCGACCCCAAAATTTAATAGAATGCATTGTCACCGGAGTTCTATCAGTGTTTCAGCTCTCTAGCTCATGTGGAAGTGTATGAAAAAGCTCGCCGCAGATTTGAGGATATATATATATATATAGTCCACCCAAAGCAAGTTAATATAAGGGTTATAAAAAGTATTACATTTTTATTTCGCTTCAACCTAATATGAACTTAAAAGTCTAACAATCTTCGCAATAAAGTCAGGCACGTTCGGGCTAGATGTAGACCATGGAAGAAGGTCTACAATCTTCACGTAAAGGATCATAGAGCTTTGTGGTATTGCTATGGACCCATTGTGGTCTATGCCAGGCATATAGCCGCCACCCTAACCTAACCTAACCTAACCTAACCTAACCTAACCTAACCTAACCTAACCTAAATATCAGAACTTAGTCAAATATGGAAAAGTAAAATATTAAAGAACAACATTTTTTTATTTAACGTTGTGTACAAAATACATACATAAAAAAATTAAATAAATTCAAATGATTTATATTCAATGAGTTTTTATGTAAATGAATATTGTGTATAGTCGGGTTCTAGCTCAATGCAACTTAAATTAATTAAGCTGCGAATTTTTACAACAACAAATTGTATGCCAGCACTTAGAAAGTAAGTGTTGTTGTAAAAATTCGAAGTTTAATTCATTTAAGTTGCATTGAGCTACAACCCGACTATACACAATATTCAATTAAATAAATTTTAAAAAGTCTTTATTAGCCTTAAGCAAAAAATTTTTGTTCGAAAGTGCATGTCGCCTGCGACTATTGATGAGATCTGCGAAAGTAATCTTTTGACCGGGGCGGATGATGTCAATGTAGTATTGAACATAATTGACACTTTTTTAATTAGCGGATATCTAAACAAAATTTCCATGCCAAAGTCAGGCCAAAACGAAATAAAAAATAGGCGGTAATATATAGTATTACGTCTTGTTGATCCAATAGTAAAAGTAATAAATAATGTAGTCTTTTACTCGTAAAATTACTAAAATTTTGTAATCAATAATTTGTATCGTTTACAGTAATCGTACTCAATATTTTTTTAAAGTATGATTACAGTAATCGTATTCTTAATTTTTTGAGCACGATTACAAAGTAATGATCCATTAAATACACGACATGGTTTTACTTCTATATTCTCGTATAGTTTTTTTTCGTATTAATGGACCATTCTAAACACAATGGCGTTCTCAGTTTTTCGTCATCACGTCAGGTTTTTTTTTGAGAGATTGCAATAAAGCAAAATCATATCTTTGCATAGTTTTTATACTATAGCTCTTTAAAATAATGTAGCCACGAAGTACTTCTATAGCATTTTTGAAAGACAATTGAATATCCAACCACTTACATTGTACACTTTTTTTAATTTATCAATTTGATGCAATTGTGTTCTTTTAAACGTGGCTTAGGAATTCAAATTTTGTTTAGATGCTAATTGTTATCGATCTCTCGTAGACCAATTTTGTGAATTTCAAAAAATTAAATGGAATTCCAATTAGTGCAAGGCAAATGCAAGGACACAGCCAATTGTTATACGTTTTATGTAAAAAAAATTATAAATGAAAAAAAAACAACAATTCGTTCAAAAATGTATTACATTTTGGTATTTGTGAAAAATCAGCGAAGTTTGTGGAACATAACCATCCAAACAATGAACCACTATTTAACGAATTAAAAGCGTTAAACCAAATAAAGACGGAGTGTGTTTATTCGACAAAAATGCAACACAGCAATGAAAGCGAAACAGATCACCTTGATTTTCATAAAATAAAGAGGAGTTTGCACAAATTGAATTCTCAAGTATTTGTCACGTCGTCAAAATCCGTTTTGGATGTAGTTGAATCTTTTCAAAAAGAAAGCATTTGGAAAAACTTTGGAGTCACACTGCACACCAACCAACAATACCACTTCTTTAAAGCGTGTATTAAGGAAGACTGCTTTACATTCTGCATATTTTGTTCGGAAAAAATAATAAATTTAGGACAATATTCTGCCAACTAATCGCAACTTCCTAATCGATGAAACATTTGTGGTTGTCCCATTAGGATATTTTAACCAAAAAATTAACAACTTCCTAACATTAGGAGTTAATTCATTGTAAAATTTCTCCTAACAAACAAATTTGAAAAAAAAACAATAATAATTTGGCAATAAAACCAGTTTATTGTATAATTATTTGAAAAAATATATGTATAATATAAAATTTGTAAATTAAAAAAAACTAAGGCGGTGCGGCCTTATTTCACTTTCAAAAGAGAAATAAAGACGTATTTTTCATTCGGCTTATTTCAATTTCGAAAGTAAAATAAAGCCCAACCATTTTTAGAAATAAAGCCGTACGGCATTATTTCCATTAACGTCCATTCGGCTTTCTTTCCATTTTGAAAGTGAAAAAAAGCTTTATTCTCGATACGGCCTTTTTTCAATTCAAATCGGTCGTCGAAACGTAAAAAAAACGAAAAAATTGAGACTGATATAAAATCGTTCATCTTTGTTAAGTGAATTTTCAACTGTTTTTCATCAATGTAGAAGGGAAAATGTGATTGGAATTCTTAGATTGTTTGTATTCTTCACGTTTTCGACAAACAATGAACATTATTGTGAAATGGGGATGAGGATTCTGGGATTCTGTCATAATAGCAAAAGTGCCCACCTACTGGCACCCTTCACACAACATCGTGTAAACATCGTGTTGTTCACTTCAAATGTGTCAACATGCAAAGGAGCTATTTCACTTGACTTTTAAAGGGGAGCTTTTGACATGGATATTTTCAATACGTTTTTCGGAGCTATTCAATGGGCGCATTCAGCGGAGACAACAGTTGTGTGATTATTCATTGATGGCTCTAATTTGATAGCGCTACTTTGTCATTTCCGGGTAGCGCTACCAACTTTAGGTAGCCACCTTTTTATATGCTACTTTTAAACAACTGCTGTGTGCTACGTCAAGTAATCACATTTCAGTCAGTTTAAAAATAAATAATGAAAATAAACAATTAGACATGGTCTCTTCGAAATATTGGTCGTTACCTACTCATCTGTCCAGGCAACGGTTGGATAAGAGTTGCATATGTCCCACTATATCCATATCGAGTCCCAAACCAAAATTTCCATTTCCAAAAAAAAAGTTTTATTGCAAAACAAAAAATTTTTTTTATTGCGACGATTGAATAGTTAGTTTTGCATTGAAAAGTCAGTTCTGCTATTTTCCAAAACTTTAACTTTTTTTCTCGAATAAAGCTTTAAAGTGATAACAAGCGACACTTGCTCCTTTTTTCACTACTTTTCCAAATCTATATACTCGGCCGTTCACAATCACGCTGAACAATTAAACAAATTTTTATTTAAAAAGCGTGAAAAGTAACGGTAATCAGGGTTTAAAAGCAAAGGGAGCAACAGCAAAAAAACCGGTTTTGAATACTTTGCTTTGACAGGGAGCAACAAATTTATTTTTGAAATACTTTGATTACTGTAAAGCATTTTAGAAAATACCTTGAGCACAGTTTACCGCGTCAAAGTACATATTCGTGTCACAATACCGTCCAATTGCTCCCTTTTCAATGCTTTGAATACTTCCTTTGCTATAAATTACTTTTTGCTTATACAATTTGGTCCAAGTCAACGATTGAAAAAAATACTGGGGCCGAATTACGGCATTCGTGAACGAGCAACTCGTATCGAAATTTGTGTTTCAATTTCCATTATTCAATAGGAAAAATTAGTATTTTGAACATGAATTTTTTGCTTACTGTATCTATGTAAGCAACAGTGTTCGAAAATACTGCAGGAATTTAAACCCTGACGGTAATAATTTGGAAACAACTTTTCAAAAGTTATCAGCAGAACGTTAGAAAATGATTGAATGTGACTAAAGCGCCGCAGGGGAAATATTTTAACAGAAAATCGCGCGATTTTTTGTTTACATTTTCAAGTTAAGAAGGATTGGTGTTTGTACCGTGTTTGCAATACTTTCAGTATATAATATGGGCCTTTTTACATTTTTGAATTTAGCCACTTCACTTTTAGACAAATTTTCAATTTTTTTTCGCTCATTTCCATGTCGCTCATTCCATGCAATAAAGACACATCTCGAAATTCGGGTGTTTTGAGTTATGAATGTCACTAGGATTCTCAGATATTAATCAACATTCTGCCAAAAGACAGAATTCGTATCTAAAGTTTTTAATGTATTTTAAACGCTTTTAAAAACTTTCCAACTGGTAAAATTCATATAAAATACTCAAAGTTAAAATTTAAAATTGTGATTTCCCAACAATATGATTTTTTGAGTTGTGTCTTTTTTGCAGGGAATGAGCGATATATTGTTTTATTACAAGGGTTTTTTTGCGAATTAATCCACATTAATAGAAATAAATCAGTTAAAAAAGAAAAAAATATAAAAAAAAAATTTTAAAAAACTTTAATTCAATTAAATTTTTTTAAGTCACTATAAGGGAGTTTACAAAGGTCTCATATTGGTCATAAAGTCGTATTGTTGTATAAATATACAATAGTCATAAAAATGTTGTTGCTTTTTTCCATACAAAAAATTTTACGACCAATACAACTCAGCAAGCTGTGTTTTTTGACTCTCATACTCACTATTCCTCTCATTTTTAAGTTGTTGCCAAAAAAGTTGTAGGAATTTGTGAAAATTTCACTTTGGGACTATTTTTAATGCATAAAACGTGCACGACTTGCCGAAAATATTGCAACAAAGATCGTGGAGACCACCAAAACTCTTCCGACCATCAACTTTGGCCAGATGGCCACTTGCACAACCGGGCACACGAATGCCGGGCCCAAAGGATTTTGAAAGCTTTTTGAATGCATTAAACATGTGCGACTGCTTGAAAATATTGAAACAAAGCTCACGTGAACCACAGAATTACTTCCGATCGTTGATTTGGGTTGCATCACCACCTCCGCGGTTGGTGACCTGCACCCCGGGGCCAATGAATTAGGTTAGGTTCGACATTTGTAATGTATGAGAGTTTATTTTGAAATGAGTGCGCTCACAACTATCGTATTTTTTTCAAATATGATTATATGATAATATGACTTTATGATTACTTGTGAGCTCCCTTTATGAAGTTTAAAAATAGTAAGATGATCTCTAGTAATGTAATAATGTAATAATTTTTAAGAAATATTTATAATGTTTTATGAAAAAAACCCTTGTAATAAAACAATATATCGCTCATTCTCTGCAATAAAGACACAACTCAGAATTCGGTTTTTCGGAGTTATGAACGCCACAAGGATCCTCAGATATATATCTACATGCTGCCAAAAGACAGAACTCAAATCTTTTATTTTTGATATATTAACCTTTTTTAAAAACATTCCAAGTGTTGAAATTCATATCAAATACTGAACTTTTAAATTTCAAATCGTGATTTCCCAACAATAAGATTTTTTGAGTTGTGTCTTTATTGCAGGGAATGAGCGATATGGAGTAAAAAAAATTTTAAAATCGCGAAAAATCCAAAAAAATTTTACATTATTAATTGAAAAATTGTCTAAAAGTGAAGTGGCTACATTAAGAAATGTAAAATGGCCCATATTATCCTTCATAACTTGAAAAATTTAAACAAAAAATCGTTCGATTTTATGTTAAAATTTTTCACCTGCGGCGCTTCAGTTACATTTAGTCCTTTTTTAACATGCTGCTGATAATATTGAAAAGTTTTTTACAAATTATTACATTACTTTTCACGCTCGCTTTTTGAATAAAAATTGTTTAATTGTTCGGCGTACTTGTAGGCGGCCGAGTATATAGATTTGGAAAAGTAGTGACAAAAGGAGCAAGTGTCGCTTTAAGGCTTTATTCGAGAAGAAAAAAGATAATGTTTCGGAAAAGAGCAGCACTAACTATTCAATGCAAAACTAACTATTCAATCGTCAAAATAAAAAATAATATTTTGTTTTGCAATAAATATTTTTTTTGGAAATGGAAATTTTTGTTTGGGACTCGAAATGGATATAGTGGGACATATGCGATTCTTATCCAACCGTTGCCAGGACAGATGAGTAGGTAACGACTAATATTTCGAAGAGACCTTGTCTAATTGTTTACTTTCATTATTTATTTTTAAACTGACTGAAATGTGATTACTTGACCTAGCACACAACAGTTGTTTAAAAGTAGCATATAAAAAGGTTGCTACCTAAAGTTGGTAGCGCTACCCGAAAATGACAAAGTAGAGCTATCAGAGAACTTATATTCATAGAGAAGCGTCATAAGCTCTTCCTCTTCCTTTTTGCTAACTCGGAGCTCGTGCAATTCTGGGGAGTAAGCAGACTGCGGAGTTTGGACAGTGAGTGTACAGACTGCGGCATTTGGCTAACATTTTTTAATTTTTTGTAGTCTGTTAGAAATGTTTTTGTTGTTGTTTCGCTTTTGTTTTTGCTTTTCTTAACATTTGTGTTTTTGTCCCTTTTCTTATTTCGATCGTTTTCTTTGACTAGATCTTGATTCGTTTGTTTTGATTTTTTTTTTTATTCATCTTGCAATTTTTTGCCGTTTGGTTTTTTTACTATGATTGGCGGCGCAGGTTGTTGTTGGCGATTTTCATCCCTACTGCTGCTGTTTTCTTAGATGCATGTATATGTTTTCTTATTTTTTTGTATAACTTTTTTTTTATATATTCTACCCAATTTATAGATTTGTTACAAAAAATTCTTTCAAAAATCAGCAAAAATTTGAAATGGACAAATAATGCTGAGGACTCTTAGGTTCATGTATTTTCTATCATATTGCATTAAAAAAAAAACGACAATCACCCCTATTTTCTAAAATATTTGAACATTTTTAATATTTGAAAAATATCTCGAATAAAATACAAATATAAATCAGAACTGGTTTTGAATGTGGCGTTTCCAGCCATAGTATTTCAAAAATATATTGCAAAAAATTATGATCCATATTTCTAGAAAATATTAATATTCTGAACTGGAACCATAACTCACTATATGGCGGACTTAATCAATTTCTCGTATATTACCCCAAAATTATAAAAAATATGTATCCAATGAAGGTCAATGCCAAAAAAAAATCATAAGCTATTTCATAAATTTCATCGTAGTGGTATTTTTGAACGGACATGCCAGCGCATTTTTTTAGCAAAGCAACGACAGAATGCTGCTTTGCTAACGAAATGCGCTACAAAGACGGTTTCAGTCGGTTATCTTCAATTCGTTAATTTTGTTTATTCTTTATGCCTAGAAATTAGAGCCCGACCGATAAGCATTTTCAGACCGAAGCCGAAGCCGATGCCGAAGGTCAATTGGCAGCCTATTACTTCTGCCGAAGCAGCCTATTACTTACGCCGAAGGCCTATACCGAAGCCGAAGCCGATACTTAAATAAAAATCCATTAAAAACTTTTTTTTCGTGTATTTTCATTCAAATTCCAGTGTAAATACACATTTAGTTTTTTAAGGAACTAAAATTTTATTTAAACAAATAATAAAAGTAACCAAAAGAATTCACAAACAAATTTGGGCCTCCTAGGTCAAAACTAACAGGAGCCTCGGATTATTTGGAGTGAAGCATAAAATAATGGGAATTTAGTAGAAATGGTAGAGAATTCTTCAAACAATAAATTCCATCACTTACACAATTTTACATACAAGTATCAAGAAAATCAGTAAGACCGTTTAGATGTGATGTGGGCTAGAAAATCGTATCGTAAAAATTTGTTTTGGTTTTCAGTGTCGCAAAAATTAGAAAAAAATTTGAAAAGCTTCGGCCAAAACTTCGGCCATTTTTTGAGAAAACCGAAGCCGAATGTGCATTTTAGGCCGATAATGGCCGAAGCCGATGCCGATGCCGAAGCCGATTAATCGGTCGAGCTCTACTAGAAATTAACTAAAAATAAATAATGACAATTATTTCAAATGCATTATTGCATTTGAATAAAT
Organism: Heteromyza rotundicornis; assembly: GCA_951394025.1. Classification (NCBI taxonomy): domain Eukaryota; kingdom Metazoa; phylum Arthropoda; class Insecta; order Diptera; family Heleomyzidae; genus Heteromyza; species Heteromyza rotundicornis. The sequence goes on along the minus strand of OX596013.1, from coordinate 25,877,363 downwards.
GCTGATTTCAGTTTTGATTATGTTTTGGGTTTGTTTAAAAGCGCCTATACATTAAATAATAAGTAAATTTCAAATATCAGCATCATAAATGAAATTCGTCAACATGGCTACATGGCTGATCGAAAACATATACAGGAGAAGGGGCTATGTGACAAAATCAAAATTTCGCGTAAATAAGTTGTAGGGATATTATTACTTTTTATTTACATACAAAATGAGTTTACATATCGCCATTACCGCTTCCGAATTCTCAACTCTTCCATTAAAATGTTTCTTTTGGGTGGACTTTTAACAAGAGCTAAATATTAATTCGAAATTAGGCAAAATATCGACTTTGTCTTCTCCTGTATATGTTTACGATCAGCCATGTAGCCATGTTGGCGAATTTCATTTACGATGCTGATATTTTAAATTTACTTATTATTTAATGTATAGGTGCTTTTAAACAAAACCAATACATAATCAAAACTGAAATCAGCATTTATTGAAATGCAATAATGCATTTGAAATAATTGTCATTATTTCTTTTTAGTTAATTTCTAGGCATAAAGAATAAACAAAATTAACGAATTGAAGATAAACGACTGAAACCGTCTTTGTAGCGCATTTCGTTAGCAAAGCAGCATTCTGTCGTTGCTTTGGTAAAAAATGCGCTGGCATGTCCGTTCAAAAATATCACTACGATGAAATTTATGAAATAGCTTATGATTTTTTTTGGCATTGACCTTCATTGGATACATATTTTTTATAATTTTGGGATAATATACGAGAAATTGATTAAGTCCGCCATATAGTGAGTTGTGGTTCCAGTTCAGAATATTAATATTTTCGAGAAATATGGATCATAATTTTTTGCAATATATTTTTGAAATACTATGGCTGGAAACGCCACATTCAAAACCAGTTCTGATTTATATTTGTATTTTATTCGATATATTTTTCAAATATTAAAAATGTTCAAATATTTTAGAAAACAGGGGTGATTGTCTTTTTTTTTTAATGCAATATGATAGAAAATACATGAACAAAAAGTCCTCAGCATTATTTGTCCATTTAAAATTTTTGCTGATTTTTGAAAGAATTTTTTGTAACAAATCTATAAATTGAGTAGAATATAAAAAAAAAGGAATACAAAAAAATAAGAAAACATATATGTAGGTACAAAGCAGATAATTTCCATAATTTATCACGCAAAAACCATCAAAATACTTTGTCGTGAATCCAAACAAATCATAGAAAAATATACATGCATATAAGAAAACAGCAGCAGTAGGGATGAAAATCGCCAACAACAACCTGCGCCGCCAATCATAGTAAAAAAACCAAACGGCAAAAAATTGCAAGATGAATAAAAAAATAATCAAAACAAACGAATCAAGATCTAGTCAAAGAAAACGATCGAAATAAGAAAAGGGACAAAAACACAAATGTTAAGAAAAGCAAAAACAAAAGCGAAACAACAACAAAAACATTTCTAACACAGACTACAAAAAATTAAAAAATGTTAGCCAAATGCCGCAGTCTGTACACTCACTGTCCAAACTCCGCAGTCTGCTTACTCCCCAGAATTGCACGAGCTCCGAGTTAGCAAAAAGGAAGAGGAAGAGCTTATGACGCTTCTCTATGAATATAAGTTCTCTGGAGCTATCAATTTAGAGCCATCAGTGAATAATCACACAACTGTTGTCTCCGCTGAATGCGCCCATTGAATAGCTCCGAAAAACGTGTTTTGACTTTATGTCCATTTCGGAAAAAAAGTATTGCTGATATGACCATTTGGGAAAAACTAAATGGACACAAACTCAATATAATTGACATTGCGCCCATTTCGGATTTGACCTTATGTCCACTTCATATGGGCATAAAGTCAATTGACTTTATGCCCGTTTGAAATGGTAATAACATCAATTGCCCTTAATTCCGTTGCCCTTAAGTCATTGTTTTTGTAAAGTTAAAGATATATAAGAAATAAAAGTTACTTAGAGCCTATTTACACTATCATGTCCATGACGAAAAATCTGACAAAGAGCTAATAAGAACTGCGGTAGTGAAAACGGGATAGAAAATTTTGCACCGAAAATCCATACAAAAAACGTAAAAGGTGACAACTCCATGCTTCGTTTATTTACATTTTCATATAAAAACTATCAAATTTCGTCATGCCCATGTCAGTGTAAATTCTAAAAACGGCATGCCCATGCGTCATGGGAATGACTGCGTAAATAGGTTCTTATATATCAGACCCTTAAACCTCGCACAACCAATTCTCTGAAGGAACATTTTGTGTTTTTTATTTTTAATTTTTTTAATTTTAATTAGAGACCGACCGAAATCGCTTTTTTTAATTTCGGCCGAAACCGAATTGGCCGAACTTTCATTTTTTTAATTTCGGCCGAAACCGAAGCCGAAACCGAAAAAATAAAAGAAACAATTGTGAGATTTTATGTAATAAAGTGGGACATAATAAAGATTATCAGTAGGCTGAAATCGATCGCATATTCATAGTCAAATTTAGTAGCTGCTAAACTTTAGAACCAGCTTAGTAGCTGCCAGTTCAGTGTATTATCTGTCAACTTAGTAGATTACTAAAGTTAAGTTGAAGCTTAATTTGACTATGAATATGGGCCGATCATTTTAAGTTCAGATCATGAATTAGATGAATTTAGAAGCAAACTATCAAATGCGTGGAAATCAAGAGTAGTAGAAATTACTGTCAGGGTAGTAGATTTCAAGAGAGGGGAGTAGATATGGGTTTATGCGTAGAATACTAGAAATTCTACGAGAGTAGTAGAAATTTCTGTCGGGGAAGCAGATTTGTAGAAAGAATAGTACTTTTGCATTGTATGAAACTCACATAATATTTTGAGGAGTAGATTTCTTACCATAGTAGTAGGAAATATCTTGAGGGAATTAGAAAAATCTGCTACCGTAGTAGAGGAGTAGAAATTTATAAATCATTGCGAGAGTATTAGATCTACTCCGATAGGACATGTCTTCTTTGTCGCTTCTGATTCTTCGAAACTATGATCAATGCTTAAATTTGTGTTACATACCGCTTTTATCCACTTGGTTGTACCTTATGTATTTCGATACGCTAAATCCGAAAATAAACTTTAAATTTTTCCAGCACGCACCATTTTTCTGCAAACGCCACAAAAGTTGCATTTTTGGTGCTGTAAAAATTTCATTATTATTATTTTCGTATCCAGCATGGCAAAATACATAAGAATTTGTCTATAAAGTATATTTAACACACAAAACGTTCAGTTTTGTCGATCAGTGTAATCTTTGTTATTTATTTGTTACTTTTTCTATCAAACCGAAATTTTCGGCGAAAATATAGGAATTTCGGCCGAAAACGAAATTTGGCCGAAAGCGATATTTTATTTTTCGGCCGAATCCGAAACACGGCCGAAACAGCTTTTTTTGGCCGAAAAGCCGAAAAACCGAAACCTCTAATTTTAATGTTAATTTTAACGTTTGTTTTTTATGTTAATTCCTATTTTGGTTTTTTTCTTTTTAATTTTATTTATTAATAGAGCAAATATTTTCTATCATTTTGTGGTTTCTTTTTATTTGTTTTCCTTTTTTCCATACAAAGCAATTTAAAGCAAAGGAAGTATTCAAAGCAATGAAAAGGGAGCAATTTGACGGTATTGTGACACGAATACTTTGACGCGGTAAACTGTGCTCAAGATATTTTCTAAAATGCTTTACAGTAAGCAAAGTATTTCAAACATGAATTTTTTGCTTACTGTATCTATGTAAGCAACAGTGTTCGAAAATACTGCAGGAATTTAAACCCTGACGGTAATAATTTGGAAACAACTTTTCAAAAGTTATCAGCAGAACGTTAGAAAATGATTGAATGTGACTAAAGCGCCGCAGGGGAAATATTTTAACAGAAAATCGCGCGATTTTTTGTTTACATTTTCAAGTTAAGAAGGATTGGTGTTTGTACCGTGTTCGCAATACTTTCAGTATATAATATGGGCCTTTTTACATTTTTGAATTTAGCCACTTCACCTTTAGACAAATTTTCAATTAAAGATGTAAACTTTTCGGGGTTTTTTAACGATTTAAAAATTTTTTTTTCGCTCATTTCCATGTTGCTCATTCCCTGCAATAAAGACACATCTCGAAATTCGGGTGTTTTGAGTTATGAATGTCACTAGGATTCTCAGATATTAATCAACATTCTGCCAAAAGACAGAATTCGTATCTAAAGTTTTTAATGTATTTTAAACGCTTTTAAAAACTTTCCAACTGGTAAAATTCATATAAAATACTCAAAGTTAAAATTTAAAATTGTGATTTCCCAACAATATGATTTTTTGAGTTGTGTCTTTTTTGCAGGGAATGAGCGATATATTGTTTTATTACAAGGGTTTTTTTTGCGAATTAATCCACATTAATAGAAATAAATCAGTTAAAAAAGAAAAATATATAAAAAAAAAATTTTAAAAAACTTTAATTCAATTAAATTTTTTTAAGTCACTATAAGGGAGTTTACAAAGGTCTCATATTGGTCATAAAGTCGTATTGTTGTATAAATATACAATAGTCATAAAAATGTTGTTGCTTTTTTCCATACAAAAAATTTTACGACCAATACAACTCAGCAAGCTGTGTTTTTTGACTCTCATACTCACTATTCCTCTCATTTTTAAGTTGTTGCCAAAAATGTTGTAGGAATTTGTGAAAATTTCACTTTGGGACTATTTTTAATGCATAAAACGTGCACGACTTGCCGAAAATATTGCAACAAAGATCGTGGAGACCACCAAAACTCTTCCGACCATCAACTTTGGCCAGATGGCCACTTGCACAACCGGGCACACGAATGCCGGGCCCAAAGGATTTTGAAAGCTTTTTGAATGCATTAAACATGTGCGACTGCTTGAAAATATTGAAACAAAGCTCACGTGAACCACAGAATTACTTCCGATCGTTGATTTGGGTTGCATCACCACCTCCGCGGTTGGTGACCTGCACCCCGGGGCCAATGAATTAGGTTAGGTTCGACATTTGTAATGTATGAGTTTATTTTGAAATGAGTGCGCTCACAACTATCGTATTTTTTTCAAATATATGAAATATATATTATATGATAATATGACTTTATGATTACTTGTGAGCTCCCTTTATGAAGTTTAAAAATAGTAAGATGATCTCTAGTAATGTAATAATGTAATAATTTTTAAGAAATATTTATAATGTTTTATGAAAAAAACCCTTGTAATAAACAATATATCGCTCATTCTCTGCAATAAAGACACAACTCAAAATTCGGTTTTTCGGAGTTATGAACGCCACAAGGATCCTCAGATATATATCTACATGCTGCCAAAAGACAGAACTCAAATCTTTTATTTTTGATATATTAACCTTTTTTAAAAACATTCCAAGTGTTGAAATTCATATCAAATACTGAACTTTTAAATTTCAAATCGTGATTTCCCAACAATAAGATTTTTTGAGTTGTGTCTTTATTGCAGGGAATGAGCGATATAGAGTAAAAAAAATTTTAAAATCGCGAAAAATCCAAAAAAAATTTTACATTATTAATTGAAAAATTGTCTAAAAGTGAAGTGGCTACATTAAGAAATGTAAAATGGCCCATATTATCCTTCATAACTTGAAAAATTTAAACAAAAAATCGTTCGATTTTATTATGAAATTTTTCACCTGCGGCGCTTCAGTTACATTTAGTCCTTTTTTAACATGCTGCTGATAACTATTGAAAAGTTTTTTACAAATTATTACATTACTTTTCACGCTCGCTTTTTGAATAAAAAATTGTTTAATTGTTCAGCGTACTTGTAGGCGGCCGAGTATATAGATTTGGAAAAGTAGTGACAAAAGGAGCAAGTGTCGCTTGTTATCACTTTAAGGCTTTATTCGAGAAGAAAAAAGATAATGTTTCGGAAAAGAGCAGCACTAACTATTCAATGCAAAACTAACTATTCAATCGTCAAAATAAAAAATAATATTTTGTTTTGCAATAAATATTTTTTTTGGAAATGGAAATTTTTGTTTGGGACTCGAAATGGATATAGTGGGACATATGCGATTCTTATCCAACCGTTGCCTGGACAGATGAGTAGGTAACGACTAATATTTCGAAGAGACCTTGTCTAATTGTTTATTTTCATTATTTATTTTTAAACTGAATGCGCCCATTGAATAGCTCCGAAAAACGTGTTTTGACTTTATGTCCATTTCGGAAAAAAAGTATTGCTGATATGACCATTTGGGAAAAACTAAATGGACACAAACTCAATATAATTGACATTGCGTCCATTTCATATGGGCATAAAGTCAATTGACTTTATGCCCGTTTGAAATGGTAATAACATCAATTGCCCTTAAGTCATTCCGCCTTCGCGTGAATAAAAAAATTTTAAATGTGAATGAAATTTTTTTTTTTTTTTTATATTTTCTTAAATGGTCGTAAGGTCAATTTTGAAAAGCCAAAATGGTCATAAGGTCAATATTTCAACGGCCATAAAGTCAATTGACATTATGTCCACTTCATATGGACATAAAGTCAATTGACTTTATGTCAGTTTGAAATAGTATTAAAGTCAATTGCCTTTAATTCCGTTGCCCTTATGTCATCCCGCCTTTTCAAATATATAGTATTTAAAACAAAATGCACAATTGTAATCAAAAAAGTTCTGAAAAAATTAATAAATCACATCGATACCTTAAAGCACAACCATCCTATGTCCATTTTTTCAAAACACTAGAAAATGAAAAAAAAATTTTCAAATTGGTATGTTTTGTATGGAAATTGATTTTCATTTCCTCATTTTTCCAATAATTTCATTACGATTCCCACAAACTACTATAGCCTGTCTGATGCAGATTCTTCTCAGGAATCCAAAAATACCAAAAACTCGATTTTCATGAAAACGGACATAGGATGGTTGTGCTTTAAGGTATCGACATATTCATAATGAAAAAAGCTAAAGTGCATAATTGAGCAAGATGAATTCACAGTTTGTAACAATATGTATGTAACAACGACATTGAAGAACATTTAATTGAATTTAAATTTAAGTAAAGGTTCTGAGAACTAAATAGTTTTTTTAACTAGCACTTCAAATTTACAATTCAATTCACTTCACTAGCTTCTTACGCACCTGTATCTCATCAGAGGGTTCAGCTACAACTGTCAAACCTTGTGAGGCTTAGGAAAATGGAGCCTTGCTAACTTCCTCATTTAAAAGTTTCACACAAAAAATCTCAAAGTGAATTGTGCTCCATTATCTGCTACCCCAGCTTACCCTACCGATAACAAATTTCAAAATCTTCGTCTATTTCCAACATTAAATGCAGCAGGGAGTAATAATTAGAGTTATTTCAATTTAATTGCATGTAATTTTTCAACAATGACAAAAACCTAAGACAATGTTAAGCTAACACGGCTTCTCCTTAGTATTACATATTACAAATTCGCAGTACCATACTTTGGACCAATTTCCCAGTTCCATACTTTGGGCCAATTTCCCAACATTTTACGCCCACTTTTACAGTACGTCATTTCCACTTAAAGCTCCCCCCACAAAATTGGTTTGTGGTGAAAAATTTCATAACAACAAATAAAAATGTGTATCTTTTATACATTTTCTTAAAAATAACACACCATCGCATTTTCAAACAACATTTTTGTTCAAGTTCCGTGGCTACTGCGGAATTCCGCGTTGGTGTATGGGGACCTAAATGCAGGCAAATCGTTATTAATATTACAATTTGATACGAGAAGAAGTCCATTGCGAATGAAAATTAAATTAAACTTAACTTAAATGTACACACTGCAATTGGCCTTTACAATAAAAACTGCAAAATTGGCCCAAAAAGTTTTAAAAATCACTTTCTTCCCAGCAGAACGTCTCTCGCAGAAGGACATTTCCCTCAATTTGGCAACACTCCTCACAGACGGCGCGGCGCGGTGAACCAGTGCTGCCAAATTTAGTTCCCTTGTTATTATGCTTAGAAACTACAGATTTGTTCGTTTTTAAGTGTTTACACTGTCCGGACATTTTGAGCGAGCATTCGGCTTTTATAATTTTTTTTCTAATATTTATTATTTAGGTGAATCACCTAACGATTACTTAGGTCTAACAGTGATTTTTCAATAGATTGGAATGATTCAACTTAATTTTTATAACCCTTGTACTAACTTGCTTTGGGTGGACTATATATCTAAATATATAAAAACGTTGGTGCATATGTATGAGTGAACATCACGGCTAAACCACTGACCGTATCCGAACCATACAAACACCATACGTTTATTTGTGAGCTCCGGAAGGTTTATGTACTACTTTGAACTTGATTGGTCAAAGAAGCGGGGTACCACTCATACAATTTAAGTATTACATCAAAATATATCTGGGATACTTTCCAACACACATGGTATTATGCTTCTTATTCCAAAAGTGCAATTCAATGAGTAAAATTGGACAATGGTCGAACATTAGCGAAAAAAAACGAAACAAAAAAATTTTGATTAAAAAAATAATTTGTACAAATGAGAACTTCAAAGCAGGCGTCACGCAACTACAAATATAAAAGTCTTTGTCCCGATTGATTGAATGACTGCTGATAGACTGACTCATCACCGCCCAGCGCAAACAGCTGAACCTAGAGTTCTGCAATTTTTTATGTTATGCTCTGGTGTTCTGGGGTTTCACTGAAAGGCTTACGGGAGGCTACTTTCACTGCTTTAAGTATAAGTCCAAGCAACGCCGGGGTATTCAACTAGTATATATATATATATCTTAATATATAAACACGTTGGTGCATATGTATGAGTGAACATCACGGCTAAACCACTGAACGTATCAGAACCATACTAACACCTAACGTTTATTTGTGAGTATTACTTCAAAAGATATCTGGGATACTTTCCAACACACATGGTATTATGCTTCTTATTCCAAAAGTGCAATTCATTGAGTAAAATTGGACAATGGCCAAGCATTTGACAAAAAAAAACTAAACGAAACAAACAAATTTTGATTAAAAAATAATTTGTAAAATGAGAACTTCAAATCAGGCGTCATGTAATTACAAATTAAAAGTGTTTGTCCCGATTGATTGAATGATCACCGCCCAGCCCAAACCGCTGAACCTAGAGTTCTGCAAATTTTTCTGTTATGCACTGGTGTTTTGGGGGTTCACGGAAAGATTTACGGGAGGGCACTTTCACTACTTTAAGCATAAGTCCGAGCAACGCCGGGGTATTCAACTAGTATACATATATGACTGTAGGGGAGGGTGCCCACCTACTGGCACTGCCCAGCTACTGGCACCCATCAGTTCTGACGTTCGTGGCGATGACAGCGGCAACGTGCTTAGTGTCAAAGTGTCATCTCATCTCGCGTTCACTTTTCATAAATCATTGAGTTGTATGCACGTGTTGCTGTAGTCGCACGGTCATCGAAAAGTAAAAAAAACGAAAATATCGAGGCTGATCTATAATCGTTCATCTTTGTTAAGTGAATCTACAAGTGTTTTTTTTATCAATATAGAAGGGTAAGTATGAGTGGAATTCTTAGTTTGTTCTTATTCTTCACGTTTTCGACAAACAAAGGAACATTATGTAATGAACAACCTAAATAGCTCCACGTCGTTCATCAATTTAATTCAAAATTGACAATCGAAGGAACCTATCTCTTGAACTTGTAGTATACGAAGAAGATGTTAAGCAGTCGATATGTGTGTAGCGGAAACGGATGCACGCGCTGGCTCCAGCTTTTGCTCGTCGGTGGGGTGGAGTCTTGTTTCTCTACTTCCTGTTGAGAAGCTGCACTACCAAGTTCGTACTGTTCAGACATAGTACATATATCGCGTGCGGTAGAGGATAGAGGAGAGGAAGGCCAAAATACCATGATAGATTGGACAAGGACAAAAAGAATATAGAATAACTCAGGAATAAGAATGCTTATGGAAAAGAACGACTAATTGTACATAGCTGGTACATACAACAATCTTAGCCTTAGCCCACCCAACCATAACCATTTAAAAATAATCCATGAAATCTATTAATAAATGATCCCTTATACACTTGTCAACACGAGCACCTAACCGACATTGTCGAAATCAAAACCAAATATTATTTTATCCTGACATTATTATAGCGATAAATTTATTAAAAAGAAAAACCAAAATAAGTTCATTAGAAAATTTATACCTATACTTGAGTACATCAACTCAATAAAGGTTGAAATAATTCAAAACAAAATAAACTAATAATAATCATTTTCACAATTCATTATTTATATATTAAGTTAATTTTAAGAAAAATTCAAAATATTTTATTTATTCCCGGTTGAATTCAAAACGAATATTTTTTTTCCATCCAAAATTATTTAAAACTTATTTAATTTTCATTCTTAGCATTTTCAGTATATTAATCGCTTCCCATTTTTCACAGTTAAATTTAATCAATACAAAGAACCAACACACATTTCTGTTCAAAACAAATTATAAAATCAAAGCGTATTTATAATTTAGGTAGCGACCAAAAGTGTGAGATGGTAACCTTAAATCGTTTGGTTATATTTGCAAGAGAGAGATTAACAAGTATGACTTACAAATTGTTTTTGGTTGCTCCCTCGACGAAAGATCTTTCGTAGACGTGCTCTCCCATGAAGAATTACGGCGAAAAATTAGGCTGTAAGAAAATGCACTAAGACGAAATTGCTAAAATAACATGCTAACACCATGTTAAGAATTTGCTTTGAAACCACTAAGAATATTTTAGAAAATAACCAGCTATTATAAGCTTCAGCATTTAAATAATTATAATTATTTAAATTTACTTAACCTTTTTTTTTTTTTTACACTTATAAAACTTTTTTAGCTTACGAAAGAAGAAAGAAAGAGAAATTAGCAAGATTGCATACATAATCATGTTATGTTATTAATAGAGCGAATTATCATTAAGAACTAATGCACTGTTATTAACAGGGAAATTATCTCTTCACTAATTTAACAGAATAAAAGAATGTTAAGCTAAGCTATTTTTTTAACATAAACGCTTAAGAGTAACATGACTTTTTCTTTCTTCTTTACATTAATTACACTAGGTATCAAAATTTAACTTTTTCTAATCCTTTTAAATCACTTATTAATTAATTTTTCTTTTTTTTTTCATTATTTAAATTTTCAATTTCAGATTATAACTATGTATGACTATATAAAATTTTTCCATTTTTAATTTACCATTATTCAAGTTATTTTTTTCCTATTCTTTTCACAGATTAAAATTTACAGATTTCTTGCACGGATTGTGTCTTACGGGTTTTTTTTTTTTTTTAAATGGTTATTACCACGACATTTTAACATTTGCACTTTTAGCACATTTTTTTTTAGAATTTTTGACCATATAAAAAAAATCACTGGGCGACGAGATGGTTTTTTTTCCTACGTCCATGCGGCTTGAAAATTTCCGATAACTAATTTGCGTCCATCTGCGACTGTACTTAGTTAAGTTAGGCTTTGGCTTTTGTCATTTTTCCTTTACGCTCGTTCACGATTTTCGTTTGTAGCAACAAATATAAGGTGCCAAATCTATGAGCATATTAATAAATCAAAATGTGAATTTGATAAAAGAGACTATATAAAAAAAAGAAATTACCGTTTTGGAGGAGATGGCACCAAGAATATATTACTAGCTTGATCCAACAAATTGAGAGTAATTCTCGCAAAGTAATGCTCCATGCAAATATGTTTAATAATAGATTTGGATTTTTCTAATTTTTGGTTGGAAATTTAATTGTATGTGGACATTTTTGTGTCTAAAACAAAAAGTAGAAATGAAAATTTTTGGTTTTTTTAAATAAGCATTGCTCTTGAAAAAATGTGAATAAATTCACGAAAAATTTAGGAATTAAAGTTACAAAATTATAATAAAATACTCACTTGAATATATGTATCACACAAAAAAATTTAGCCTTCTAGTATTTTTTTTTTGCGGCTGGATCAGAAAAGACCGATATGATTTTCTTGAAATGATTTCGCATAATTTGAAAAACTAACGCAATTTTTCCAACTTCGTTAAGCCAAAGCCATTGAAAATCATATAGCAATTTTACGCTTATTAAACGCAGCGGCAGCCAACAGCGACTAGATAGGTTAAATTCACATATAGATGGCGTGATACCGGAAATAACAAAATTCAAATAAAAGGTTTAAAAAAATTTCGCTGCTACAAGCGCCATTACAAATTCCCCCCACCAAAATCAGATTTGGGTTGGGAAGCAGAACAAAACTGATACCGCTTGTAGCGAAATAATCACAATAATTAAATGGAAATGGACAAAAAAAATCTAATTTAAATTTACTGTCGAATATCCTTAGCGTGATACGTGCCTATGAGTCGTCCTTGCAGATCTTCAAGTTCATAATAGCAATTTCCCTTTTTAGCTCGTACTCTTGCCTTCACAAATGTCGGAGCCAATTTTGCATTATATCCCTGTTCAAAATTGCTTTGTTCAAAATTTCTTCGATATATTTCCTGACCAACATCATATGACACTATTCTTGATCGTACGTTGTAAGCTCGCTCGTTTCGTTCTTGTTGTTTTCTCATCACATCACCTGCTCTGTTTCTAATGATTTCAAATGAGTCATTTCTATCAAAACGAACGGATCTATCTTCTAACATATCCAATTTACGAAGCAAAACGTATGTGTTACCATTGGTAAACATGTTTTGACCAAAAGCCATATAATAGGGCGAAGTTCCTATTGCAGTGTGTGTTGCTGATCGCAAGGCGCAACAGATGCTACTGAGATTCGCATCCCAGTCCTTCTGATCCGGTTTTACATAAGCCTTGATAGCAGAAATTACAGAACGATTAACTCTTTCCGAGGCATTTGCCTGTGGCGCATGTACTGCTGTTAGGGTTGCCACACGGTCTGGATTCGTCTGGATTGTCCAGATTTTTAGTCATGTGTCCAGAGTCCAGTTTTTCAATAATTTGTCCAGACAAAATTTTCTATGATATTTCTCAGTAAAAAAACTAAACTAAGTCAGAAAACCTAATAGCGTTTTCGTTTTTATTATAAAGAAAAAGTTTTCTGTCAAATATTTTTATTTTTTTCAATTACTGCTAATGAGTTTTTAGCCATTTAAATAACTTAGGTTCCTTACCTTAAGTAGAATGATGGCTGATTTCATAAAATCTGAAATATTTCTGCGGCCAAAGACAATATTCTCTTAAGTAATTAAGCATGAATTGAATAAGACTGTATACGTCATTCTAAACATTTTTCGAAGAGTCTTCTGAAATATTTATGGACCATTTTGAAATTTTTTGTTTCGACTTAAAGAGTTCTACACACTTTTAAAAACAGTAAATTGTTACAAGCGACTACAAAATGTTTGTGGAAAGAATAGCATTGTACTGTTTTTAAACTGAAGTTGTAAAGCTTTCAACGTCTTTCAAAACAGAAAAAGACAAATTTACAGGTCTTTTCAGGCGAGAGACAAAAGGTAAAATGTTTGTTGCATGCCAATGAGAAGGTATTAAAGGCGGTTACAAACTTCTAACCGCGCCAGAATAGACCTGTAAAGGTGTTTTTTTTTCATAATAAGCTATGTAATTTAATTGTTTTTTTCAATGTGAGGAGTAACCAAAAGAGTAACCTTCCATATTGCAATCCAATTCCTACTTTACTATTTCTTAAAAATATGCCATTAAAATAAAAAAAACTTTCCGATTTTTTCTTTGAATGTCCAGTTGAAAATGGAAAAGTCCAGATATTTTTTTTTCAAAATCCAGACGAAGATCATTTTGCATGTGGCAACCCTAACTGCTGTATACACATGTTTGACATCATAACGTTTCAAAAGATTATTGAATGAATTTGATTTGAATTGAGAGCCATTGTCAGAGACAATGATCTCAGGAACTCCATACGTATGGAAAATTTCTTCGTCGAGATATTTAATGACTACATCCGATGTAAATTTTTTTACTGCTTTATAATTATAAAAATTCCGATATGTCCTGAACGAGAACGAGGATACGGCCCTAAAAAGTCTACATATAATTTCTGGAAAAATCTTTGTGTTGATGTTGTTTTGCCCATCGGAGGACGTAAAACTTGATTTGGATGCTTAGTGCATTTACAAACTTTGTAATGAGATTAGGTTTAAATTTATCGAAATAAATATTCGAGCTGTTCTTAGGTAGTGAAGTGGGCTATTGCATGCATTTAGTGCCATTGCTAGCTGTTCGGAAATTTGGGTGGATTCTTGCCTCTTACTACTCTCTAGCCAATACAATTGAATTTAGCATGCAATAAAAAAAATCTATTTCATTAACATCTCCAGACGGTTTCTTCAATTCATATTATCTCCCTCTCACAATTCACCTAATCCATCAACCAAAGATGTTATGGTTAACAGGCTCGATACCCACCCTACCTGGGATCAATAGCCTCATTTTGTTGACCCCTGAATCTACATACATCTCACATCAACCTAAAGTCAAGACACAGAAATGTTTAGGGACACATAATAGTGCTTGTTTATAAAAAAAATTATAAATATCAAAATTTCAATTCATATTACGTAGTCTTTAATTTATAATTTCAAAATCGCTTAAAATTTGTTTTTTTGCTTATATCATAAATTCCTGAAGAGAAATTTGTTTTAGATTACTCACATATTTTCACTGCAGCGATGACGTTGAAAGATCTTTCTCGTACAGAGCTGAATGATGAGCGATGCTTTGGTGGGGTAGAGAGCTAAAGTATTACAGGGTGATTAATTAAAGGAACGCCTAATGGTATACGGATAAAAAGTGTCTCTGTATAGAAGTAATGCGTATTAGATGTGTGTGTATTGCTCCAATGTATAAAGGTAGGGTAATAGTCAATTAAAGTCTGATTGTAATGTGCGAATTTCAAAGTTTGCGAAAATACAATTTTCTTTCACTTATTTTTAGAGACCGGCCGAAATCGGTTTTTTAAATTTCGGCCAAAACCGAAATGGCCGAAATTTTTTATTTTTTTTTTCGGCCGAAACCGAAATGGCCGAATATTAATTTTTTTAATTTCGGCCGAAACCGAAGCCGAAACCGGAAAAATAAAAGAAACAATTGCGAGATTTAATGTAATAAAGTGGGACATAATTAAGATTATCAGTAGGCTGAAATCGATCGCATATTCATAGTCAAATTTAGTAGCTGCTAAACTTTAGAACCAGCTTAGTAGCTGCCAGTTCAGTGTATTATCTGTCAACTTAGTAGATTACTAAAGTTAAGTTGGAGCTTAATTTGACTATGAATATGGGCCGATCATTTTAAGTTCAGATCATGAATTAGATGAATTTAGAAGCAAACTATCAAATGCGTGGAAATCAAGAGTGGTAGAAATTACTGTCAGGGTAGTAGATTTCAAGAGAGGGGAGTAGATATGGGTTTATGCGTAGAATACTAGAAATTCTACGAGAGTAGTAGAAATTTCTGTCGGGGAAGCAGATTTGTAGAAAGAATAGTACTTTTGCATTGTATGAAACTCACATAATATTTTGAGGAGTAGATTTCTTACCATAGTAGTAGGAAATATCTTGAGGGAATTAGAAAAATCTGCTACCGTAGTAGAGGAGTAGAAATTTATAAATCATTGCGAGAGTATTAGATCTACTCCGATAGGACATGTCTTCTTTGTCGCTTCTGATTCTTCGAAACTATGATCAATGCTTAAATTTGTGTTAGATACCGCTTTTATCCACTTGGTTGTTCCTTATGTATTTTGATACGCTAAATCCGAAAATAAACTTTAAATTTTTCCAGCAGGCACCATTTTTCTGCAAACGCCACAAAAGTTGCATTTTTGGTGCTGTAAAAATTTCATTATAATTATTTTCGTATCCAGCATGTCAAAATACATAAGAATTTGTCTATAAAGTATATTTAACACACAACACGTTCAGTTTTGTCGATCAGTGTAATCTATGTTATTTATTTGTTACTTTTTCTATCAAATCGAAATTTTCGGCGGAAATATAGGAATTTCGGCCGAAAACGAAATTTGGCCGAAAGCGATATTTTATTTTTCGGCCGAATCCGAAACACGGCCGAAACAGCTTTTTTTGGCCGAAAAGCCGAAAAACCGAAACCGAATTTCGGTCGGTCTCTACTTATTTTACTTAGCAAAGTTCTTATTAAAAATTTTTTTTTTCTTTTAGCGGACTTAGGCAAACTAAATAGATTTGAATTATTTCCAAATCTCTATTCTTATTATTTTTTCTTTTCTTTAGTTTTCATATTTTTTTTTCTTTTGTTCTTCTAGATTGTTTCGTGTTGTTAAATTTCATAAAAATTAAATATATATGGGGGGAAGGCCTGTGTAACTCCAATTAAATTCCGTTGGGTTCCATATCTGAACCGTAAAGTCACGTTGTCAAAGCACGATGCGTCTTCACGTGGAGGGGGGTCACCTTGAGGTGTCACCTTGAGATCTTGAACGCAATGTGGCAACGATTTCTTCCCTCAACAGGTATAGCCGGAATATGCAATAAACCCCTAAGGTACACGATTTATTAAATTTAAAATTTTTTTTTTTTTTTTTTTTTTTTTTTTAAAATCACTTTGTATATTTATTTTTAATTTTACTTTATCAAAGGGGTTTTTTGATGCGCGTACAAATTTCCATAAATATGATGCACTTTTCTATCCAGATTTTGTTTATAGTGGAAATTAACTATTTAAATGCAAATATAACTCAATACAAAGTTACGAGTTCTTTTGAACTTTTATTGTAAAACTATTTTTTTTCTTTAAATGTAAGCTGTACTTATAATTTAGTTGAAATATTAGCGGACTATGTTAGCGGAACAATTTTTATGTTTCTTCACAAGACCTTCTTGCTTTAAAGATTATCAGAAAAAGAGGGAGATCTTTACAATTAAGTCTCTAAACACCTCACTAAGCCGACTAGCCAAGGCTAAGGCAAGGGCACGCACCAAATTCACCACACGTGGGAGTACTCTAGTACAAAAATGTTCTACAATTCATATGTAACCAACCATAACCGCCTCTACAATTATAATAACAGTTTCGATAGTTATTTATTTAGTTATTTTTTTCCTTTTCGAATAAAAAAGTTTAATAAAAAATTCAACCATTACAAAACAGATTTTGTTTTAATAAATTATTCAAAACAAGATCAGAAGTTACTGCATGCATAATTCCAACTTTTTTTCGTGCCTCATTTTCCAATTCGTAGTAGAGATTTCCGATTTTTCTAACAACTTTTCCTTTTTCAAATTTGTTTGACAATTTCGCAAAGGAGCGATAGAAAACCGTTTGTCCTACGTCAAATGTTACTGAACGGGTGCGCAAATTATATCTTTGTTGGTTTGTACGATAAGCACGGTCTAAATTTTCTTTAACTTTTGATCTTATCGACTCGAAATTATTTTTGTCACCAATAGTGGTATGGAATTCATTTAAAATATTTAAATTTCGCAAAAGAGAATATTATTTACCATTAGTAATCATATTTTGTCCAAATACAACCAAATAAGGAGAGAAACCAATTGATATAGCTCTCATGATGTAGCTCTCATCACGTATACGTGATGAGAGCTACGCAAAGCACAATTGATTTCGGACAATTTCTCATCCCAGTCTTTTTGATCTTTGCTGATGTAGGATCGTATGGCAGCGATGATGCTTCGATTCACCCGCTCTGAAGCGTTAGCTTGCGGAGAGTAAAATGCAGTATAATTGTGGAAAATGTCATATTTTTCAAGCAATTTGTTAAACACATTTGACTTGAACTGAACTCCGTTATCACTTGTTATCATTTCAGGTACTGCAAATAAATGAAAGATATTTTTTTCAAGGAATTCCGTGATGACATTAGCATTAAATTTTTTTATCGGTTCTAAAAAAACAAAATTTGGATAAATGGTCTAAGATTATTAGAATTCCAATATTTCCCTTGCGTGAACGAGGATATGGAGGTAGGTCAAGTAGGTCAATGTATAATTTCTGAAAGATTTTAAGAGTCTGATTTGTGGCTTTGGTTTTCTTACATGTATCACAATTTTGTATATAAGATTTAACTTGAAGGAATAAATGAGGCCAAAAGAAAAATGTTCGCAATCGTGCAACCGTTCTACCAATGCCGCCGTGTGAAGCTAATGGGTGATCGTGTGCCCTTTTTATTAACTCGGCAGTCATTTCAGTTGGGACCCACAATTTCCAAGTTTTGTCGTCATGTTCTGAATTTCCATCCGCATAGTCTGTCCGTTTGTAGATAAAACCGTCACGAATACAAAGATCTGGTAATTGCTTGTTATTTTTCGAAATGTTTGCCATAAGGTCAAAGTAAGATTGAGATTTGAAATGTGGAGAATTAAAATCGATTTCAAGAGAATTTAAAGTGGTACTTAACTCGTCTATTGAAATAGAATCGTCAAAAGTTCGTGATAGACTATCGGGGACAATATTTTGGCTACCTTTGCGGTGTTTAATTGAAAATTTGTATCCTTGTAATTTTAAGGCCCATCTTGCTAAGCGTCCATGAAGGTCAGACTGGCTCATAAGCCACTTAAGCGAAGCGTGATCGGTAATAATTTCAAATTCTTGCCCTTCCACATATGACCTAAATTTTTTTATTGCCAGAACTGCAGCAAGACATTCTTGTTCACTCACGGTGTAATTTCTTTGAGCCTGGTTAAACTTTTTTGACATATAGGATATGGGTACTTCTTCTCCATCTTCATTTCGCTGCGCTAACACTGCGCCAATGCCATACATGCTCGCGTCACATTGAATGGAGAATGGTTGGCTGAAGTTCGGATTGTGCAAGACAGGGGTGCTACATAGGCAGTTTTTCAACAATTCGAAAGCGTTATTTGCTTCTTCTGTCCACGCGTATTTACGACTTTTCTGCAATAGTGCAGTTAAAGGAGTAGATACGGTGGCAAAATCTTTCACAAATCGTCTATACCATCCACATATCCCTAAGAAACGCCTAAGCTGTCGAATCGTGGTGGGTATTGGAAAGCTACGAATGACTTCAACTTTATTCGAGTCTGTGCTGATAGTGCCATTACCTATAATATGCCCTAAATATTTAACTTCTTTCAATGCGAACTTGCTTTTTTCTAAATTTATTATTAACCCAGCGCGTTTGATGCAACTTGAAACTTCTTGTAACGTTAATAAATGATCTTCAAAGGTGTCCGTAATGATGAGTAAATCATCCAAATAAACAAATACTTTCGTGCGTAAATGTGCGGCGATAACTTTGTCCATCAGACGGGACATTGTCTGTGGAGCATTACAAAGCCCAAAGGGCATGGTTACAAAATTATACAATGGTCTATTTGGTACAGTGAAAGCTGTTTTGTCTTTGGATGATTCATGAAGCGGAATTTACCAAAAGGCGTCTTTGAGATCTAAACTGGTAATAAACTCGGCTTTTGGAAGTCTGCTCAATATGCCATCTATCAAAGGTAATGGATATGCATCCTTCTTTGTAACACTGTTCACTTTTCGAGCATCTAAGCACAACCTTAATTTTCCTGGCTTAACAATGAGTGCAACTGGTGACGACCAGGCGCTCTGCGACTCTTCGATAACACCGAGCGCTAACATTCTGTCGACTTCATTAAAAAGCAGTTTTTCAACGGCTGGCGAAACTGAAAAATGTCTTTGTTTTATGGGTTTACTTTCACCAACGTCAATTTCGTGTGATATCACAGAGGTACGACCAAGACCTTCGATCGCAAAGGATGGAAACAAGGATATTATTTTATTTCATTTCATGAGTTGTTCCCGCGACAACGTGTGCTTTTCGACTTCAGTTTCAAGGCTATTGACTTCAATAGAATTCTCGAATTTAGGAGTGCAAAACAAATCTTTCGCTAAGTCAAACGAACGAACAAAATCTATACCTAAGTAAAGGTTTTGCGACAAAGTTGGAATTATGAAAACTTCAAGAATTTTGGTTTGATTTTGAAAAGTGACCAACGTTTTTAAACTACCTACTGTGGAATGCTGCTTACCGTCTGCAGTGCTCAAAAATGTTGTATGTTTTTTATACTTAAAATTTTCGGTTTCCAAACATTTCTTTGCAAAATCCGAGGCAATACACGTTATAGAAGCACCTGTATCGACAAGACCCTGTATTTCAATATCAAACATTTGTACAGTAGCATAAGGACGTAAGTCCGAGTTGGATTTATCTGCTATGATAGTAGAACAAAATAATTGTTTCTGTCTTTTAATGTTTGCCCAGAATTTTCGCATTCGACTAGTGGAACGTTTCGGAGCACGGGGGACTGAATCATCATTATTAAAAATCCGCGCTCGTATTTGATTATATTAGCGAAGTCGAATGTGATATGGTTTAAATGATGTAAAGTTAGCAAATTTGTTAGAATTTGTTTCAGAATTTTCCAAATTTAAAGAATTTTTTAAAAATTTTGGAGTGGACATAGAATTAGGTGAATTTGTTTGGCAACTGACAATATGCTTTAGGATGGTGGGATTTGTACGGTGGGTGTGGATTGGGTGTTCGTTGTCGATTGGGATTGAGTGGATTTCAAATTTGTTGTTTTGGCCACACTGGGCCGTTTGTAGTTTTTTGATTTGCCTAAACAATTAATACAATTCGGTTTATAAGTGTTTTCAGCACCACATCCGTAACAAAAATGGTGCGCTCACCTAAACATTCATCAAAACGATGACCCAATTCTTTGCAATTCCAGCATTGTAGTAATCTGTCTAAAGCTTCAAAAACCTGCTCACTTTCGCTATAATCGTCATGGTCTCTTTCGCTAAATTCATTAACCTGTCTACGAGAAAATGTAGATCGACTTTGTTGTTGAATTTCCTCTTCAATTCGTTCGTGTTTTTGACAAAAATCACGTAATTCGCGCATATAATAAATATGAAAATGAAGTATAGCTTGTCTTGTCTGTGGTCGTAAATTTCTTCTCATAATATTGACTAATTCAGTTTCCGGCAAGGGAGTTTCAAATTTGTCTACTATTTTCATGATAGCATCATAGAACTGTTCGAAATTTTCTTTAGGTCCTTGCTTTCGACCTCTTAGAGAATCCATAAAATCGTCAGTGGTCCGTCTGTCTTTAAATTGATCTCTCAATTCTTCCACCAATTCAGACCAAATAAATCGTTCATGTTGCTGATGGAATCGCCAAAACCAATCCAAGGCTTTGCCTGAGAATACCATGTGAACCTGACTACACAAAATCGAGAAATCACCGTTAAGACTTTGACGAGTTAAAGCTCCAATTCGATAAATAAATTTATCAACAGTCATATTATCGGATTGACCAGGAAATGTCAAATTCCATTTCGATATAATGTTTGCAATTTTATCTTGGGTCACCCCAACACTGCTATTCCAGAATCCATGTGAAGGATTTCTGTTGGAATTTTCTTGCCTAACATGATTTGGCTGAGACCGCCTAGAGGTATGAGGTTGGGATCGGGTGGAGTCATTGTTATGAGATCGTGTAGAATGGTTCGGTTGAGAACGTGTAGAGTCATGTGGATGCGACCGTAGGGAATAATTATTACCAACTGGGTCTGGTGGTAACGCTCGACTGACCTCTTCAGCTACCAAACTTCTAATTTGAAGGGTAAGTCTCTCTATCATTTCAGTCTGCGGTTGTCTGATCGAATCTTGAATCAATGCTTGAAATTGAGCAATAGAAATATTGTCGTTAACGTTTATTTGGGCGTTTTGCCTTACAGGGGCACCTGTGTGATCTCCAACCGATTGCATTGGAGGTGGATTAGGTATTTGATTTGCGTTTAAACTATTGCGTTGATTATGTGAAGGGGTTCCCGACTATGACCAATCAAGAGGATTTCGTTGAGAACGAGTATGAGGTCGCTTTGCTATAGCACCTTGAGAGCTGGAAGGTCCACTTGTATTATAAAGATTTTGAATGGCCCTGTTTGAAATATTATATGGCCTTATTTTATTAAGGCTACATGAAGCTCTGCATATAGGGCATGAATGTGCTGTCTTAATCCATTTGACAATACATCCTTTATGATATATATGATTGCAAGGAGTGGATACCACAATATCCTCAGCAACATAAGAAATTTTACATATAGTACAACTTGGCATTTCGGTTTCAATTAATAAATTTTCGGCACTACTGGCTTCTGCCATTGTAGCAAAAAAAATAGTAAATATATGTATAAAAAAAATTCTTGACTAAGGACGGACGTGTGAGATGTAAAAAAAAATAAATGTAATAAAGGCAAATTGTGAGAGATGACATTTGTTTTTAAGCGTTTACAAATTTATCGTGTTGATGTGAAACAAACAAGAAAACATTCGGTCATTAATTGTACCTGGTACAGTTAAATGAAATCCAGCAACGGTTTCAAGATAAGTTCTGCTACCAGCCAAACAAAAGAGTACGCTATTTTACCAATTCCAAAGCAATAAACTTAAACAAAAAGGAATGAATAACTTCAGAAAATGCAACGGATCGAAGCTTGAAGTATGAAACTATAAAAGCAACCGATTATACCAGTTTCCATTTTCTAAATCTTGCATTCGAAATATTAGACAAAACATGTTAAATTGCTTTGCTGGGGTGTGTATTTACTTGAATATAAATTAAAGAACTAAGAAATGAAAAATAAAAAAAATTTATGAAAATTTGTTAGGGGAATCCGAAAGATAATGTATGAAAAGGTGAAATTTGGTCAAAACTTTAAATGTTTCTATTGACGGATGGCCCCACGTTGGGCGCCAAAAATTGTAATGAGATTAGGTTTAAATTTATCGAAATAAATATTCGAGCTGTTCTTAGGTAGTGAAGTGGGCTATTGCATGCATTTTGTGCCATTGGTAGCTGTTCGGAAATTTGGGTGGATTCTTGCCTCTTACTACGCTCTAGCCAATACAATTGAATTTCGCATGCAATAAAAAAAATCTATTTCATTAACATCTCCAGACGGTTTCTTCAATTCATATTATCTCCCTCTCACAATTCACCTAATCCATCAACCAAAGATGTTATGGTTAACAGGCTCGATACCCACCCTACCTGGGATCAATAGCCTCATTTTGTTGACCCCTGAATCTACATACATCTCACATCAACCTAAAGTCAAGACACAGAAATGTTTAGGGACACATAATAGTGCTTGTTTATAAAAAAAATTATAAATATCAAAATTTCAATTCATATTACGTAGTCTTTAATTTATAATTTCAAAATCGCTTAAAATTTGTTTTTTTTGCTTATATCATAAATTCCTGAAGAGAAATTTGTTTTAGATTACTCACATATTTTCACTGCAGCGATGACGTTGAAAGATCTTTCTCGTACAGAGCTGAATGATGAGCGATGCTTTGGTGGGGTAGAGAGCTAAAGTATTACAGGGTGATTAATTAAAGGAACGCCTAATGGTATACGGATAAAAAGTGTCTCTGTATAGAAGTAATGCGTATTAGATGTGTGTGTATTGCTCCAATGTATAAAGGTAGGGTAATAGTCAATTAAAGTCTGATTGTAATGTGCGAATTTCAAAGTTTGCGAAAATACAATTTTCTTTCACTTATTTTTAGAGACCGGCCGAAATCGGTTTTTTAAATTTCGGCCAAAACCGAAATGGCCGAAATTTTTTATTTTTTTTTTCGGCCGAAACCGAAATGGCCGAATATTAATTTTTTTAATTTCGGCCGAAACCGAAGCCGAAACCGGAAAAATAAAAGAAACAATTGCGAGATTTAATGTAATAAAGTGGGACATAATTAAGATTATCAGTAGGCTGAAATCGATCGCATATTCATAGTCAAATTTAGTAGCTGCTAAACTTTAGAACCAGCTTAGTAGCTGCCAGTTCAGTGTATTATCTGTCAACTTAGTAGATTACTAAAGTTAAGTTGGAGCTTAATTTGACTATGAATATGGGCCGATCATTTTAAGTTCAGATCATGAATTAGATGAATTTAGAAGCAAACTATCAAATGCGTGGAAATCAAGAGTGGTAGAAATTACTGTCAGGGTAGTAGATTTCAAGAGAGGGGAGTAGATATGGGTTTATGCGTAGAATACTAGAAATTCTACGAGAGTAGTAGAAATTTCTGTCGGGGAAGCAGATTTGTAGAAAGAATAGTACTTTTGCATTGTATGAAACTCACATAATATTTTGAGGAGTAGATTTCTTACCATAGTAGTAGGAAATATCTTGAGGGAATTAGAAAAATCTGCTACCGTAGTAGAGGAGTAGAAATTTATAAATCATTGCGAGAGTATTAGATCTACTCCGATAGGACATGTCTTCTTTGTCGCTTCTGATTCTTCGAAACTATGATCAATGCTTAAATTTGTGTTAGATACCGCTTTTATCCACTTGGTTGTTCCTTATGTATTTTGATACGCTAAATCCGAAAATAAACTTTAAATTTTTCCAGCAGGCACCATTTTTCTGCAAACGCCACAAAAGTTGCATTTTTGGTGCTGTAAAAATTTCATTATAATTATTTTCGTATCCAGCATGTCAAAATACATAAGAATTTGTCTATAAAGTATATTTAACACACAACACGTTCAGTTTTGTCGATCAGTGTAATCTATGTTATTTATTTGTTACTTTTTCTATCAAATCGAAATTTTCGGCGGAAATATAGGAATTTCGGCCGAAAACGAAATTTGGCCGAAAGCGATATTTTATTTTTCGGCCGAATCCGAAACACGGCCGAAACAGCTTTTTTTGGCCGAAAAGCCGAAAAACCGAAACCGAATTTCGGTCGGTCTCTACTTATTTTACTTAGCAAAGTTCTTATTAAAAATTTTTTTTTTCTTTTAGCGGACTTAGGCAAACTAAATAGATTTGAATTATTTCCAAATCTCTATTCTTATTATTTTTTCTTTTCTTTAGTTTTCATATTTTTTTTTCTTTTGTTCTTCTAGATTGTTTCGTGTTGTTAAATTTCATAAAAATTAAATATATATGGGGGGAAGGCCTGTGTAACTCCAATTAAATTCCGTTGGGTTCCATATCTGAACCGTAAAGTCACGTTGTCAAAGCACGATGCGTCTTCACGTGGAGGGGGGTCACCTTGAGGTGTCACCTTGAGATCTTGAACGCAATGTGGCAACGATTTCTTCCCTCAACAGGTATAGCCGGAATATGCAATAAACCCCTAAGGTACACGATTTATTAAATTTAAAATTTTTTTTTTTTTTTTTTTTTTTTTTTTAAAATCACTTTGTATATTTATTTTTAATTTTACTTTATCAAAGGGGTTTTTTGATGCGCGTACAAATTTCCATAAATATGATGCACTTTTCTATCCAGATTTTGTTTATAGTGGAAATTAACTATTTAAATGCAAATATAACTCAATACAAAGTTACGAGTTCTTTTGAACTTTTATTGTAAAACTATTTTTTTTCTTTAAATGTAAGCTGTACTTATAATTTAGTTGAAATATTAGCGGACTATGTTAGCGGAACAATTTTTATGTTTCTTCACAAGACCTTCTTGCTTTAAAGATTATCAGAAAAAGAGGGAGATCTTTACAATTAAGTCTCTAAACACCTCACTAAGCCGACTAGCCAAGGCTAAGGCAAGGGCACGCACCAAATTCACCACACGTGGGAGTACTCTAGTACAAAAATGTTCTACAATTCATATGTAACCAACCATAACCGCCTCTACAATTATAATAACAGTTTCGATAGTTATTTATTTAGTTATTTTTTTCCTTTTCGAATAAAAAAGTTTAATAAAAAATTCAACCATTACAACTTCGCATGCATTTATATACCTTTTGACATCGTTTACCAAATTTGGCCAAAAATAAAACCTGCGAAAGTTTTATTGATTCCACCATGTGACGATAAATGGTCATGATGTGCTTTTGCGAGGATTTCAGGCACCATACTTTTTGGTATCCATAATTTCCAACATAAATCATCGTGAAGTTGCTCTCCTGTGGCGTGTTCAGTACGTCTGTATAAGTAATTGTCAATAACCCTAAGATCTGGAAATTTACCTTCATTTTGTTGTACATTTTTAATCAGTTCGTTGTACTCTTCAGTTTGGAAATGTGTTGAATTTAAATCAACGAAAACCCCACTGTCATTATTCGAAGCGGACAAATCTTCGGTGTTTACCCTTGAAAGTGCAACAGGAACTATATTTAGACTTCCACGCCTGTGTTCAATTTTAAAAGAAAAACCTTGAAGTTTTCAAGACCATCGAGCTAATATCGAATTCAAGTCTGTTTGCGACATGAGCCACTTTAACGAAGCGTGATCAGTTATTACAGTAAATTCATGCCCTTCCACGTAAGGACGAAACTTTTGAATGCTAAGCAACGCTGAATAACAGAATAATTACGTTGTGCTTGGTTCAGTTTTTTGGACATGAATGCGACAGGAAGTTCTTCTCCATCCTCGTTTTTCTGAACCAAAACACCTCCTACTCCTGTTATACTCGCATCGCAATGAATATAAAATGGTTGCGAAAAATTTGAACTGTGTAACACAGGAGCTGAACTCAAAATGGTTTTTAACTCATCAAAAGATTTTTGTGCTTGCTCATTCCAAGCGAATTTTCGATTTCCTTTCAACAAATCTGTTAATGGAGTCGTAACGGAAGCATAATTTTTAATGAATTTTCGGTACCACCCTGACATACCTAAAAATCGTCTGAGCTGTTTTACAGATCGCGGAGTCGGAAAATCTGAAATGGCTGAAACTTTATCCGGATCTGTACGAATATTCCCATCCTCTACCACATGGCCTAAATAACGGACTTGACGAAGACAAAATTTACTTTTTCCCACATTTATTGTTAGTCCGGAGCAACGTAGTTAATGAGCAATTTCGCGAAGAACGTTTAAATGTTTTTGAAAACTATCAGAAATTATTAGTAAGTCATCCAGATATATAAATACGTCAGATCGGAGATGTGGTGGAACTACTTTATCCATGAGTCTCGACATCGTTTGCGGCGCGTTACACAAACCAAATGGCATTACCTTATACTGGTACAACGGTCTGCCGGGTACAGTAAAAGCAGTTTTATCCCTGGATGCAGCATCCAAGGGAATTTGCCAGAAGGCATCCTTCAGATCTAAGCTCGAAATTAACTCAGCCTTAGGGAGCCTGCTCAAAATGCCATCGATATTTGGCAAAGGATATGCATCTTTCACTGTAACTGCATTTACCTTACGACTATCGAGACACAGTCGCACTTTATTTGGCTTGCGTATAAGCACTATTGGTGAAGACCAGGCTGAATCTGACTCTTCAATAACATCCATTTCTAACATTCTGTCGATTTCGGTATAAATTAATTTTTCTATCGCTGGGGAAACTGGAAAATGGCGTTGTTTTATCGGTTTGGAATCACCAACATCGATAACGTGTGAGATTGTATTTATTTTTCCAAGGCCTTCCTTGGCGAAAGAGGGAAATAAATCGACAACAACTTTGAGCTGCTGTTTTTGTATTACAGACAAGACATGTGACTTTGCATCATCACTGCACATATCAATTTCATTTATTAAACATGTTGGTAATAGATCGAAAGACTTCCAAAAATATATACCTAAATACAAATTTTGTGTTAAACTAGGGACAATAAAAATAGTAATAGGCTTCGAGATAACCTTAAACGATATTATTGTATCTACCTGTCCTAGAACAGATTGATTTTTGCCATCAGCTGTACGAACAGAAGATCGAATTTTTTATATTCTGAATGTTTCGCTAAAAATTCATTTGCTACTTTCGCTCCAATGCAACTAATAGAGGCACCTGTATCTAAAAGACCTACGATATTTTTATTAAAAATCTTGACTTCAACATAAGGTCGAATATCAGATGGTTTCTCAAAAATTGAGCTTAAAAATTTCTTTTTAGTCGATTTGACATTTTTCCAAAATAATCGCGCACGTTTCTGTGAACGAGTAAGGACATTTATAATAGAAGAATTTTCAAAAATAAGTTTTCTAACAGTGTTGTAATTCTCCAGGCGATCATGATACGGCTTGATAGGATACAAGTTATGATTAATTATATTATTCGAATTTTTATTTGGATCTACAAGGCTTAAATTTGAACTTGCTATTCGGTATTGGTTGTTTGAGTCTTGTTTGAATTCATTATTGGTTTGCGTGCACCCGTCTGTGCACTGTGGCTTCGGTTTTTTGACAAACCGCAGTTCTTACAATTTGGTTTGTATACATTCGGTACACCACAACCATAGCAGAAAACTTTCCGGTCCGCTAAACAGTCTTGGTATCTGTGACCAATCTTTTCACAATTCCAACAATTAAGAGAAATTGCTGCGACATCATCATTGATACTACTACTGTCACAGTCTACGACATCAAATTCATTCGTAACAAAACCACTCTCACTAACTTCGGCTAAATGTTTACGCACTTGCTCTCTTGGCTTAAAAACGTTATTTTTATTTTTCATATCCTGAAGAAAAATTTCTCTTCTCCTACAAACAATTGTGACACAGAAAATATTTGTAAGTTCAAAATCTCGTGTTGAATTTCCGGTAATAAATTTCTTCGGAGAATTTCAACAATCAAATTTTCTTGCAATGGCTGTTGAAGACGATCCGCAAGATTTATAATAATTTCATAAAATGAATCAAAATTTTCATTCACTTTTTCTTTTCTATCCCGTATCATTTCTCTAATGTCCACATCAGTCCTTGAGTCCTTGTACTGTTTTCGTAAAGCTACTATTAAGTTTCCCCATTGAATTTCTTGAACGGACCTATGGTATCTCCAAAACCAATCACTGGCTTTGGAATCGAAAAGCGAACTGACTTAACGACACAATAAATTAAAATTCCCTCCCAAAGTTTGATTTGTTAAGAATACGGTAAATAAAATTATCAACGGACAGACCTTCGGAACCTCCTGAAAATTTAACTTTCCAGTTGAAAATTATTTGACCTACCTTATTAGATGGAAAGGATACATTCGAATCCATTGCTGGTGTTCGAGAAGCGGAACTATTTTGATTAACAAATGGTTGATTGAAATTATTATTATCGGATCGATTTCGAAAATCTGAATTATCGTTATCGACGATATTTGCATTCGACGCAGACGGTATTCCTAACAATTGTTCTAACGTTTGATTTTCAATTGTTTTCACACGTTGTGATTGTGAAAATTGTTGAGACATATTAACTTCATTTGTTGTAACCGGTTGAGTCTGACAAATATTTCGTACATTTAGGCGACTAAACCCGTTTTCGATATTCGTTTCTATGAGCCTAGTCAACTGTTGACTAATTTCTGATAACATTTCTGCTTGACGTGCACCTACAGCTGCTGTTACCAAATTCCTAATCATATCACGTTGTTCAGTAGGAGACTGTAGAGATACATTAGAAGCTAACTGAGCTGAACCGCTTGCGGCTGATGCTATTTGTTCGGTATTTGAATCGGAAAATTGAGTTAAATTTAACGATTGATTTTGGGTATTTAAACGTGTCTGATACCCGTGATCAGTTGATTTTGATTGCGATTTCTTGGAGGCTAACTTTGGATCTAGAGGAGACAATTCAATATTACAAGTAGGACAATCTTGTCTTGTTGTTAGATGGCGAGCTAAACATGTGTGAAACATATGACCACACGGTGTTTTTCTTAAATGTGCAACTACACTAATTGCATTATTGCAAAGGTTGCATACTGCCGGTGTCGACTCGACAAACGTGAGATATTCAATGCTGTGACGAAGAGACATATTGAAATGACAATCGTAACCCAAAAAAAAATTAGAAAGGCAAAAAAAAAATTTTAAATAAATCAATAAAATTTTTTTCAAATATCAAAAATATTTGTATTATTTATATTATTCAAAAAAAATATTCCCCAAAATTTCAAAAAAAAGTTTACAAAAATAATAAATAAAAAAAATATCAATTCAAAATTTAATAAAACGATATATGCCTAAAATATTTAGCGAAAATAAACTTTACGATATTGTGTTTTAATTTCTTCTAATCGGTGGTTACTCGTTATGACAAGCTCTTTTCCTAAAGACAACATGTTCTGAGTTAAAAAAAAAAAAATGTCGATTACGTCGGTTAGATATTTAATCATGAAAATATCTACAATTCCAAACGCATCTATGTATGTAGGGTAAAAATTCTATGAATGCCTCAGTATCGCGGATAGATTTAGCTTAAAAAGTTATCCAAAAACTATTTCCAGCTGATACTAAAACCACCAACAAAAATTACAAAAGTTTTAAGTAGTACTGGTTAAGTTATCTTTAAAATGCCGGTCATTAGCAAATGCACTACTGTATATTTAGCTAATACAATTCCAATGCATCAAAAGAAAACTCATAAAAACAAAAAAAAATAAGATTAGAAAAGAATGAAAAGAAAAGTATGTTGCCAAACCCCATAATACTATTATGAGAAGTTATAAACTGTCCACAAAAGATATTAATAGTAGTTTATTAAAAATGGCCCCACGTTGGGCGCTATTTTTATAATGTAATGAACAACCTAAATAGCTCCACGTCGTTCATCAATTTAATTCAAAATTGACAATCGAAGGAACCTATCTCTTGAACTTGTAGTATACGAAGAAGATGTTAAGCAGTCGATATGTGTGTAGCGGAAACGGATGCACGCGCTGGTCGGTGGGGTGGAGTCTTGTTTCTCTACATCCTGTTGAGAAGCTGCATTACCAAGTTCGTACTGTTCAGACATAGTACATATATCGCGTGCGGTAGAGGATAGAGGAGAGGAAGGACAAAATACCATGATAGATCGGACAAGGACAAAAAGAATATAGAATAACTCAGGAATAAGAATGCTTATGGAAAAGAACGACTAATTGTGCATAGCTGGTACGTACAACAATCTTAGCCTTAGCCCACCCAACCGTAACCATTTAAAAATAATCAATGAAATCTATTAATAAATGATCCCTTATACACTTGTCAACACGAGCACCTAACCGACATTGTCGAAATCAAAACCATATATTATTTTATCCTGACATTATTATAGCGATAAATTTATTAAAAAGAAAAACCAAAATAAGTTCATTAGAAAATTTATACCTATACTTGAGTACACCAACTCAAGAAAGGTTGAAATAATTCAAAACAAAATAAACTAATAATAATCATTTTCACAATTCATTATGTATATATTAAGTTAATTTTAAGAAAAATATATTTAAATCAAAATATTTTATTTATTCCCGGTTGAATTCAAAACGAATATTTTTTTTCCATCCAAAATTATTTAAAACTTATTTAATTTTCATTCTTAGCATTTTCAGTCAATTAATCACTTCCCATTTTTCACAGTTAAATTTAATCAATACAAAGAACCAACACATATTTCTGTTCAAAACAAATTATAAAATCAAAGCGTATTTATAATTTAGGTAGCGACCAAAAGTGTGAGATGGTAACCTTAAATCGTTTGGTTATATTGATTGAGAGAGATTAACAAGTATGACTTACAAATTGTTTTTGGTTGCTCCCTCGACGAAAGATCTTTCGTAGACGTGCTCTCCCATGAAGATTTACGGCGAAAAATTAGGCTGTAAGAAAATGCACTAAGACGAAATTGCTAAAATAACATGCTAACACCATGTTAAGAATTCGCTTTGTGTCTAAAACAAAAAGTAGAAATGAAAATTTTTGGTTTTTTTAAATAAGCATTGCTCTTGAAAAAATGTGAATAAATTCACGAAAAATTTGGGAATTAAAGTTACAAAATTATAATAAAATACTCACTTGAATATATGTATCACACAAAAAAATTTAGCACTCTAGTATTTTTTTTTGCGGCTGGATCAGAAAAGACCGATATGATTTTCTTGAAATTTAAGAAAGGCTCGGGTATTAGAAATGATTTCGCATAATTAGAAAAACTAACGCAATTTTTCCAACTTCGTTAAGCCATAGGCATTGAAAATCATATAGCAATTTTACGCTTATTAAACGCAGCGGCAGCCAACAGCGACTAGATAGGTTAAATTCACATATAGATGGCGTGATACCGGAAATAACAAAATTCAAATAAAAGGTTTAAAAAAATTTCGCTGCTACAAGCGCCATTACAATTATTATGAAATGGGAATAAGGAATTTGAGATTCTGTCAGAATAGAAAAAGTGCCCACCTACCAGAGAAGAGCGTCGGTGCACCGAAAACCAGTTTCAAGCTACTCGCCAAAACCCAAGTGCAACTCCCAACTCGAATCCGTGTCGACGGATGCCACAAGTGTTCGGTGCTTGTGGATCCGAGTTCGCACGAGAAAAAAATTATATGCTTGTGCCATTCGGCAAAAACTCGAATGACCTGGATAGTCGGATTAACTTGAATAGCTTGCGCATTGAAGTTGCTTGTGTGCGCTTGTGGGTTATTTGAAGTACGGAAAATGTTCGTATTTTGTATGTAGCATTGAATTTGTCGTTGCTTGTGTGCGCTTGTGGGTTATTTGCACTACCGAAAATTTTCGCATTTTGTATGTAGCATTCAATTTGTCAATTATTTCGTGAGATATTATAGCTGATTGATTTTATTAAAATATAAACACTTAATAACTTTTTAATAACAAAAAAAGAATAGTTTTATTGAAAAATCTTATTTGTAGCAAAAAAAATAAAAATAGGAAATTCATAAAGAAAAACTTAAAAAGCAAAAAAAAAGTATGCAATTTAAATTTTAACTTAAAACTATAGGATTTTAAAATTATTAAGAAATCTTAAAACTGAGCTTAAAAATTAAAAAAAAAAAACAAATGACTTAAAAAACATAAAATTATGTAATTCATTAGAAAAAAAACTATATACATTACAAAAACTTAGTTGCTATATCAATTTTTTTATATGGATTCTTTGAACATTGAATTAAGAAATATTATACTATCTACTGTCTTGGGAAGTACACGATTTCTTTTCTCTACAATAATATTGCCATTTCACTGCTAAATGATGTTTTAATTGCAACTTTCAAATTACAACTAAACGAAAATATTTTTAGGACATAGAAAATTAGCTGCTTTTGCATATGTTTTTCACAATTGCAGCAATTTTTACCGACACGACAAGTGGAACCATAAATTTGGGATTTTCCTAAATCCAAAATTCGCGATTTCAAAAGGGTTAACAAGCTGATCATAAAAAATTATGCAAAGTCGTTTCTTTGTTAATATATTGCAACAGCAAACGCATTCTTCAACAAACAACAATGAGACAGCGACACCAAACCGCAACATAACAAAACAAATTCTTACGCAGCGCGACACATTTGGCATTTGGCATTTGCCTATCGCAAGCAGCGCTGTGAATAGGACATCGCGAAGGAGTTCGTCGCAACTCGACATTTCTCGCTCATAACAGCGAAGAAAACAAAGCGTAAAAAAGTGTAGGCGCCAGCGGTCGAACAATTTTCTGATCACATTTTTATGGTGCGACTTGTCGCGTTGGTAAAAAGTGCAGTATTTTCATGTCCTGGAATTGGTGGAAAAAATGTAAAAGCAGCTTATTTAAAAATTACAATTAGAACATCGATTATTTGCGCAGTGAATGAACCCCAAAATATTACGAGTACAATTTATAAAATACATAGATACAACTCTACATTATAGTAGACAGCTATAGATATTGTTTTTTTACTGAATAGTCAAAGAATTTTCATACAAATAATTAAACAATAGTCTTAGAATAATTTTTTTCTTTATGGACAAATTTTCATGCGTTCAAAAAAAATAAAATTTGGTGCATTGTCTAAAAGTAGCTGCATTAATTTAACAAATTTTTTTCTCAGTGGAAAAATTAGCATGTGTCCAATAAATCTAAAATTTGTTGCACTCTGTAATGCCAACAACATTATTAAAAACAATTTTTCTATGTGAAAAAATTGTATGTGTACAAAAAAATTTTTGCACGGTGTAATAGAAAGTAAGTTTTTTAAAACAATTGTTTTTACCATTCCGTAATGAATTCAATATTCTAAAATTTTCCTACATGTCGCACGAAACTTAACAATACAAAATACGAACATTTTCCGTACTGCGCAGTGCGCACTGCTCATTCAACTTGAGCACACAAGCTATCCAAGTGCTTCCGCCTATCCAGGTCATTCGAGTTTTTGACGGATGATGCAAGTGTTCGAGAGCGGCAAGTGGAAGTGGATTCGCAACTTGCTAAAACAGCGGTTAGCTTGCCGGTAGCTTGTGGGCTACGCTACTCGGCGCTATTCTCTGCCACCTACTGGCAGCCTTGACACAATGTCGTGCAAACATCGTGCTGTGCACTTCAAATGTGCCAACATGTAAAGGAACTATTTCACTTGCAATAATTGCTGTTCTGAATATGAAGAGGATACTGAAGACAGCGAAACATAATTTTAACCCATTTTTTCACTTATTTCCATTTATTTTGCTAATAAAATCTCACAAATTATTTTTTTCAGTTCAAATGGTCAGAGTGAACTACTCAAAGAATAAACAACACATATAAATTAATAAACTAATGTTTATGCTTCATTTTCCATTTTTTACTGCGAATTGTAAATGGGTGCCAGTAGCTGGGCACCTTTTTTGGAGGGTTGATTTTGGAGACTTGTGCTAGATCGACTGCCAAAATCGTAGTTTTCGGAATTTTGAAGTTCCGTTATTCTTGTTATCTATTGAACTCAGCTTTCAAACGAACCCGAGATCTCCGCAAAATTATGTTTCAAATGAAAGTTATGGCCTGAAAACCTTAGGGTGCCAGTACTGTTCTATATATATATAGATATCCTCAAATCTGCGGCGAGCTTTTTCATACACTTCCACATAAGCTAAAGAACTGATTTGGTACACAGATAGAACTCGGTTGACAATGCATTCTAATAAGTTTTGGGGTCCATCAGAGGCGTAGGGGGCCGTGGGGGGACTCAAACCCCTTTTTTTAAACATGGCATAACTTCCAATTCCTTCAAGCTACAATGATGAAATTTGGTAGGTGGGTTCTTTTTGACAAAATGAAATTGTATACCCTTTGGAAAGGGGGGTGTGGGGGCAAAGGGGAGCGGGATGGAGCCAATTTAAAGTTCTAACTTTCGTATTTTTTAAGCTATAGGGCTGAAATTTTTTACTTAGCATTCGGGAAAAAGAGTAAAAAATGGGAAAAAAAGGGGGAGAAAAAAACAGTAAAAAAACAAGTTTTTTTAAATATAACCCTTTACCCGACCAAAAAGACAGAAAATAAATTTCTTTCAATTTATTTCCGCAATTTCGATTTAAATTTAAGGGTTTTTGGCGACATCAAAATCTGCAATGATATTAGGAAGAAAGTTGCCAAAAATCCTTAATTTTAAATCGAAATTGCGTAAATTAATTTAAAGGAAATTTATTTTCTGCTTTTTTAGTCGGTTAAAGGGTTATATTTTAAAAAACTTGTACTTTACTCTTTTTTTTATAAATTCAGCTTAAAACTAATTTGGATTTTATTTTTTTTTGATTGTCATTATCCATTGAGTTAGGCAATGCGTATTTGTTGTAGCTAGTATATTGAGAATATACTAGTTTCGTTTAAGACGTGAGGGATTCAGCGGTCTTAGTAAATTTCTTGCTAGAATGTTTGGGTGAAACATGATTGGGCTCTCTGGAGTTATCCCACATTGGAAGGAGAGGCTGTACCACAGAGTTCAATTCCATATGTACATATGGGTTTTATGATACTTTTGTATATCTGAACTTTGTATGTGAGATTTAGCTTAGATACCCGTGAGATTGTCCAATTTAGTTCCAATTATTTTAATTTAATCTGAGTGATTTTGGATATGATGGCTTTATGCCATGTGAGTCGGCGATCGAGGTACATACCAAAATACTTGGTTTCGGTACTTTCAGGAACAGCTTGGCAGTTTATTATCAGAGCAGGGCACGTGTCCCTTCATAGGGTGAAGGTTAAGTGACAGCTTTTGGAATCATTGACCTTGATTTTCCATCGAGTGTCGTCAGCAAAAGTCGATATGAGCGTTCTATCACTTTTGGGCATATCTGCAGTATAGAGAATATATAGCAGAGGCGCAAGGACACTTCCCTGTGGTACTCCGGCCAGTATTTCGTATTTTCGGGAGACAAAGCTTTTATATTTTACTACAAATTTTCTATTCGTGAGATAGTTTTTGAGTAGGCAATGCGTATTAGCAGGAAGAATATGCTGTAGTTTGTAGATTAGTCCTTCATGCCAGACTTTATCAAAGGCCTGCGTGATATCAAGGAAAATAGCGGAGCAGTTTGTTTTCAAATGTGCTTTTTATTGAGTCGACAATGCGATGCACTTGCTCTATAGTGCAATGCTTTTCTCGAAAGCCGAATTGGTGATCGGGAATCACTTTTTTATCTAGAATTTTGGGTAAAATCAATTGGGAATCATTGTTACTTGAGAAAGTTTCCAATTGTCTGGATAGTGACATGTTCTGAGAATCGCGTTAAATATGTACAATAATTGGGATATTCCAATCGTTGGCAGATCTTTTACCATTGTGGACGTCGTTAAATCCGGTCCTGGTGCTTTCTTAATTACAAGCATTTGTGTATTGCCTCCACAAGTTCCTTTTTCTTAATCGCGACTATTCTAGAGTTATTGTGAGGGATTAATCTTGCTAATGGGATATCACCAGTTGTCGCGTTTGGGGTGAACACGCTTTTTAGGAGGTTGGCAAAAGCTGCACCTTTTTCTGCATCGCTTCTGGCCCAGTTTCCGTTTGGAAGCCGTATGGAAGGTTCCGCAAGAACAGGGTTTTTTCATATTTTTAGCAGCACGCCAGAGAGTAATTTGTTGATTTTGTGAGTGCGAGATGTTCAACGAATTGTTGGTAGTCTCTATCGGATTTACATTTTAGCTGTTTTTGTAGATTTCGCGTATAATCTTTTAGTTGTTTTTTTCAAGTTGGGCGATCTGGGGTTCTGCCATTAGCGGCGTATTTGCCTTTTTCTTTTTTAAAAGCTGATCTATATATATTGGAGTACAATTCGCGTAACCGTCAGTTGGGCTATTTGGGTTTGGGGCCGGAGTGGCCGCTGCAGCTGCTTGGGAAAACAGCCGTGTTTATTTCATCTTTCGTTTTTAGTGAAACATTAGGGATAATGTGGGAGCTTATGTACTGCCGATATTTGAGTTTGTGAATTTACAGGTCAATTTATTTGGTGGATTGACCTTAGAGGTTGGAGCGTACTTTATTGTGATAATAGTAGGCGTATGGTCTGATGAGAGATCTAGATAAGATTCTATAGTCAATTGGCTCCTGTTTACAGTTTTGAATACAATGACATCAGGAGTTTGGCGACTGTCAGCTGGCCAATAAGTTGGCGTGCCAGAAGAGACCACGCCAAGGCCGAGCCTGTTGACAGTGTTCAACAGGAGCCTGCCCTTTGGCGATATTAGGCGAGAACACCAATACGTATGTTTGGCGTTGAAGTCGCCAGCAACAAGGTACTTTTGTCCGAGGGAATGGAAGAAAGTCTGAAATTGTTGCTCAGTTATTTTGTGTCTGGGCGGGCAGTATATAGCTGTTAATGTTAGGCCTTTTAAGTATTCATCGAGAGAAATACTTGTCGCTTGAACATATTCTGTGCAATAATTCTGGATAGCATAATGTTTTATCCGACTTTTAATGAGATTGGCAGAACCACCTCTAGCGTTTCCGCTTGGATGCTTTGTGTCATAGAGTCTGTATCCTGGTAAATTGAAAAAGTGTTTTTCAGTGAAGTGTGTTTCAGAAATTAGCATAACGTCTATGCTGGACTCTTTCAAGAACTCGAGAAGTTCTAGTTTGTGATGACACAGGCCGTTTGCATTCCAGAATGATATTTTTAAACCATTCATGGTTAAGACATGAGATTTTGTAGTAGAAGACTTTGATTTTTAATCATTTCTTGCATCATATTTTGCATACCAGACATAAATTGAGACACATTTTGTATGAACACTTGCAGAGTTTGTTCAAGATAACTGCTAGGTGGAGCAGGTTGGGTGTACACGGAGACTGAGTTTTGTCCTTTTAAAGCGCTGGCGTAGGAAACGCCTTCATTTATATTGGGATTTACATAAGTAGGTACATTAGATTGTGAGGGATTTGTTGGGATTTTTCTTAAATCCTGTTTTGGAGAGAAAGCATCAGCTTTGGGAAGAGCCTTGCTTTTGAAAGCTTTGTAGATGGGAGCTTTTGAGCTGATATGAGTAAAAGCTCTTTTTTGAATTATCGAAGGAATCGATAATTTTCCTGTAATTTTATTCTTTATATATTTGTATTTTGGTTTCGTGAATATTTCCTTTGCGAATAAGGACTACATGAAAACTATTCACGCCAAAAATTTGAGTAATTTCCTTTAACAATATTTTGGCTACGTACCAAAAATCAAAGATCGCGAATCGGGCATTAGCACCGGCCAAATGACAATAAAAAACATCGTTTACCAAAGAGCATTGCAATAAAACCTATTTACTCATTTCATTTCTTTTCATTTAATATGCGCAACAAAAACCAAATCGATTTCCAAATATATATTATCATTACACTTATACCACATGTCACTTAATTTAATTTAATTCCAATAATCTTCCACACACATTTCACTGCGTTACACATACAACTCGAATCATTCATTCATCAAAATCTATTTGAATACCAATCCCTACATCGATTTTCCTGTCTATAAAATCGTACAAAATTAACTCTACAGTATAAACACCAAATAAACGTTGCATATATATTTAAAAATTTCATCCCTTCCGGATTACATTGAAGATAATGCAACAAAAAAAATTATTTAGGACCAGCGGATCGCGCCCAGCTAGTATGAAATAAAGCCGAAAAACAAATATTTATATTTAAATCAAATCACAATAATGTAAAATATTATAAACGTTGGCAAGCATATGATCCGGTTACCGTTGCTGTGGATTCAAACTACCAACAATACTGTCGACAAGTATAATAAAATCTTATCCAAAATCGTGAGCATCAAGAAGATGTAATCAATTAAGAATTATAATTAGTCAATATTGCTCTAATTTAGTACGGTTCGATATGCATAGCTGATGCTGAAAATAAAAGCTAATTATCCTTTTGTTCCAATATTTTATTCCAAATTTTTTTTTTTTTTTCTGAAATTGATGGAATTCCTATACTGTGTCCAATTTGTCGGCCAATTGTTTGAAATTTCAACCATATTTTTGCTTCAACTTATTCATGTTGTTGTTGTTATGTGTTCTTTCAATTTTGTATCATAAAAATTAATTAAATTAAAATTGGAGACAGACGGTCATGACCTAATCGACTCAGAAGGTGATGCTGGTCAAGAATATGTATACTTTTCCATACCGGACACGCCTCCTCATGAACGTTACAAACGGTGTGATAAAATTATTAAAATTTTTATTAAAATTGAAGTCTATTTTTTAACAAAAAATCTCGCGGTTTCTTTATTAAAATTAAAATCTATTTAACAAAAATCGCGCGATTTCTTTTTTAAAATTATGTATATATATATATCAATTTTTTCAAGTAATTATACAATAAACTGGTTCTATTGCTAAATAATTATTGTTTTTATTTTCAGATTTATTTGTTAGGAGAAATTTCACAATGAATTCACTATTAATGTTAGGACTTAATTCATCTTTTTTCGATTAGTCGAAATTTCATAATGAATTAACTCCTAATGTTAGGAAGTTGGTAATTTGTTTTTAGGAATTAATTCATTTCCTTTAGGAACTAATTCATTTCCTTTAGGAATTAATTCATTTCCTTTAGGAAATAATTCATCTTTTTAATTTTGGAGGAAATTCATCAACTGTTAGGACCTAGTTAAGTAGGAGAAAATTCATTAGGAGGTATTCGTTAGGACCGAATGGAATTACAGCAAAATTTTTAAATGGATCAGGAAATGGAAATTATCGATAAATATCGTAACATTGCAGTGAAATGAGATCATGGATAATGCAATCAGTCTGTTATTAAACTCAATGTCAATAAAATCGCGAGTTGGTGTTTTATTGTACGAAAATATGTACCGTCGCAATACAGCAGCACTTTCAAGACTCCAGTGGAGGAATCAATGAATAAAAATAAACAAAAAATCGCAGTTTCCTTCTATTTTTTTTTAATAAAAAGCGGATTTTTAAACTTCAAAACAAATTAACATAATATTTGCCATTAATCGCCAATATCTCGCAAGAGGTCGAAAATCATATTACAAAAGAATCTCTGCTGCATCTTTCCACATACTTAAAATATGCAAATTGTACATGAAACAGTCGGAACCAGGGTTGGCAACCGAATCGAATAAAGGTTTCGGTTTAGGTTTTACTCCCACTTGCCAATCGGTTTTGGTTATCGGTTTCGCTCCTTGATTTTGAAAAGGTTTCGGTTGGTTGGAGCGATTGAAAAGGTTTCGGTTTAGGTTTTAAAAGGTTTCTAGATGGCCCAATGTTAGGAAATTTTATATACAATGCGTGAAGGCAATTTAGGCATATTTTCATTACGTCAACAAATTTAAGCAAAAAATAGTTCCAAACTGTTTGCAAATTAATAGACTATAAAACTCCCAAATCCATTTTTTTTAAATGGAAATCGCATCAAAAAATACATCGAACATCGTTCGGGACATGAAATACCAGTTCCAGTTCCGTATATTAAAATGTTCGGCAAAATATTCCACTCAAGAGTTGTTGGAGAAATGTGGATCAAACAACACATTTTTAAAATGATCTTATTTTGACCGGAAACACAATACCAAATCGATTCCAATCAGTATTTTATTCTACATATTTTAAAGTTATTCAAACTTTTTTCTAATATTCCAAATCGTAGGTGTGATAAATTCAATTTATAAAATATCCAATAAAATCCTTGAATATATTCAATATATTGTTAAATTATTTGCACAATTTCAAAAATATTATTGTTACGGTGTAAATCCATGAATTCCTTTACAACGTAATTTTTGATACGCTAAATGCATCTATGTAAATAAGAACCAACTAAATTACAATGACATTTGATGCTCTCCCTTTCGCTTCCGTTTTTCTAATATCTTTGTTAACCTTAACAAAGTTACAAAATCTTTCTGTTCAATTGTTGGTATTAATAAATCATTGAAAAACACAAGTGTATGTATAGAAATATAAAAATTTGTAAATTATAAGAAATTTAAAAAATTAATAAACTTGCAGATTTTAGCTGCTGTGTATAATCAGCTCAAAGTACGTTTTTTGTTAGAGTACCAAGCGACCGAACATTTCTAAAATACTTTGGCTAAAACACTTTGCGTATATATATACTTCTGAGAGTATAAAATACTTTGGAACACCCAGGGACATACCCGCATCCTCCGCAGCAACTACCGCATCATCCACTCAGGCTCTTAAATCGCCGGTCGGAGATTTAAGAGCCGTTGCGACCGTTGTCACCAAGGTAAAAGCACCAGCATCAACTCCAAAATCGTCAGCTAAGGTAGGAAACTTATCATTCAAAACTGCTCTTCCTTCCACTCGCTTAGGCGTAAAGAACCAATCGCTAAACGCATTCGCACTTCTACTAAGCTCAATACCAAAAATAAAACCAAAGATCAACAGGTTATATGGCAAACCCTAATCCCTAGCTCGTCGAGTATTAATTCCATTTCAACAAGCTCTACTAGCTCAAACGCTAACGTGCCGACGTCACAAATGTCTACACTTTCGATAAACGGCGCTGCCAACAACAATGTTTCGCAGCAACGATCGCTATTTGGGGCTATACATAACTCCTTCATTCCAGTGGCATCCAGCTCAGCGA
This sequence comes from Heteromyza rotundicornis, assembly GCA_951394025.1. NCBI lineage: Eukaryota > Metazoa > Arthropoda > Insecta > Diptera > Heleomyzidae > Heteromyza > Heteromyza rotundicornis. The sequence continues at coordinate 25,835,519 of OX596013.1, read as the reverse complement.
TGTTTCATAATTACGCCAACAACAATCAACAAAGTTCTGCCGTGTGCGCTCCACAGCCTACAGCTTCTCACTTTGGTGCTAATTATGTTAACAGTGCAAAATCTGCTAGTAACATAGGCCCTGTTAACGCAAATGCGAATGGAATGACCGCGAATAACATTTTTTACAATCCAAGCTCGTCCTCCTTTGCAGCGCCGACATACTCACAAACGTCATTTACTTCTGCACCATCTCACGCGATCTCCTTTCCATACAGCAGTAATCTGAGTTACACTCAGCCCAATATGAATCCCTTATTCAATTCAAATTTTACCAATAGCCAAAATCCATTTTTTAGCTACCAAATCCCAACCTCGTCATTTTGTCCAAATTTGAACAATATTACGGCTGATATATCATTATCAACATCACATATAGCAGCGCGTCATGCCATCAGTAAGGATTTACCGAGTTTAGCAGGAAAACCTGAAGACAAACTACAAGCAATCGACGGAAAGATGCGGATTTACCGACCAAGAAAATTTAATTCGACTCCAAAAATGTTTAAGGAGAGCTGCTCTGGAAGCTGTAAAAGGCAAACTTATGATGCCCAGTACAGTTTGTGTTGCAATCGAGACGCTACGCATGTTATATGGTCGCCCTGAGATCATACACCAAGCTTTGCAGAAGAATTTACGAAACGAGCCCACTGTGCGCAGAGAGAGACTAGACACTTTGATAAATTTCGCGTTGGCTGTACAAAATTATCGAACAACAATGCAGGCAATGGGTCTCTCCGACTATTTGAACGATCCTATGCTTCTTAATGAACTCGTAGAAAAATTACCTTCAGATTTAAAATTAGATTGGGGAAAATATCGAATCACATTACAACGAGTAGACATTGTTTGCTTTGATAGCTGGCTGTATAACTTAGCAACGTGTGCATCTCAAGTAACTGATCGTAAACACAGTTCTAAATTATTGTTGAATAAAGTGCGTACAATTAACAAACTTGATTTACCAGTGCAAAGTTTAACCAAAATGCAAATTGATAATTGCAATCACTTGAAAAAATTGCCAATTATGCCATATAATGCAGCAAAGGCAAGGCTCATTATTGGCCTCGATAACGCTAAGTTGTGTGTTCCCCTTGAAATCATAGAGAATGACGACGACGAACTAATCGCTACACGCTGCCGCATTGGATGGGGGTGTACGGACGACAGCAGGCAGGTAATACAGCCAGCCATCGAGTTCTGCACATCTGTTCATGCAGTTCCAATAACAACAATTTGGACACCATGTTAAAAAACTATTTTTCTTTAGACGCTGTAGGTGTTAAATTAAATTCACTTTGCTCAAAGGAAGATGAACGCGCAAAGGCAATCATGAAAAGTCAAACAAAGTTCTTAAGCAAGGAGAATTGCTGGGAGACTGGCCTTTTATGGAAATATGACAAAATATGTTTGCCCAACTCGCTTGCCATGGCTAGACGGCGACTACTCTGTTTAGAGGCCAAAATGCAACGTGACGAACACCTGAAAACATTTATTGTTGAAAAAATTCGAGATTATGAGAAAAATGGATACATTCGGAAGCTGCTGCCGAGCGAAATCCACAACGACAGCCAATCTTGGTACATTCCAATATTTACGGTAAGAAATAAAAATAAAAACAAAACACGTATTGTTTGGGATGCGGCCGCTGCTGTCGACAATGTGTCATTAAATTCTATGTTATTAAAGGGCCCCGACTTGCTAAAATCACTCGTTGGCGTATTAATCAGATTTCGTGAAAAACCAGTGGCCATCTGCGGTGACATTCGTGAAATGTTTCACCAAATCCGAGTGCGCAAGGAAGATCAACGTTTTCAACAATTTTTATGGCGTGATGGAGACACATCGCGGGCTATCGATGTTTACGCAATGACCGTGATGACGTTTGGAGCAACGTGCTCCCCATCTTTAGCAAATCACGTCAAGAACAAAAACGCCGAGCGCTTCGCAGAAGAGTATCCGACTGCAGTACAAGCAATTTTGGACAATACGTTCGTAGACGACTGGCTGCGGATGAGATGAGGGAATTGGTTAGAGTGGTCCACTCAAAAGGTCTTAAAGGGATTAGACTCGTCGCGTCCAAAACTCGAGTAGCCCCATTGAAGCCGATCTCGGTTCCAAGAATGGAATTAATGGCAGCGGTACTCGGTTTACGACTCTGCAATTTCATTTGTCAAGAGGCTTCGCTCAAAATCAGCCGTCGCGTATTCTGGTCTGATTCAAAAGATGTTTTATACTGGATAAGGTCTGATGCCAGAAAATTTCAGCAGTTTGTTGCAGTGAGAATTGGAGAGATTTTGGAGGACTCTGACATCTCTGAGTGGAGGTGGGTTCCATCATCGCAAAACGTAGCAGATGACTCTACAAAGTGGAACAATGTACCCGACTTGAATAACGACAGTCGCTGGTTTCATGGGCCACCATTCTTGCGCGACAATGAAAGTGAATGGCCTACATCAGAATTCAGCAATCACGACGTCGCAAGTGAAGTGCAATGTCACCGCATAGCGCAAAAGACGCAGACGCCAAAGTTACAGTTGATAACTGCAGATCCTACCCGCTTCAGCAAATGGGAAAAGTTGCGCAGATGCCAGCTAATAATTCTACTCTTTCTGCGTAAATTGTTCAAACCCATTGCGGCATGCAACGAATTCAAACCATTCCTCGAAAATCTCAACATTGAGACTGCTGAAATGCTGCTATTCAAAATGTGCCAAGAAGAGGCATACTTTGAAGATATTCATCAACTTCAAAATGAAAATGATATCGGTAAGAAGAGTAAATTATATAAACTATCTCCATATCTAGATAAATTCGGATTATTACGAATTAAAGGTAGAATCGATGCAGTAGGGGGTGTACCAATCAGCGTCAAGCGGCCTATTATTTTGCCTCAAAAACACAAAACAACGCATTTAGTTATTGAATATTTACATCGCAAATATCATCACCAGCACAACGAGATAGTTGTAAACGAGATTCGGCAGTCTTTCTATATATGTGGATTACGAGTTGCCGTTCGTGCCGTTGCAAGATCGTGTCAATATTGTAAGATTCGACGAGCAACTCCAGTTGCGCCAGTAATGGCTGACCTTCCAACTGAAAGGCTTGCCGCTTTCACAAGGCCTTTCTACTATACAGGCGTCGATTATTTCGGGCCTATTGACATTGTTGTTGGTCGCCGCAAAGAAAAGCGCTGGGGAGTCGTCTTCACGTGTATGACCGTGAGAGCAGTACACCTCGAAATTGCATCGTCGTTGTCTACCGACTCGTTTTTACTAGTTCTGAAGCAATTCATTTGCCGTCGTGGTACACCACGCAAAATTATGTCCGACAATGCGACCAATTTCAGGGGTGCCAGACGTGTACTAGCACAGGAGGTGGATAAAATTTCATCAAGTGAAGTCGAACGCCAATATCCGATGATTGAGTGGGAGTTTATACCGCCAGCATCTCCTCACATGGGAGGGGCTTGGGAGCGACTTGTTCGCTCTGTTAAATCTGTGCTAATGGATATATTACCAAACCGAAGTCTACGCGAAGAGCATTTGAGAGCTGCACTGGCTGACGTAGAAAATATGTTGAACTCGCGCCCTCTAACATACGTCCCATTGGATTCTCCGGAAGGAGAAGCGCTGACTCCAAATCATTTTTTGGTGGGATCTTCGAGTGGTATAAGAGAGCGTGCGAATCCCCAGAGCAGTGGTATGGTAGAGAAAAAATTTTCGGCTATCGAACATGATCGCAAATGAGTTTTGGAAGCACTGGCTTCGCGAATATTTGGTTCGACTCTACGGCCCAACAAATCACTGTTGGAGACATCGTCTTAATCGTTGACGGCAATGCAAAGCGAAACAAAACGAGTGGTTGAAGGATGTTGTGGTTGATGTGCACCGTGGCAAGGATGATGCCGTCCGCAGTGCCGTTGTGAAGACGGAAAATGGTTTATCTACACGCCCCGTGGTAAAACTCGCCAAGCTAGACGTAAAATTGTAAACTCCTCCCACATGTACGAAGTTTACGGGAGGGGCTATGTTACGGTGTAAATCCATGAATTCCTTTACAACGTAATTTTTGATACGCTAAATGCATCTATGTAAATAAGAACCAACTAAATTACAATGACATTTGATGCTCTCCCTTTCGCTTCCGTTTTTCTAATATCTTTGTTAACCTTAACAAAGTTACAAAATCTTTCTGTTCAATTGTTGGTATTAATAAATCATTGAAAAACACAAGTGTATGTATAGAAATATAAAAATTTGTAAATTATAAGAAATTTAATAAATTAATAAACTTGCAGATTTTAGCTGATGTGTATAATCAGCTCAAAGTACGTTTTTTGTTAGAGTACCAAGCGACCGAACAATTATAGTATGGGTATATTAAAAGCAATTCAATTCGATGTAATATAACATTTTTATACTAAATTTTGGTTGAATTGAAAAAAATCCAAATCCCGGGATCCCGGGATAACATTTTTAAATCCCGGGAAAGGTCTCGAAAATTGTCATCCCTAGTATGTATATATAAAAGAGACGTGTATGTTTGTTACCAGTAGACGCGAAAACTACAGCACCGATTCTCACCAAAGTTTATATATGTGTTCTAAGGGTCGTGAGTCGTGACATATGATAGGTTTTGACACGCTCACTTTTACCGCCCACAAGTTAGTAAAAACTGCTATATCTCAGACGTTTTTGAAATTTGCAATGAACATACTATAAGACCCCAGCCATAATCTGGGCTACAAATGGCCGGGATTAGACAATGGGGTGTGGCACCGCCCATACAAGTCAATATTTGAAAATGCTGTAATATCGCTCCCACACAATGTTTTCCAACGAAATTTGAAAATGGCTTCATGGTTTCAACTCTAAGATAAACGCAACATATCGGCGTAAATGGTCAAAGGAGCGTGGCACCGCCCATACAAACCAATATTTCAAATTGCTGTATTTGGCCTCTCATTTCATGTTTTCAACAAAAATTTACCAAATGGTTTCATGGTTTCAACTCTAAGCTAAATGCAAACATATCGGCGTAAATGGTCAAAGGGGCGTGGCACCGCCCATACAAATCAATACTTCAATTTGCCATTCTTGGGCTCCCATTGAATATTCTTCAACTGGAAATGGTTCTATGCCTTCAATGCAACATATTGGAATTGGACAGTGGGGCGTGGCACTTCCCATACAATTCAATATTTAAAGAAATGTTACACTTGGGCTCCCGATGAACATTTTTCAACGGGACATGGTTTTATGCTTTCAATTATTAGTCCGAAGTTAAATATGGTCGGAATTGGACAGCTTTTCATACAATTCAATATTTCAAAATGCTACACTTGGGCTCCCAATAAAAATATTTGACAGTTGTCATAATTTTTAATGTGCTTTTAAGGGCAAAAAAAATTTTTTAGGGCCAGCAAAGCGGACCGGGCCCTGCTAGTTTTTATATAAAAAGGAACCAAACTAACCCAATCCGGCAATCGAGCACTAATTTTGAAGAAAGCTTCTATTTTCATAAGTGAAATAACAATTTTAAAATATAAATTTTAGTTAAATTTTCTTTTACTTAAAAATTTAAACTTTTTTGACTTTAGAACTGATATTTGCCCATGATATATTTTGATGAAGTGCCAGGATGTGAACGTGATGTCTGCTTAGGAAGTTTTGGAAGCTGTAGGTCCGTTTGAAAAATATTTACGCCCAGTTACGAAGCAGAATTAAAAAATTACTTTCTTTGTCATTTTGCCGATACTTTTGTAGGATATCCACAAATACAATGAATTTTTAAGCGGTGTTGTCAAAGCCATGGACTTTTCTTGAAGAAAACCCGACAACGGAAGAGTAAGACTGAATCGTTTGTCACAAACAAGAAGGCTGACAAGAAAATTTGACTTTCCGAACATTGGTTCTGATAAAAAAAAAGGGATTTTTAGATGCTTTTTGTGGGAATTTCATTTCGAATATACTGGCAGCAATGCTTTAATGATTAAGTTTGAGTCCCATTACTTCCTGATATTCAGAAAAAAGAATCGAAATCATTTCGTGGGGGGCTTCAGCACCCCAAGCCCCTCCCCCCCTGGCTACGTGCCTGACACTCAAGGAAAAAACAATCTAAAATTAAGATTTTACGTTCAAAATCAAGCCGATTTGGTTATGAAAGTCACCCAAGCTCGTAAAATCATAAATAAAGCTCGATAAATCTTATTTTAGGACTTGAGCGGAATTAAGCTGAAACGATCATAATTTAAGATTGTTTAAGGAAAAATCAATAATACACAATCTAGATTTAAGATTTAACAATCTTAATTTAAGATTCAAATAAGATTATTTTAGAACGGCTTCTTATTGAATTTCGAAATTATTTTACCCGCAAAAGAAATGAAAAGAAATAAGTATTAATTTGTATTGTATTTTTATTTTATTTATATAACACTGTGTGCCGCGAAATTTCTCCACCGCTGATCTGTAAGATTTTGGGGTCTTGATCACAATGGCATCACTGGTTTTTGTCCCTCTCATCGAGTTCAAAAGTTATTGGCAAAAACCAAAAATGCAAGAAATGTAACATTTTTGATGCATAACTTTTTTAAATCGAACTTAAAACATTTTTCTCGCGTACGTAGATTTAAAGGTAACATGGGTGAACAATATTCACCAGTTGAGACAATTCTAACTTATTGGTGGCCTTCAGTATATTATAAAAAGGACTCAAATGTCGCACTAAAATGGTTCGGTGCCCACGTTATATTTTCGAGAACTTCTTTTTTGAAATATAGCTTATATGCATATTTCAAAGCACCAGTAAAATTTCGACTATCCTTTTTTATTAAAAAATGTCCACAAATATAGCAAAACTTATTTGCGTCTGTAGAACATTTTTCAGATGCTCAAACTTAAATTGTATGAACTTGTACAGTGTCTGAAATTGTTTTTTAAATTAAGTCGATTGCCAAGTACAATTCTCTTAGTGATAAAGTATGCTGTCAAAAACAACCAGCAATAAAAATTTAAAAAAAAAATGTTAAATTTAAAAAAAAAAAAATATATATTTTGGTCGAAAAAGTGAAAAATTATTTTTGCAAAAAAAAACAGATCTGCATTTGCTAATTTTAATTTTTACGAATTTTTAAGTCTAGATACACTAGTCCCGTTCATGTGAATTTTTGGCTGTCGAACAGTGTTATTATACAATTCAAAAGTGCACATTTTAATGGCTAAATAGTAATTACTTTTATACAGCGTACCTCTGAAAGTTGCTAAAATAAGATCCGCTCTAGTCCGCAGAACGGATCTTTACTTTGTTCATGTTGCTAGTCTTCGATTTTCGTCGGCATCGACATTCCAACCTAAGAAAAAGAATAACATTTTATTTTAGTTTCCATTTAACTTGATTTGATTTTTAAGTTTAATCACAACATGATTTTACCTCTTTTCTCCACCACGCAAACGATTTTTCGTGGAACTCCATGCGGGGCCCTAGAGGTGGGATAGCTTCCATTAGATCATGTACATTCATTTAACTGCGATCTTCGATGTGCGATCTAACATGTACAGCTGGAATAAGTGAAAATGTTGAAAAGTAATAGTGAAGTAATTGCGGAACCAAATTGGTATTCGACCTGATTTGTTTTATTTTTTATGTACTTACCCCGCAAATACTTAAGAACACACTCTAGATCGAAATCGTTAATCGTTGTTTTAACTGTTCTTCGTTGTCCGTGTTTCTTCCTGCATTTCAACATTTTCATCCACAATTTTTTCATTTTTGATTTTTTTCTGAGCCTCATATGTCTCAGTACTTAGAAACACCCACTGGCACTGATCACCGTCGATATTTTCTATTTCAAATTAGTTTTATTAAACAAAAATAAACGAAAAAAAAACAACACCGAACGTGTGCGCACAGCTCAATGACTCAAACGGAATGGCGAAATCTATAACAACGATGACAATCAAAGCTTGCTGCAATTTTATTTTAAGATTGTTTCGTTTAATTTGAAAATATGTTCTTATTTTAAGATCGTTTCTGCTTGATTTGATTTGGTTTTAAGATTGCTCAATCCTAATTTAAGAACACAATCTTAGAATAAGATTGAATAAGATTAAATTAAGATTTTACGTTTTTAAGATTGAACGGAACAAGAAAAAATAAAACCGATTCATCTTGAATTTAGATCGCGATTTTTCTCTTAGTGTAAGAAACTACGCCATTGCAAATAACTGTAAGTTTTTGCTTTCCATTATCGCTTATATGGATGTTCTATTCGACATTGAACCCACATATGTTTACCACAAAATTTTAAAAATTTCCTTTGAAAAAAACAACGGTTGTCGATCGGACATCAAATAAAGAAAAATCAATTTAGGCTGTTTTTTGGGCATGCCTAATGTACACATTTTTTTGGCGTTGAAATTCTTTTGAGGTAAGTTTTCAAATGAGGGGTGGACTTTTCAAATTTTTTTTTTTTACTTTAGTGAACATACGTGAGTCGTATTCTATCAGTGTTCCAAATTTCAGCTCTCTAGCTCTAGTTATTTTCAACGCGACTGTACAAGTTATGGGCATTAGTGTCGAGTGGCTTTTGCAGCAGTGTTTAGTTTTTTACTTGGCTTTTCATTGTTGCAGTTGTAATGAACTTTATGTGGCTTTGGGGGGGCCTTTGCTCTTTGAAGTGCACAGTTGTGCCAGCTTACGGTACGCATTGGAGCTTAATGGCAGAATATAGATTTACACAATAAAAAAAGCTCGCCGCAGATTTGAGGATATATATATATGAGCTAGAGAGCTGAAATTTGGAACACTGATAGAACTCCGGTGACAATGCATTCTATCAAATTTTGGGGTCCATCAGAGGCGTAGGAGGCCGTGGGGGGACTCAAACTTTTTTTTTTTAAACATGACATAACTTCCGATTCCTTCAAGCTACAATGATGAAATTTGGTATTTGGGTTCTTATTGACAAAATGATTTTTTATACCCTTTGGAAAGGGGGGTGTGGGGGCAAAGGGGAGCGGAATGGAGCCAATTTAAAGTTCTAACTTTCGTATTTTTTAAGCTACAGGGCTGAAATTTTTCACTTAGGCTAGCAAAGAGTAAAAAAGGAAAAATAAAAGAGGGGGAAAAAGGGGGGAACAATTTTTTTTTTTTTAAATCCAAAAAAATTTTTTAAATGTAAAAATTTAAGAAGAAAAACTATACGGGCAAAATATAAATGAAAAAGAAATATACCGAAAAAAAAAATTTTTTTTAAAAAAAGCGGAAAATAAAAAAAGAGTAAAAAACAAGTTTTTTAAAATATAACCCTTTAACCGACTAAAAAGCAGAAAATAAATTTTCTTTAAATTAATTTCTGCAATTTCGATTTAAAATTAAGGGTTTTTGGCTACTTTGTTCCTAATATCATTGCAAATTTTGAAGTAGCCAAAAACCCTTAATTTCAAATCGAAATTGCAGAAATTAATTTAAAGAAAATTTATTTTCTGCTTTTTAGTCGGTTAAAGGGTTATATTTTAAAAAACTTGTTTTTTACTCTTTTTTATTATGGTTGCAATGGTTTTTTCGCCAATTATTGCAATAAAACACGGCGGCCTGCACTGTAAATAACTCATTTCTCAAGTAGGCAAATATCAAAAAATCAAAATATTTTATTCAACGCAAAATTTGTGGCGCCGCCTAGAGTTTTAAATATGAAAACTTTGCTTTTGGTTTGTGTATTTGGTTTAGTTTAAAGTTTTTCACCACAATTCTGTATCTTAGTCTCTTTTTAAAAGTGGAAAAAATCCATGAAGAGGCGAAAATATGGTGGCGGCCGTGGTGCAGTGGTTAAGACCTCTGCTTCACGATCGGAAGGTATAGGGTTCTACTCCCACCTGGGGGCAAGGCAGAAATTTGTTTTCTGTTTTTCTGTGTAGACCGCCACTCTCTCGGCAAGTTCTGGCAATCTTGCGAGAGTAACTTTGCCATGAAAAGCTTCTTCTTTGGGAGTCCCGCCGTTCGGAACCGGCAATAAACTGTAGGTCCACAATTATCATATACACTTGCCCATGATAATTGCATTAAGAAGCTCGGCCAAAACCCTCGAGGGTTGTAGCGCCAATATATGTATGTGAGGCGAAAATAACAATGATCTTATGATTACCAGGATTAACATTTATCGGCAAAATGTATCAATTATGTACCTCCAAAGTTAGCACAAAAAATGCATCTACATAATTCCATTTTTTGACCAAACCACTGAACCGATTGGAACCGGACCCTATTAAGTGCACATGGGAAAGATGATAGCATTTTTTGAGACCGACATCAAGATTAAGAAATGCTGCAGAAAGCCGCAGGAGCATTCAAAAGTATTGCAAAAAATCATATTTTCCAATATTTGAGGTCAGTTTTCTCAGAAACTATAAAAGTTGTAAACTTGAGACCCTCTTAAGTGCACATGGGACCTTGTGATCTTTCAAAAGAGCCATCAATGACGTTGTTACCACACCTGTGAGCAGCGCTATTGCTTTTGAAAGATTGGCCTGATAACAAAATACACCCTTAAACACAATTCTCGAAATGAAAATTAGTATGTTTTTAAACTTAGACACTTTTTGCATCCAAAAAATTGTATATCCCCAAGTAAAAAGTTGAAGCTATAGGTCAGTTTTTAGATCCATCAGTCTTAATATTAGTGGCAACTTTTTTGAAACGGACCAACAATCTGGTTTATAATCAAGGTTTGTTTTGGAAATGTTCGTGCTGTTTTTTCCGAGCTCTAGTTATCAGTGCGTCGTAATTAAATCCAGAAAGCTTATCAAATATTGAGTACATACAAAGATTTTTTATACAATTAAAATAAAAAAACCTTGCTGGAAAATAATAAGATTTGTGATCATGGTACCTACTTATATAAACTTGGTCACGTGCGACATCGCAAGTGTAAAATTAAAAATTAAAAAATTTTTTATTATTATTTTTAAATTTTGGCTATCCTATGGGATCCGTTATTTTGAATTGGGAAATTTTACCATCAAATACGGTTTTTTCAAAAAATAGACAATGTTTTGGCCGAAGCTTTTCAAAAATGTTTTTTATTTTTGCGACACCGAATAAATGGACAAGGGGCGTAGCCCATACGATTTTCTAGCCCACATACCGACTAAACTGCCTTACTGATTTTCTTGAAACTTGTATGTAAAATTGTGTAAGTGATGGAATTTGCAATGCAATTTGCAATATAAAAGGCCCATAAAACAAAAAAATATGATTAAAATTTAACTTAGTAACCATCGAATATTGAGTGAATCAAGCCTCAAATTGCGTAGCATGGGATTACAGCAGCCACAAACTACGTCCTTGGACATATTCTTGGTGGATTACTGTTCAAAATTTACCACTTTATTTTAGTATTTTAAAAGATGTAGTAATGCGGTCGTAAAATCAAATTGTAAATTGTTATCTCCCAATGTAAGCATACGGATACCAACACTATATTTGGTATTCTGTTGCGAGCATAACTGATAACAATTCAAAATGTACACAAGAAGACAAACGCTATAGCGTATTCATATCTTTGGTTTTCTTGTGCTTAGAATAGATGAAAAGGTTTTTAGATTTAGGTATTTGTATTAATCGAGGCTACACATCGATTGAACGAAACGTTTCCGATGCTATACAACGGCTTTCCCGAAGCAAAAATAGGAACAGTGAAAAAAAAATCATCAACTCTATATCGACGCCTCTTTAGAAAAATTACTACACAAAAGATGGGTAAAACAGAGATTATGGAGAAACAGATGGAGTTAGGCGAGGAAGCGGTTGCAATCAGGGTTCGGACTTTACTACGATCGTAGTAGATCTACTACGATTTTGAGAAATTCTTCAAATCTACTCCATGACTCCGCTCGGGCTAAGATCTACTACGATTTTTTTTCAGACCAAAATAACTCGACGACACTGATTTATTGCATGAAAGTGTCACTTTTTTGCCTTTCTTTTCGCCGAGGAAAGAGACTTACATTTATGCAAAAACGCATTTTAACTGCGAAAATGATCAAGTCATATGTCAGTTAAAGTACGTTTTCTCAATTGGCAATGCCAACTGTTATGTTTCGATTTAATTATTTAAAGGCCGGTATGAAGATACAAAAAAATTTCCCCCCCCATAAGCAAACCTATTTAAAAAAACGAAGTAAACGAAATTTCCATTCCGGCTAGAATATGCAGAAATGCGAAAAAATAGTTGCTTTTATGTTAGAATGTCCTTTATGCTGTTTTGAAAAAAAATTATATCGGCCGCACAATCACTTCCCAAATTTTTTTTTACATTTTTATTTAATTGTATTTACAAAGTTCAAAAACTGAATGGTTAAAAAATATTTCGCTCTACAAAAAATTAAAAATATGTTATTTCTCCAGAACGGAATTCCGCCGCATCTGCATACCGGGCTTAAAGCTTCGTTTTCAACTAAAGAAAAATTTGGCGAAGCTCATTATGCTGTAAAATTGTATTAGAGCAGCATTTTTTGACATGTCAAAAGTCAAAACTATGAATCTACTCCACAAAAAAAGATTCTACTACGCTTTTTTGTTTCATTTACTGCGCAATTGAAGTTGCTTAGTCCGAACCCTGGTTGTAATTCTCAACACAAAGAAGAGAGTGGAGAGCATCTGGATGGAGTTCGAAAAGAGCCACCAATCTTTACTAGCTGCTGGAATAACCAAAGATAGTTATTTCGAGCACAAGTACTACGAGCAGACATCTGGCCGGTTTGAAGAAATCCAAAGAAAGTTAGACGAAATTGAGAGCCAAGAACATTCGGAAAAAGTACTTCAGGCCGAGCATCAACGAAAAGCGGACTCGGTACAGAAGGATGAAGACGGAACATCAGTACGATGCAGTTCAACAAAAATGAGCAAAAAGACGATAAATCGTGTGTTTTGCGAAATCGAGATCGGCACAAAAGACGACTTGACAGCATTCAAAGAAGTTATAAACAGGCGAAATCAAAGTCTGGAAGAATGTTATGAAGAGACGGATCTTGCGTTATCTGAAGACACCGAAGAAGAATACATGAGGCTTCAAGATGACGTTCTCAGCAAGATGACGTTCTTAGAACAGTTGTCGAATTCTGAAAAAATGTACTGCCTAAAGACATCAATAAAGGGAGAAGCGGCTAGGCTGATACAGCATCTAAAAATAACAGATGCCAACTACGAGGCATCATGGGACATGCTAAAACAGCGATATGAGAATCGTCGCCTCTATGAGCAGAATGTCAAAAAAAACAGTAAAAAAATAGTTTTTTAAAATATAACCCTTCTACCGACTAAAAAGCAGAAAATAAATTTGCTTTAAATTAATTTCCGCAATTTTGATTTAAAATTAAGGGTTTTTGGCTACCTTCTTGCAGATTTTGAAATCTCCAAAAACCCTAAATTTTCAATCGAAATTGCGGAAATTTATTTAAAGGAAATTTATTTTCTGCTTAAATACTGCTGTCAATTTTTAACGGATTTGAACAAGTTTTTGCTCGTAGAACGCGGAATTATATTAATTTATAATTAGTAGATGCTATATAAAAAAAAATCTTAAATCGAAAAAAACGTTAAAAAAAATGTCGAAAAATGGTGTCTGCGCGATGTTTACAGTTCTGTGTTTTTCATCATATAAATGAAAGTTATACACCGATTGAAACGTCTGTTTATATTCTTTTCAACAAGTTATAGTTTTTGCACATCTATTCTACGCTTCTAAAGTTATCAATAAAAATAGGGCAACACCGATAAAAATTGTTTTTTCTCTTCTAACTTCAGATTTTGGGGGTGTAATCAAAATTCCTGTATGCAGTTGTCATTTTTTTGGACAGACCTACAACGTTTATTAGGTGGCGCCCCAAGTTTTGGGCGACTGTAACGCAGTGTAATTTATGTATCAATTATGGGTTTTAGCTCATTTTCCAAAAAATTAATTTTGGAAAAGGGAATACAACAACTAAGCAAAAACTCAGTCTGGCAGAGTGTACCAGGCATGGTATTAGGTTGCTATACAACAACCAGTAAAAATTCAGTTTGATTCGCTGCTTCAGTGAGTTGGCGTGGCAAAGGAGAGGCAATTCTCTTGTGCGTCATACTAATGCTTACTTATAGCGTGGCTTGGATTAAAAAAATGCATAAAGAGTGCTGACGAGGATCCGTGGCTAGATCTGAAATAGCTGTACACTCTGCCAGACTGAGTTTTTGCTTGGTTGTTGTACTTCCTTTTAAAAAATTAATTTTTTTTTTTTTAATAGATTTCACTTATTTTGGAAAATATTCATCATTAAAGTCTTTTTAAATAACACTAAATGTAAATGTTTAACAATTTTTTCACAAAAGTGTCAACTTTTATTGCCGGTTTCACATTTAAACCACAAACAAAATTTGCAGCGTTGATGCCCAGAGTATCTAGTTAGAGAAAGTACAACCAAAAATTTTTAAATCTAAACTTAAAAGAAAACTTTTAGTGAAATCCCTTGAATAGGACCCGAGTTACAGAGCTTTCAAAATTTTAGTGCGTGGTAGTGGGCGGAACTTAAATTTCAATAGTCAACCCTCTGCGCATCCACCTCCCAGCACCAAATCCAAAATTTCACCGAAATCCCTTGAATTGGACCCGAGTTACAGATCTTTTAAAATTTTAGGACGTGGCAGTGGGCGGATCTCAAATTTCCATAGTCAACCCTCAGCTTCACCTCCCAGCACCAAATCCAAAATTACAGCGAAATCCCTTGAATAGGACCCGAGTTACAGAGCTTTAAAAATGTTAAGGCGTGTCAGTGGGCGGACTGCAAATTTTCAGAATCAACATGTTACCCATTCATTACCCAAAACCACATAAAAAACTAGAGAGTGGACTATCTTCGGCTATACCGAAGTTGAAATACCCCCACACGTAGGAAGAAGTACCTCGAATATAAAAAATGTGGTCTCAAGACCCTATTTTGAGCCAATTATAGGTGGTTTTGGAGCCCAAACCATGTCCAAAATCCATTTCTAAAAATTTCCAATCAAATCCGAAAAAAAAAAATTGGTCTCAAGACCCATTTAGACCCTTATATATGTGGCTTCGGAACCTCGGACCATGTCAAAAATACGTTTCTAAACATTTCCAATGGAATACAACAATAAAAAAGACTTGAACAATTTTTTCCTTTTTTTCGGTGTATGGGAGCCACGCCCAGTTTTTGTCCGATTTAGCTGATTCTCGAACTTGATCTCAGTATTCACGAGAAAAACATGTACCCAAAGTTTCAAGTCGATATTTCCAAAACTGCGACCGCTATCGTGCGGACGGACAGACGGACATCGCTAAATCGACTCAGGAGGTGATGCTGATCAAGTATATATATACTTTTCCATACCGGACACGTCTCCTTATGGGCGTTACAAACGTTGTGACAAAGTGAGTATACCCTGCCACAGTGTGTGTGGGGGTATAAAAATTTCAACAAAAGCGGTTAAACACTGCATTTTAAAATAATATTTGCCACGCCCTACATTACCTACATTTTGATATGTGTTTCATTAAAATCAGTCAAGTATTTCTTGAGTTATAAGGGAACAAACATTCAAACCTACAAACAAAGAATTTTATATAAGTAATTATTATACCCCCACACACACTGTGGCAGGGTATACTAACTTTGACACAACGTTTGTAACGCCCATAAGGAGGCGTGTCCGGTATGAAAAGTATATACAAAAACTGGGCGTTTTTGTCCAAAAAAGGTCAACCTTTTCCAAGTCTTTTTTATAGCTGTTTTAGATTGAAAATGTTTAGAAATGGATTTTCGACATGGTCCAAGCTTCCAAAACCACATATAAATGGGTCAAAATGGGGTCTTGAGACCAAATATTTTTTTGTGGATTTGATTGGAACTTTTTAGAAACGGATTTTGGTTGTGGTCCGAAGCTTAAAAACCATATATAAATGGCTCACAATGGGGTTTTGAGACCAAATTTTTTATGTTGAGGTATTTCTAAACTTCTACTTTGTGGGGTATTCCAGCTTCGGCATTGCAGAAGATAGTCCACTATCTAGTTTTTAATTAGAAAAATGGACTTAAGGATTTCTGTTAGAAAAAGAGGATACAAACTAATAAATTACATAGGGTGACTGGAACGAAAGAATGTGTATTTTATTTATTTACTAAAGCTGTGAAAAAACCGGAGAAATTTTTCAGAAAACCGGAGACCGGAGAAACGTTCATATTCCCGGAGTCTCCGGGCAAAAACCCCTGTGTGTGGCAAGTGTGGTGTATATGCATATACATACTACAGTATAGCGCACCAGCCCACAAGAGTATACAAACGACCAAGTACCGCTAGCAGCGAACACTTGAAACTGCATTCCTAGCATACGCTGCTTGCCTAAATAGGAGCGCAGCGTACTAGTACGTAAACCAACGTTTGTTTACTTTTGTTACTTTTCTCTTCGCTTGCATTTCTGTTGGTTCGAGGCAGAATGAAATTATAATCCTGGCTTTGCCAATAAATGCGATCGGCCAATGCCCTTCTGGCAGCGGTAATAAATATTGATCAGAATGTAGAAATAATTTTTGTAGTATATATAATTGTAGATGTAAGCATATTTAAGAAATTGAATGTAATTGAAAGAAAATTGAAAAAGAAATTGAAAGGGTCGCAAGGGTATAAAAGCCATGGCGATTCAGAAATAAAACAGAGATTATTTTTATCTTTCAAGCAAGAAAAATTCTTCTCACTTATTGCGGCGACTTCACCTAAGTTAAATTTACAGCTGTGGACCGCTCTAATCATCCAAAGGACAGTCAATACTGATTACTTAAAATTATTACACAAGCCTAATCTGTCAACTGATTGCCGCCTCCGATACAATGTAAGACTTTCGATCCCGAAGTCTTTTCGCAATCCCGGGATTTCCGGGACTGAAAATTGCTATCCCGGGATCCCGGAATTTTTCGGGATTCGTTACCTTTTCACGCAATATACATTTTAAAAAAATATAGTTTCTGCTTAAATAAATGAACATAGACATTAATTTCAAGTTAATAAAGGTACAAACATGTCATTATAAATTCTGGTATGTAAGGGATCGAAGTAAACTGTTTATTCAACAACAGAATTAAAAACATAAAAATATGATTTTGAAGAAATCGAAAAGCAGAAACATATTTTTTACTGCAAATTCCATGCTTCCAATTAACGCTAATGTACATTTTCAATTTAAAAAAATATATATTTAGGTTCTTTAATTTTTAAAGTTTTTGCGATTGTTTCTTTTTTAGATTTTTTCATGTGATTTTTGTACTTTTTTTCATAAACGTTTCTTTGTAAATTAATGTTTTTGATTTGAAAATTTTATACTTTAATAGCCCATACCAGACATTAAAAATTGCATTAATATAAATAAAGTTACTGTAGAAAAAGCGTGCACAAGTTTCTAACGACGCACTCCTTAGTTGATGACTTTTGGAAAGGTGTCTTCTTTAATTTTGGGCTTTTTGTTGTTTTTGTTTTGGTGCTTATTGCAGCTTTGTTGGCTTAAGTGTATTAGTTTGTCCAGACTCTTTTTGCACTTTTTTTTATTCTTATGTATTTTCACGTTCTAAAACGAAATCCGAAAGAATTTGGCTCCGCTCGCTTATGGTTCCCGAGATATTTGCATTTCCGATATTTCTCACATAAAATGTTTGATTTGTTCTTTCTGTAATGTTTTGGTGATATATTCAAAAGGTTTCATTTTAAGCACGCTTTTTTTGACAATTTTGAAAGATTACAACAACACCACAATTACCGTAATACAGTTGTGTTATTGTTGTTGTAATTTTGATGTTGTAGTGCTGTTGCATTTATCTTGTAACTAGCACTTACATACCCGGCGTTGCACGGATTGTATAAAATTTTAAAATAAATATATATAGGAATTTGAGACAACTTCAATGTATGCTGTAGTTGATGGTTAATTCCCCCGTGAAATTTGATGCCAGTTGTAATCCCACCCGGTATGATTCACCCAAAAAAAGTCCAAGGATGCACTTGGTGGAAGCTGTAATCCCACCCGGTATGATTCACCCAAAAAATGTCCAAGGACGCACTTGGTGGCAGCTGCAATCCCACATGGCATGGTTAATCCAAAAAATTTCCAAGGACGCGCTTGGTGGCTGCTGTAATCCCACCCGGCATGGTTCATCCAAAAAATGTCCAAGAACGGAGTTGGTAGCATGGACCACTCGATGGTTACTAAGTTACATTTTAATTATATTTTTTGTTGTATGGGAGGTGCCACGACCCGTTGTCCAAATCCAACCTCTTATGTCCTATTGTAAATTCCATTACTTACACAATTTTACCTTAAAATTTCAATAAAATCAATAAAGCCGTTTACCGTAATATGGGGTAGAAAATTGTATGGGCGGTGCCACGCCCCTTGTCCAATTATTCCCATATTCGACACAAAGCTTGGGAAAGCTATTATACAGCTCCATGACATTAAAATATATTAAATACTTGCTTACTTAGCTGTTATTTAAATTAGGTGTTGTATGGGCGGTGCCACGCCCCTTGTCCAATTATGTCCATATTTGGCATAAAGCTTGGGAAAGTTATTATACAATTTCGTGCCAAATTTCGTCTTTATATATTCAATATTCAATTCAAATTCAATTCAATAGCTACTAAATTATCTTGTAGGCATATTTTGTGTTGAATGGGAGGTGCCACGCCCCTTTATCCAATCCCAATATCATATCGATACCTATAGAATGTATCCGATTTGGCTGATTCTCGAACATGATCTCAGTATTCACGAGAAAAACATGTACCCAAAGTTTCAAGTCGATATTTCCAAAACGGCGACCGCTATCGTGCGAACGGACAGACGGACGGAGAGACAGATGGACTTGGCTAAATTGACTCCGGCGGTGATGCTGATCAAGAATATATATACTTTTCCATACCGGACACGCCCCCTTATGGGCGTTACAAACGTTGAGTCAAAGTTAGTATATCCTGCCACAGTGAGTGTGGGAGTATAAATATCCTCTTGGCGCTGAAGCAGTGCTGAATGATTTCTATGTAGACGATTGTTTAACTGGCTCGGACAGTTTGGAAATTCAGAATCAACTAACAAAAATTTTAATGACTGGAGGTTTTCGACTGCGGAAATGGTGAGCCAATCACCCAAAGTTACTACAATCAATTCCAGCAGAAGACCAGGAAGTCGACCTCGACTTTAGCAGTGATGTCAACAATGCCATAAAAACATTGGGACTGACATGGTTGCCTAAAACAGACCAGTTATGCATCAAGGTGAATCTGAAGTCAATCACTCACAATACAAAGCGAACAATTGTGTCCGACGTAGCCAGAATTTTCGATCCATTAGGAATTCTCGCTCCAGTGGTGGTCACAGCAAAAATTCTGATTCAGCAGCTGCGGCAAACCAAGTTATCATGGGACGAAGAGCTGCCCGCGGAACTAAATGACAAATGGATGAAGTATAAAGATAACCTAAAGAAACTTAATAACGCACACGTACCCAGACACATCTTTCAACAAGGCGTAAAAGATACACTACAACGTCATGCATTCGCAGACGCTTCACAGAAGGCATACGGTGCTGCAATTTATGTCAGATCTATTACCAAGAACGGAGTAGTAGTGGTGCGACTTTTATGTGGAAAATCTCACGTGGCGCCTCTAAAAGCACAAACAATATCTCGGCTAGAACTTTGTGCAGTGCTTCTTAGCGCACAGTTAATGGCTCGTATGAAGGAAGATTTACATATCCAAGATGCCACCGCCGAAATCGAAAGGACCGAAATTTTTTATTATTTTTTTCGGCCGAAACCGAAATGGCCGAATTTTTATTTTTTAAATTTCGGCCGAA
The DNA here is from genome assembly GCA_951394025.1 of Heteromyza rotundicornis. Lineage (NCBI taxonomy): Eukaryota > Metazoa > Arthropoda > Insecta > Diptera > Heleomyzidae > Heteromyza > Heteromyza rotundicornis. Next base: position 25,815,578 of record OX596013.1, on the reverse strand, counting down.
ACCGAAGCCGAAACCGAAAAAAAAGAAAAAAATTGTGAATTTAAATGTAATAAAGTTGTACATAATAAAGCGTCAGTTCAATCGGTTGTGCGAATAAAAATCTGCTCTCATAAAATCAGTTTTTTATATCGGAAGTTCTACTCTAAAAATATTGAAACCGCCCCGAGGCTTCGTGCGATAGTACAGTGACGCGTTTGCATAGGGCTCGCGATCACTTGCTTGGACACTTTTGTGAAATTTAAAAACAAAACGAAATTTTTTGCCAAATAAAATCACAATTCGAATTTGCTTCATCAACAAAAACTTTATCCCGCGCAACATATCTGCTAAAACATTACACATTCTTTATAAACAATAATAAAAGATGGTTGGCAGTTTACATGGCTGGACGACAATCCTATGTGGAGTTTAGGGGTTCCAAATCGGGACTGAGGAGAAATAAGCAAGGGGTACCGCAGGGAGGAGTATTATCCCCCCTGCTGTTCAACACTTATCTCTCCTCCGTCCCGGTCCCCCCACCAGATCTGAAACTAATTTCTTACGCCGATGATTGCACTGTGCTAACATCGGGTGAGAAAATCGAAGAACTGGAAGGGAGGTTAAATGCTTATCTGCCAATGCTCTGTAATTTCTTGGCAGAACGGAACCTCAAACTTTCCGCACAAAAATCGACAGCCACGCTTTTCACCAACTGGACCAAGGAGGTAAGGAGGACTCTGGAGGTATACATTGATGCCAACAACAGAGTCCCCACGCATGGTAGCCCCAAGATTCTTGGGGTTACTTTTGATACCATGCATACCTTCTCCAAACACGTGGAAGACGTGGTTGCTAGAGTAAAGGGCCGAACTAGGATCCTCAAAGCAATAACGGGCAGTACTTGGGGTAAAGATAAGGAGACGATACTAGACTCTTATAAAGCCATAGTCGTCCCCTTATCGATTACGCCTCACCAGTATGGGCACCAAGCTTGAGCGATACCCAGTGGAAAAAGCTCCAAACAGTTCAGAGCTCGGCTCTGAGGGTGATCACAGGATGTCATTCAATGACCCCTGAAGATCACCTGCATGATGAGACGTTGGTTCTGCCTGTGAGGACGCACTGCTCTTTGCTCACCCGCCAACATTTGATCAAGTGTGAGGATTCCAGCCATCCAAACCATGGTAGCATAGGACCGGTAAACACGGACTGGGCAAGGCAGATTAGGCGTGATTATCGGACCGAAGCGGCGGCAATTAATCACCCAATCGTCATGATTCGGGGGGGCCATATGACAATAAAGGAGGCACTGTCATGGGTCCACACCCAAGCGGTATCCGGATCCTTACAGGACAGGGGATCCAACGTGGTTCTTGGCGGACGCCCCCCGAAAATTTCGGAGGCGGAAAAAACTCTCCCGCGCCCGACGTTGGCTCAGCTCAGGTCAGGTTACTCCAAATATCTAAACAGTTACCTGGCCAGGGTTAACCCGGATATCGCAGACACGTGCCCGTTATGTAGCTCCTCCCCCCATACCACCAGACACCTCTTTGAGTGCCCTCTGCGACCAACGTCCCTCACCCCGGAGTCCCTTTGGACGAACCCGGTGGAGGCAGCCAGGTTCCTTGATTTGGACCTGGCGGAGTAGGCTCAATGATCACCCCCCCTTTTCTCTCTCTTTCTCTCTTCTTAATATATTGTTTGTTTGTACTGTATTGTGTTGTCTTAATAATCAATGTTTTCATTTTCTCCCTCCTACTTTCCCCCTGAACATAATAATGTTTCTTACAGGTTTGGCTACAACAACAACAACAACAACAACAACCTATTCTAATTCCCTCGCCAGATATACAGTGGAGTTCCCATAGCAAAGTGGAGTTCCCATAGACATTCCGCAAAAATTCAAAAGACGAGTCCCGTTAAACCATCTCTCGAGCTTGGGCAAAATCGATATGCGATTCTTGATGAAGAAAATGATTCGGATCCCAAGCCGAAATCGCAAAAACCCCCACATATCTACCTGCGTGAGCGAAACTCTAATTCGCTCATCAAAGATATAACTCTAATTATTGGTCCTAATATTTTCCACGTGATTTCTATTCTCAGGGGACAAGTACACGAAACAAAAATCCAAATTTACAGCGAATCCAATTATAGAAAAATGGTCAATCTCTTTGATAAACTCAAAAAGAGCTGCTACACCTACCAGCTCAAAAGTTCCAAAGACCTCTCAGTCGTACTGAAAGGTATCGAGCCTTTCGTAGAATGCGACGAAATCAAAACTGCACTAAGCTATGAAGGGTTCCAAATAAAGTCCGTATTCAATATCCAAAATCAAAAAAAAATCCCACAACTAGAACTAGAGTTCGACTCAAAATTGCTTAAAAAAGGTGAACCCCACCAGAGAAGAGCGTCGGTGCACCGAAAACTAGTTTCAAGCTACTCTCCAAAACCCAAGTGCAACTCCCAACTCGAATCCGTGTCGACTGATGCCACAAGTGTTCGGTGCTTGTGGATCCGAGTTCGTACGAGTGCACACGAGAACAAAATAAAATTCTTGTGCCATTCGGCAAAAACTCGAATGACCTGGATAGTCGGATTAACTTGGATAGCTTGCGCGTTGAAGTTGCTTGTGCGCTTGTGGGTTATTTGCTCCACCGAAAATTTTCGTATTTTGTATGTAGCATTCAAGTCGTCAATTATTTCGTGTGATATTATAGCTTATATTTTGCAGTGAATGAACCACAAAATATTACTAGTGGAATTTATAAAATACATGTACACATTCTACATTATAGTAGATAGCATATTGTTTCTTTACTGAATAGTCAAAGAATTTTCATACAAATAATTAAACAATATTGTTTATAATTAATTTTATAATTAAATAGAATAATTTTTTTTCTTTATGTACAAATTTTCATGCGTACGAATAAACTAAAATTTTGTGCACTGTCTAAAAGTAACTGCATTAATTTAACAAATTTTTTTCTCAGTGGAAAAATTTGCATGTGTCCAATAAATCTAAAATTTGTTGCACTCTGTAATACCAACAACATTATTAAAAACAATTTTTTCTATGTGGAAAAATTTGTATGTGTACAAAAAAATTAAAATTTTTGCACTGTGTAATAGAAAGTAAGTTTTTTAAAACAATTGTTTTTACCATTCCGTAATGAATTCAATATTCTAAAATTTTTCTACATGTCGCACGAAACTTAACAATACAAAATACAAACATTTTCCGTACTTGAGCACACAAGCTATCCAAGTGCTTCCGCCTATCCAGGTCATTCGAGTTTTTGACGGATGAAGCAAGTGTTCGAGAGCGGCAAGTGGAAGTGGATCTGCAACTTGCTAAAACAGCGGTTAGCTCGCCGGTAGCTTGTGGGCTAATCTACTCGGCGCTATTCTCTGAACCCCACCCGACATACTCTCTCAGATATCTGCTACATCGCAAAATCACAATTGAAGTGCCTCACAAGCGCAGTGGACCGATTCAGTGTCACAACTGCCAAGAATACGGCCACACAAAGTCTTACTGCACTCTTCCCAGCGTGTGCGTAATTTGTGGAGACCTGCACGAAACAGGTTCGTGCACAAAAACAAAAGAGGATTCCACTATTAAAAAACGTAGTAATTGCGGTGGCAATCACATTGCTAACTATTAGAGCCCGACCGATTAATCGGCTTCGGCATCGGCTTCGGCCGTTATCGGCCAAAAATTCACATTCGGCTTCGGCTTCGGTTTTTCCGAAAAATGGCCGAAGTTTTGGCCGAAGCTTTTCAATTTTTTTCCTTATTTTTGCGACACCGAAAACCAAAACTAATTTTTTACGATACGATTTTCTAGCCCACATCACATCTAAACGGTCTTACTGATTTTCTTGAGACTTGAATGTAAAATTGTGTAATTGATGGAATTTCCAATGGGACATAAGAGGCCCACAAAACAAAAAATATGATTAAAATTTAAATTAGTAATCATCGAATATTGAGTGAATTCCGCCTCAAATTGCGTGGCACGAGGTTACAACTGCCACAAAGTACATCCTTGGACATTTTCTGGGTGGATTACTGAATTTTAAATATAGATTTAGAAGCTACTACTTGCCCTGATGTCTATGTTAAAAGGAGTCCTGGTAAACTGTATGAAATTTCAAATATAGGGGTAGGAGGCTCACGGAAGGATTCTACCTTTTATAAATGTAGCCCAAATTGCTGAAATCCGGGACCGATTTTGGTAAAATTTTACATTTAAAGTTCAAAGCTTCACAGGTGGTTTTTACCATCAACTAGAACATCTTTGCCCATCACCTGACGGATTTGGGGAGTCCTGAAAAACAGCTACTTAGATGGATTTATTCTGTGAAGAATTCTCTACCATTTCTTCTAAATTCCCATTATTTTAAGCTTTACTCCAAATTTTTAAAAGTGATTTTAAAAAAATCCAATTGTTCTTACACGGAATATATGGGATAATTTGAGGCTATTGTTAGTTTTGACCTAGGATTTGTTTGTGAATTCTTTTGGTTACTTTTATTATTTGTTTAAATACATTTTTAGTTCCTTAAAAAACTAAATGTGTATTTATATACTCGAATTCGAATGAAAATACACGAAAAAACAAGTTTTTAAAGGGTTTTTATTTAAGTATCGGCTTCGGCTTCGGTATAGGCCTTCGGCGTCGGCCGAAGTAATAGGCTGCCAATTGACCTTCGGCATCGGCTTCGGCCTGAAAATGCTTATCGGTCGGGCTCTACTAACTATAGAGGTTGTTCAGTCTATCAAAGCTTCATAAAAAAGACGCAAAATGTGACGCAAAAACATGAAACATGGAAAACCCAAAAATGTCCTCCGCTATCCGCTGCACAATCCTTCGCCAACCCACTTACAAAACAAGGCGTTTCCTACGCCAGTGGAATTTATGTCTGGTATGCAAAATATGATGCAAGAAATGATAAAGAATCAAAGTCTTTTACTACAACATCTCATGTCTAAGCCATGAATGGTTTAAAAATATCATTCTGGAATGCAAACGGCCTGTGTCATCACAAACTAGAACTTCTCGAGTTCTTGAAAGAGTCCAGCATAGACGTTATGCTAATTTCTGAAACACACTTCACTGAAAAACACTTTTTCAATTTACCAGGATACAGACTCTATGACACATAGCATCCAAGCGGAAACGCTAGAGGTGGAACCGCCATTCTCATTAAAAGTCGTATAAAACATTACGCTCTCCAGAATTATTGCACAGAATATATTCAAGCGACAAGTATTTCTCTCGATGAATACTTAAAAGGCCTAACATTACCAGCTATATACTGCCCGCCCAGACACAAAATATCTGAGCAACAATTCCAGACTTTTTTCCATTCTCTTGGACAAAAGTATCTCGTTGCCGGCGATTTCAACGCCAAACATACATATTGGGGTTCTCGCCTTATATCGCCAAAGGGCAGGCTCCTGTTGAACACTGTCAACAGACTCGGTCTTGACGTGATCTCTTCTGGCACGCCAACTTACTGGCCAACTGACAGTCGCAAAACCCCCGATGTCATTGACTTTTCAGTCTTCAAAACTGTAAAAAGGAGCCAATTGTTTATTGAATCCTGTCTAGATCTCTCATCAGACCATACGCCTACTATTATCACAATAAAGTATGCCCCAAGTTCTGAGGCCAATCCACCAGATAAACTGACCAGCAAACTCAAATATCGAAAGTATATAAGCTCCCACATTATCCCTAATGTGTCACTAAAAACGAAAGTTGAAATACACACAGCTGTTAGTAATTTCACACTCTTGCTTTCCCAAGCAGCTGCAGCGGCCACTCCCGCCCAAATCCCAAAAAGCTCAACTCGCAGCTATGCAAAGTGTACTCCAAAGGACATAGAGCAGTTAATAAAAAATAAAAGGAAAATACGTCGCGATTGGCAAAACAACAGATCCCCAAATCTGAAAAAACAGCTTAATGATGTTTCTCGAATTCTAAAAAAGCAGCTTGAGAAGAGATCCGAAAGAGAATTCCAGCTATTTGTTGAACATCTCGCACCCACAAAATCAACAAACTACTCGCTCTGGCGAGCTGCAAAAAATATGAAAAAACCAATACTGACAGAACCCCCTATAAGGCTGCCAAATGGAAACTGGGCCAGAAGCGATGGAGAAAAGGGTGCAGCTTTTGCCAACCACCTAAAAACCGTGTTCACCCCGAACACGACAGCTGGTGATATCCCAATACCAACATTAATCCCATATAATACCTCTTGTACAATCGCGATTAAAATAAACGAACTTATGGAGGCAATAAACAAAAGCTTGGACCCGAAAAAAGCACCTGGACCGGACTTGATAACGCCAACAATGATAAAAGAACTGCCAACAGTTGCAATAACCCACTTATTGCACATATTTAACGCGATTCTCAGAACATGTCACTACCCAGATGATTGGAAACTATCTCAAGTTACAATGATTCCCAAACCTGGAAAAGATCCCAGTAATGTGACGTCATACCGGCTTATAAGTTTGCTCTCTGTAATATCGAAACTCTTCGAAAAACTTTTAATAAAATTGATTCTACCGAAAATTCTAGAAAAACAAGTGATTCCCGATCACCAGTTTGGCTTCCGCGAAAAGCATGGCACTATTGAGCAAGTGCACTGCATTGTTGACTCAATAAAAGGCACTTTCGAAAATAAACAGTATTGCTCCGCTGTTTTCCTCGATATCACCCAGGCCTTCGATAAAGTCTGGCACGAAGGACTTATTTACAAACTACAGCATATTCTTCCCGCTAATATGCACTGTCTACTCAAAAACTACCTCACGAATAGAAAATTTTTAGTAAAATACAAAAACTTTGTCTCCCGAAAATACGAAATACTGGCCGGAGTACCACAAGGCAATGTCCTCGCGCCCCTGCTATATATTCTCTATACTGCAGATATGCCCAAAAGTGATAGAACTCTCATATCGACTTTTGCTGATGACACTGCTATCATGTGCTCTCACTCAAACCCAGACATGGCATCTCTATACGTGCAAAAACACTTGGACACTCTAAGTAATTGGCTACATCGATGGAAAATCAAGGTCAATGAATCCAAAAGCTGTCACTTAACCTTCACTCTAAGAAGGGGCACGTGTCCTGCTCTGAAAATAAACGGCCAAGTCGTCCCTGAAAGTTCCGAAACCAAGTATCTTGGAATACATCTCGATCGCCGACTCACATGGCATAAACATATTGAATCCAAAATCACTCAGATTAAATTAAAGCAATTGGAACTAAATTGGCTAATCTGAAGGGCATCAAAGCTAAATCTCACATACAAAGTCCAAATATACAAAAGTATAATAAAACCCATATGGACATATGGAATTGAACTCTGGGGCACTGCCTCTCCCTCGAACGAGGAAAAACTCCAGAGAGTCCAATCTAAAATCCTGAGACAAATTGCCAGAGCCCCTTAGTATATAAAAAATACTAACATCCACAGAGACCTGAATATACCTGCAGTAAAAGACGAAATTCCGAAACTTACCTCGAAGTACAAGCAGAAGCTCATGTTTCACCCAAACATTCTAGCTAGAAATTTACTGAGACCTCTGAATCCCTCACGTCTCAAACGAAACTAATATATTCCCCATATATTAGTTACGATAACTCCACATTGCCTAAATCAATGGATATAGGGCAAATAGTTCTAATCTGATAATAATAAGCTGAATTTCTGAATTTTTGAAAAATCATTGTTAGACCTAAGTTATTATTAGGTGATTCAAAATTATTATTTAAAAAAAAAAAAAAAAAAAATAATTAAGCATATCAGTAGGCTGAAATCGATAATTTTAAGTTCAAATTATAAATTAGATGAATTTAGAAACAAATGCGTGGAAATCAATTGAAGGGGCAGGGCTCTCACTTTTTTGCTCCGGCGAGAGTAGTAGATATTCGATTTTAGGGGAGTAGATTTCAAGAAAGGGGAGTAGATTTCGTTTTTTACGAGAGTAGAAAAATTGCTGTCAGGGTAGTAGGTTTGTAGAAAGAGTAGTAGTTTTGCATTGTATGAAACTCACATAATATTTTGACGAGAAGATTTCTTACAATAGTAGTAGACAATATCTTGAGGGAAATAGAAAAATCTACTACCGTAGTAGAGGAGTAAAAATTTGAAAATCATCGCGAGAGTAGCAGATCTACTCTGATAGGAGAAGAGTGAGAACACTGTGAAGGAGTGAATGGATGAAGACGGTATGTAACATACAAATTCTTTCAAGAAAAAAAGTTTCAAAGTTATTAATTTTTATTTTTTTAATACAAATTGGGGACTTGTCTTCTTTGTCGCTTCTGATTCTTCGAAACTATGATCAATACTTAAATTTGTGTTACATACCGCTTTTATCCACTTGGTTGTTCCTTATGTATTTTGCCATGCCAAATCCGAAAATAACAATGAAAATTTCACAAAAATTGCATTTTTGGTGCATGCTGCAAAAATTTCATTATTATTGTTGTATTCAGCGTGGCAAAATACATAAGAATTTGTCTTTCAAGTATATTTATCACACAAAAAGTTCAGTTTTGTCGATCTGTGTAATCTTTGTTATTTATTTGTTACATTTTTCGTATCAAACCGAAATTTTCGGCGGAAATATCGAAATTTCGGCCGAAAACGATATTTTATTTCTACTAGAGACCGACCGAAATTCGGTTTCGGTTTTTGGGCTTTTCGCTGTTTCGGCCGTGTTTCGGATTCGGCCGAAAAATAAAATATCGTTTTCGGCCAAATTTCGTTTTCGGCCGAAAGATTACACTGATCGACAAAACAGAACATTTTTTGTGTTAAATAAACTTGATAGACAAATTCTTATGCATTTCGGCACGCTGAATACGAAAATAATAATGAAATTTTTACAGTACGCACCAAAAATTGAATTGTTGTGCAATTTTCATTATTATTTTTGGATTAGGCGTGGCAAAATACATAAGGAAGAACCAAGTGGATAAAAGCGGTATGTAACACAAATTTAAGTATTGATCATAGTTTCGAAGAATCAGAAGCGACAAAGAAGACAAATCCCCAAATTGTATTGAAAAAAGAAAAATAAAAAACTTCGAAACTTATGTTTTTGAAAGAATCTGTATGATACATACAGCCTTCATCCATTCACCGCTTCCCAGCGTTTTCACTCTTCTCCTATCGGAGCAGATCTACTACTCTCGCGATGATTTTTAAAGTTCTACTCCTCTACTACTATTGTAAGAAATCTTCTCCTCAAAATATTATGTGAGTTTCATACAATGCTACTACTCTTTCTACAAATCTACTACCATGACAGAAATTTGTACTACTATTGTAGAATCTCTACTACTCTACGCAGAAACCCTAATCTACTCCCCTCTCTTGAAAGCTGCTACCTTGACAGTAATTTCTACTACTCTCGTAGAATTTCTACTACTCTACGTAAAAAAATTAAATCTACTCCCCTTTCTTGAAATCTACTGCCCTAAAATCATTTGATAGTTTGCTTCTAAATTCATCTAATTCATGATCTGAACTTAAAATGATTGATTTCAGCCTACTGATACGCCTCATTATGTACAACTTTATTACATTAAAATTCACAATTTTTTCTTTTATTTTTTCGGTTTCGGCTTCGGTTTCGGCCGAAATTAAAAAAATGAAAATTCGGCCATTTCGGTTTCGGCCGAAAAAAAAAATAAAAAATTTCGGCCATTTCAGTTTTGGCCGAAATTAAAAAAGCGATTTCGGTCGGTCTCTAGTCTCTACCAAAAAGGGAGCAGGTGATCAAAGACAAAATATTTCAATCACAACTGATGAAGTAAATGTCATAATTAGGGCCATGCAGCTGTCAGACTTTAAAGACGAAATACAGTCTCTCAGCAAACACAAATGCGTAAGCAAAACAAGTCAAATCAGTGGGTTCTCCTTTTCTCGATGATAACGGAATTATTCGTGTTGGCGGAAGGCTGGAGGCGACAAACGTGACATTGATGCCAAACATCCAATGGTTGAAATGGTTTCATGAAGAGCACCTTCACTGTGGACCACAAACCCTTTTGGCTCACATTCAACAAAGATTTTGGCCCATCAAAAGGATATCTATGTCTCGATCGGTCGTACAACACTGTGTTCGATGCTCCAAGGCGAAGCCAAAATTATGTCAACAAATAATGGGAGGATTGCCAGCGACAAGAATTCTGCCAGCTAGACCGTTCATCAATGCCGGAGTAGACTTATGTGGTCCTTTCTGGATTCATTTCAAAGCTCGAGGAAAACGGACACACAAAGCATATGTAGCGGTATTTTGTTGTTTTGTCACCAAGGCGGTTCATTTAGAAATCATATAGAAATAAAGCGGTTCATCGGACGACGGGACGATGTCAGAACCTATATTGTGACAACGCGACAAATTTTGTTGGCGCCAGAAACCAGCTGATCGACCTAAAGAACACGCTTCACACGGAGAAAGCACAAGAAGTCATTATGAGGACCTGCAGCGACAAAGGCATTCAATTCCATTTCATCTCTTCAAGAGCTCCTCATTTTGGCGGCTTATGTGAAGCAGCTGTAAAATCTGCCAAGAATCTATTTGTCAGAAGTGTTTCAAACGCCTCATTGACTTACGAAGAGTTGGAGACAGTGATGGTGGAGATAGAAGCAATCTTAAACTCACGACCATTGACACCACTGTCAGCCGATCCGAATGATTTAAACGTCATGACACCAGGACACTTTCTGATTGGTAAACCGCTAACGGCACAAATTGATACAACTGCAACATCCACCCAGGGGTAGTTGCTCACAAGATGGAAATTAGTGGCGCAACTAAAGCACGAATTTTGGAAGCAGTGGTCGCGAGATTACCTAAATGAACTTCAATACCGACATAAATGGAAGATGCAAATCAACAACGTTAGACCGGGCATGATGGTGGTAATCAAAGAAGACAATCTACCCCCCTTAAATAGCCACTGGGAAGGATAGTCAAAACCTACTAGGGGCATGACAATGCAGTTAGAGTAGCGGACATAAAAACTGTAAGCCATTCATAGACTTGCACCACTCCCAATAACGGAATTCAATCCAGAAGAAGCTACAACCATGGAAAAAAGTATAGAACAAGAGTCGCAGCCTGAACAACACCAAAGACCTTCAAACAATGAAAGCGCAGATGACATCCCCAACAAACGACCCAAATCCACAAACCATCCATTTCTCTTAACAATCCTTGTCTCCCTACTGCTACTCCCGGCAGTAATGGGTAGTACAGTTCTGGTTGAGAAATTTGGTGCAGATCCTGGAATATACTTTGAAGGAATGGGGACAGCAAAAATCGTGACAGCAGAATGGAAAATGATTGTCTACTACAATTTGGATCCATTTTGGTAGGAAATGAGAACATTTTCAATTGGAGTATCCACACTTCAACAGTTGTGCTCAAAACTCCAGCAAAATGCCACCTGCGACGTCCTGACAAAAAACTTTGAGGATACAAAATTTGGAAAACAATCATCGGTACATTCCTGTGAATTTCACATATTCAACGACAAACCTACCACACAGTGCAAATCGACACGAATACAAGAAAACCTTGCATGGATGCAAATGAACAACAGAAATCAATGGATCTTTGCAACAACATTAGACTTGGAAATATCCGCAGTTTGTGGCACAAAGCTGACACAATTAACACTAACTGGATCCGGCATAACCACAATGGAACCGAATTGCGTAATCAAAAGCAACGTATTCACAATTCAAGGCCACTATACCTCATCTAGCACAGTACATACATCATACGCTAGATTTAGGGATATCCAAGATATTAGCACACCTCTGGAAGTAAAAAGGGGTTTCAATACAACATTCACAAAGTTTGAAACTCAATTGGAGCAACTCACCATCCTCCAAAACCAACTAGCAAGTGAAGACTTCACAAATCTTCCGAACGTAATGGAATCGAACCGACAACATCACCAAGCGGTCAGCTACACTGCACTCATCTTATCCACAATTCTGCTTCTTGGCATCATAATATGGCAATTAAAATCCAGATGCAAGCCGAGCACGTTAAAGATGCCAACAATCAAAATAAAAACACCAACTCCACTCCCACGCACCAAAACTTCGACGACGAATCAACGCTCGAGACTACATTTCCACGGTGTTGACAGTTCGTCAACGGTGGGGAGAATGTTGAATTATCACCGCAACTTTGACGGTTATTGCACTGTAGTCGATTGGCCTTGGCCATGAATTCACTACAATACATTGAACAAATGCACAGTTAGCATAATTGGCGCACAAGCTTTGTCGCTCCAGACGGGAACTTGCTGACTGCAAAACTAGCAGTCAAGGTTGCGACAATTAAATTAATCAAATTATAAGTATAAAAAGAACCCACAAATCAGTAAAGAAACGAGTTGTTTATTGACTGGAAACAGTAAAATGTGTTTTTGTTACAAGCGCAAGTTGGCGTAGTAGAATCAGTTCTTTAAACATTCCGTTCGAGTGGTTCAAGTGCCATATCGAACCAATCCTGAATAAGTTGCCCAGTTTCAAGTGCCTGTGCAACATCAAATTCTTGGGATTAAACAATAATAATATTATAATTACGTGTAATCGTACTCACAACGAAAATGTAATCAATTACTTGTAATCGTACTCGTGAATGGATGAAGACGGTATGTAACATACAAATTCTTTCAAGAAAAAAAGTTTCAAAGTTATTAATTTTTATTTTTTTAATACAAATTGGGGACTTGTCTTCTTTGTCGCTTCTGATTCTTCGAAACTATGATCAATACTTAAATTTGTGTTACATACCGCTTTTATCCACTTGGTTGTTCCTTATGTATTTTGCCATGCCAAATCCGAAAATAACAATGAAAATTTCACAAAAATTGCATTTTTGGTGCATGCTGCAAAAATTTCATTATTATTGTTGTATTCAGCGTGGCAAAATACATAAGAATTTGTCTTTCAAGTATATTTATCACACAAAAAGTTCAGTTTTGTCGATCTGTGTAATCTTTGTTATTTATTTGTTACATTTTTCGTATCAAACCGAAATTTTCGGCGGAAATATCGAAATTTCGGCCGAAAACGATATTTTATTTCTACTAGAGACCGACCGAAATTCGGTTTCGGTTTTTGGGCTTTTCGCTGTTTCGGCCGTGTTTCGGATTCGGCCGAAAAATAAAATATCGTTTTCGGCCAAATTTCGTTTTCGGCCGAAAGATTACACTGATCGACAAAACAGAACATTTTTTGTGTTAAATAAACTTGATAGACAAATTCTTATGCATTTCGGCACGCTGAATACGAAAATAATAATGAAATTTTTACAGTACGCACCAAAAATTGAATTGTTGTGCAATTTTCATTATTATTTTTGGATTAGGCGTGGCAAAATACATATGGAAGAACCAAGTGGATAAAAGCGGTATGTAACACAAATTTAAGTATTGATCATAGTTTCGAAGAATCAGAAGCGACAAAGAAGACAAATCCCCAAATTGTATTGAAAAAAGAAAAATAAAAAACTTCGAAACTTATGTTTTTGAAAGAATTTGTATGATACATACAGCCTTCATCCATTCACCGCTTCCCAGCGTTTTCACTCTTCTCCTATCGGAGCAGATCTACTACTCTCGCGATGATTTTTAAATTTCTACTCCTCTACTACTATTGTAAGAAATCTTCTCCTCAAAATATTATGTGAGTTTCATACAATGCTACTACTCTTTCTACAAATCTACTACCATGACAGAAATTTGTACTACTATTGTAGAATCTCTACTACTCTACGCAGAAACCCTAATCTACTCCCCTCTCTTGAAAGCTGCTACCTTGACAGTAATTTCTACTACTCTCGTAGAATTTCTACTACTCTACGTAAAAAAATTAAATCTACTCCCCTTTCTTGAAATCTACTGCCCTAAAATCATTTGATAGTTTGCTTCTAAATTCATCTAATTCATGATCTGAACTTAAAATGATTGATTTCAGCCTACTGATACGCCTCATTATGTACAACTTTATTACATTAAAATTCACAATTTTTTCTTTTATTTTTTCGGTTTCGGCTTCGGTTTCGGCCGAAATTAAAAAAATGAAAATTCGGCCATTTCGGTTTCGGCCGAAAAAAAAAATAAAAAATTTCGGCCATTTCAGTTTTGGCCGAAATTAAAAAAGCGATTTCGGTCGGTCTCTAGTCTCTACCAAAAAGGGAGCAGGTGATCAAAGACAAAATATTTCAATCACAACTGATGAAGTAAATGTCATAATTAGGGCCATGCAGCTGTCAGACTTTAAAGACGAAATACAGTCTCTCAGCAAACACAAATGCGTAAGCAAAACAAGTCAAATCAGTGGGTTCTCCTTTTCTCGATGATAACGGAATTATTCGTGTTGGCGGAAGGCTGGAGGCGACAAACGTGACATTGATGCCAAACATCCAATGGTTGAAATGGTTTCATGAAGAGCACCTTCACTGTGGACCACAAACCCTTTTGGCTCACATTCAACAAAGATTTTGGCCCATCAAAAGGATATCTATGTCTCGATCGGTCGTACAACACTGTGTTCGATGCTCCAAGGCGAAGCCAAAATTATGTCAACAAATAATGGGAGGATTGCCAGCGACAAGAATTCTGCCAGCTAGACCGTTCATCAATGCCGGAGTAGACTTATGTGGTCCTTTCTGGATTCATTTCAAAGCTCGAGGAAAACGGACACACAAAGCATATGTAGCGGTATTTTGTTGTTTTGTCACCAAGGCGGTTCATTTAGAAATCATATAGAAATAAAGCGGTTCATCGGACGACGGGACGATGTCAGAACCTATATTGTGACAACGCGACAAATTTTGTTGGCGCCAGAAACCAGCTGATCGACCTAAAGAACACGCTTCACACGGAGAAAGCACAAGAAGTCATTATGAGGACCTGCAGCGACAAAGGCATTCAATTCCATTTCATCTCTTCAAGAGCTCCTCATTTTGGCGGCTTATGTGAAGCAGCTGTAAAATCTGCCAAGAATCTATTTGTCAGAAGTGTTTCAAACGCCTCATTGACTTACGAAGAGTTGGAGACAGTGATGGTGGAGATAGAAGCAATCTTAAACTCACGACCATTGACACCACTGTCAGCCGATCCGAATGATTTAAACGTCATGACACCAGGACACTTTCTGATTGGTAAACCGCTAACGGCACAAATTGATACAACTGCAACATCCACCCAGGGGTAGTTGCTCACAAGATGGAAATTAGTGGCGCAACTAAAGCACGAATTTTGGAAGCAGTGGTCGCGAGATTACCTAAATGAACTTCAATACCGACATAAATGGAAGATGCAAATCAACAACGTTAGACCGGGCATGATGGTGGTAATCAAAGAAGACAATCTACCCCCCTTAAATAGCCACTGGGAAGGATAGTCAAAACCTACTAGGGGCATGACAATGCAGTTAGAGTAGCGGACATAAAAACTGTAAGCCATTCATAGACTTGCACCACTCCCAATAACGGAATTCAATCCAGAAGAAGCTACAACCATGGAAAAAAGTATAGAACAAGAGTCGCAGCCTGAACAACACCAAAGACCTTCAAACAATGAAAGCGCAGATGACATCCCCAACAAACGACCCAAATCCACAAACCATCCATTTCTCTTAACAATCCTTGTCTCCCTACTGCTACTCCCGGCAGTAATGGGTAGTACAGTTCTGGTTGAGAAATTTGGTGCAGATCCTGGAATATACTTTGAAGGAATGGGGACAGCAAAAATCGTGACAGCAGAATGGAAAATGATTGTCTACTACAATTTGGATCCATTTTGGTAGGAAATGAGAACATTTTCAATTGGAGTATCCACACTTCAACAGTTGTGCTCAAAACTCCAGCAAAATGCCACCTGCGACGTCCTGACAAAAAACTTTGAGGATACAAAATTTGGAAAACAATCATCGGTACATTCCTGTGAATTTCACATATTCAACGACAAACCTACCACACAGTGCAAATCGACACGAATACAAGAAAACCTTGCATGGATGCAAATGAACAACAGAAATCAATGGATCTTTGCAACAACATTAGACTTGGAAATATCCGCAGTTTGTGGCACAAAGCTGACACAATTAACACTAACTGGATCCGGCATAACCACAATGGAACCGAATTGCGTAATCAAAAGCAACGTATTCACAATTCAAGGCCACTATACCTCATCTAGCACAGTACATACATCATACGCTAGATTTAGGGATATCCAAGATATCAGCACACCTCTGGAAGTAAAAAGGGGTTTCAATACAACATTCACAAAGTTTGAAACTCAATTGGAGCAACTCACCATCCTCCAAAACCAACTAGCAAGTGAAGACTTCACAAATCTTCCGAACGTAATGGAATCGAACCGACAACATCACCAAGCGGTCAGCTACACTGCACTCATCTTATCCACAATTCTGCTTCTTGGCATCATAATATGGCAATTAAAATCCAGATGCAAGCCGAGCACGTTAAAGATGCCAACAATCAAAATAAAAACACCAACTCCACTCCCACGCACCAAAACTTCGACGACGAATCAACGCTCGAGACTACATTTCCACGGTGTTGACAGTTCGTCAACGGTGGGGAGAATGTTGAATTATCACCGCAACTTTGACGGTTATTGCACTGTAGTCGATTGGCCTTGGCCATGAATTCACTACAATACATTGAACAAATGCACAGTTAGCATAATTGGCGCACAAGCTTTGTCGCTCCAGACGGGAACTTGCTGACTGCAAAACTAGCAGTCAAGGTTGCGACAATTAAATTAATCAAATTATAAGTATAAAAAGAACCCACAAATCAGTAAAGAAACGAGTTGTTTATTGACTGGAAACAGTAAAATGTGTTTTTGTTACAAGCGCAAGTTGGCGTAGTAGAATCAGTTCTTTAAACATTCCGTTCGAGTGGTTCAAGTGCCATATCGAACCAATCCTGAATAAGTTGCCCAGTTTCAAGTGCCTGTGCAACATCAAATTCTTGGGATTAAACAATAATAATATTATAATTACGTGTAATCGTACTCACAACGAAAATGTAATCAATTACTTGTAATCGTACTCAAAAAAAATTGTAATCAAAATTTTGAGTACGATTACCGTACTCAAAAATTTTTGATTACGATTACGGTAATCGTACTCAAAACTTTTGAAGTACGATTACAGTAATCGTATTCTAACCACTTCCGGCTCGGCCAAAACGTATGCCCAGTAAGTCCTTGGACCGGCTGCTGGGCGGAGGCACGAATGCTTCCACATTCGCCCGCACAGCCTCTAGTTTCCGACCCAAGGAAACCAACTCCGAAAGACTCTCAGGCTCAGCCAAGCCCAGCTGAGTCTGATAAAAAGGACACAAATTAGCCCTGACCAGACCCAACATACGCTTCTCCGGCAAGGACTCGGACAGACGACGGAACAGACCCCTCATAACCGCTACATAAATGCCTATGGACTCAGCCCCACCTTGAGTCCTTTTCCTAATTTCGTCTAACAAGAGGTCATCATAATTATGGGGCAGAAACTCTAACTTCAGCTGAACGACCAATTCTCGCCAGCTGGAAACATACCTTCGGGCATCACGGAACCAAATCAAAGCCCTATCCGAAAAAAAATCTACCGCCCCTCTAAACAACTGGTCCTCACTGACGCCACGAGCGCCACAAAGCTCGTCTACTCGCTCCAGGAAGGCATGCAGAGACATATCCTTTCTCTGACCGGTAAACTTTAAATCCCACTTGGACAAATTTACAATTCCCTGAAACCCTAACATGCTCTCAAACAACAAAGCCTAAAACTGGTCATTAAAAAAAATTATTAAAAAAAACTCAAAAAAAAATTACCCAAAAATTAAAAAAAAAATAAATCACAAAAAAAAATACTATATAAAAATAAACCAGCGTACCACGCTCACAGAATTAAAAACAAAAATTTAAATAAATAAAATCAATAAAAATATTTTTATAAAATAATATAAAAATTAAAAAAAAGACAAAATATTAAAAAAACAGTTCAAGGCGGACGACACCACTACTGTAAAATAAAATACAAAAAAAACAAAAAAAAAAATTTAATAACAAATAAAAATTAATTTAAAAAAATAAATTAAAAAAAATTCTAAAAAAAAATTTTAGAAAAATCAAAATTATACAAAGGTGCAACACAAATTTAAAATAATACTAATTAAAAAAAATATACACGAGTTGCACCAAAAAAAAAACGGAACGGACTCACCGAACAAAAAAACCAAATATTTCGCTGCTGCTACTCCGCCGCCAATAGCACTCTACCCGGAAAACTCGACAAATTCCAAAAAAAGGCTAAAAAAATATAAAGACAAATTAATTAAAATAAAAAAAAAACAAAATAATACAAACAAAAACAACACACAGAAAAAAAAATTTAAAAAAAAACCCAAATAATAGAAAAAAAATGTTACAAAAAAAAAATCAATTTTCAAAAAAAAATTATACAACAAAAAAAAAATGTTAAACTTATTAAAATAATTTTAAAAAAAGTTAATATTTAAAAAAACTTTAAACAAAATAGCCCCACGTTGGGCGCCAGCTTATCGCGCTATTTTTAATTAAAACTTTATTTAAAACTCTAAACCCAAAAATCCCCACGCGATAATTAAATTCCCTATTTGCCCGAATAGCACAGTCGCGAAGAGTGGGATTTGAGACGACCCTCGCGGTATGGTATCCCCGGCCGAACGAACAACACGAACACACGAAAACCTGATAAATACACTTCTTTAAAAACTGCACCGAAACTGCCGCAATATATATATATAAGTATATATATATATATATATATATAAAAGAAACGGAAATTTTCCCGACACATACCGAACACAAACCCTTTTTCAAAATTGACACAAACCGACAATCACCCAAAAGAAATTATTTATATACCAAAAAAAATTAAATTTTTTAAAACGCAATTGATTTGCGGGACCAGACCAACCTGTCTGAAATCCCTCGCACGATTCTTTGCAGAATCTATTCACCAGCTGGACTTCGATAAAATTCGATGTCCAGCAACAACTTGGCTCAGATGCGGGACGACACAAACAAAAAAAAGGAATAAGGAAGAGGGGGGAAACGGCCAAACAAATTCCAAGCAAACTACTTGAAATTCCCAGGACAGAAACACTTCACCAAAACAAATCACGACCGAACACAACCTGTCCAACTCTATTAAATTCCTCAAATTCAAAACACTAAATGGCCGACTGACACAAATAAAATAAAGTAAAGAAACACTAGCTGGCAAAACTAAACCAGCGCGCAAAAATACTCCCTTTGGAACACTTGTCCTCCAGCCACAATCCGACGCTGGCAACCGCTCCACCTCACCACTCCAAAAACACAATTTAGAACACAGGAAAGAAAATTTTAAAAATTTTCTAACCAATTATTTAAGCCAAATTAAATTTAAAATCTCAAACTTCACTTTTTACTTTCCTTCTTACCTGCTCAAAAAGAACTACAAGAATTAGAATATATGAGCGACTATGACGCTCACTTTCCATTTATCTTCCCACATACATATAGTGCGGCTTACGCAGAAACCAGTGTCCGCAGTCGGGGCTTTACCCATACCTATATGCGAAAAATCTCTTCAGATTTTTCTAGGTGTGTTTGGCAAATTTACATATACCCTCCTGCACCAACCAAAATGAAATATACATCTTGGCGGCACTCATGTACGTATAGGCGAAAGCATAAATATTCTCAAATTCCCCTCCCTCAAACAGGTTCAAAGAGTACAAAAGCTCTAGTCCAGGCTCTGACATTTTACTATTGTAATGGCGAGGCTGGCAATACCTTCATCGGATCGCCGCCGCTCACTTGAGCTAACTCAACGAAAGCAAAAGCGAAAGAAAGGAGAAGAAAGCAAGAGAACTTTGACAGCTCAAACAAAATATTAAGTTTTCTTCTTCCGCGCGCCGGTCGCATTTCACCCGCGAGTGGCGAATTTGTTTTGCTTAATTTGTTAAGCAAAACTAATTTATAAAAAAAGTAACAATCAATAAAATTGTGCAGTGCGTTAATTCGGTCAGTGCGTGTGTGATTTT